>WOAB01000743.1:1200000-1800000 GCA_027886185.1 Rheum nobile | reverse complement strand
ATCCCGGGGGTTGAGACATGTAGACATCTTTATAGAGGGTGCCTTGCAAGAACGCATTATTGACATCCAATTGGCGAAGTGACCAGCCGGAGCCAACTGTTATCGTGAGCACTGTGCGGACCGTTACCGGTTTGACAACCGGGCTGAATGTCTCAGTGAAGTCACACCCAGGACGTTGATGAAATCCTTTTGCAATGAGCCGTGCCTTATACTTGTCGAGGGAGCCATCGGGTTTATACTTGACCCGGAAAACCCATTTGCAACCAACAACATTCTACATCGGTGCCGGTGGTACGAGAGACCACGTCTCATTGGCTCTCAGCACAGTAAACTCCAACTCCATGGCATGGCGCCAGTCTGGGTCTTTCAGGGCTTGGGTTATGTTTTGGGGTTCGATGGGCGATGAAGCAGTGGCGGTAAGGTTGAGTTTCTGGATAGGCTTGCGAATGTTATTTTTGGATCGAGTGATGATAGGTTGTGGCGGTAAGGGTGGTGCTGGTGGCGGGTTGGGTGACGCGGACGGTTGGGCAGTGGCTGACGGAGCGGGGGATGGTTGATCGACAATGGGTGAGGTAGCAGGGGTTGTGGGGGAGAGGGCAGGCGCGGTGACTGAGACGGGAATATTGGCGGGGATGGTAGAAGCCGGTGCCTCCAGAGTTGGAGCGGGGGGAGATGGTGGTAAGGTGGTGACAGGGGTGTTAGTGGGCGGAGGAGACGGTGGTAGGAGGGGTAGCTTGATTGAGCACCAGGAGGGAGTATCCGACGCAGAAGGAGGATTAGGGTGAGGGATAGAGGTAGGGGTAGAGGTGGGTTGACGTAGGGGAAAGACATGCTCGTGAAACTGGACGTGGCGGGAAGTATGAAGTTTGTAGGTAATTGGGTTGAGACAGTAATAGGCACTTTGGGTGAGAGAATACCCAACAAATATACAGGGTTCGGATCGAGGTTCTAGTTTGTGGTGAGTATAGGGACGAAGCCAGGGAAAGCATAGGCAACCGAAGTTGCGTAGTTTGGTGTAGTTCGGTGGTGTTTGGAAAAGTTTGAGGTAGGGGGATAGGTTATGTAGAGTTAGGGTAGGTAGTCGGTTGATGAGGTAGACAGCCGTTTTAAAGGCAAAGGGCCATAGCTTCGTCGGTACTCCTGAATAGGACATTAGGGACAACCCAGTTTCAACAATGTGACAATGTCTTCTTTCGGCATAGCCGTTGTGCTGTGGTGTGTGGGGCGGGCTAGTGAGATGTTGGATACCGTGAGACGCAAGGAAACCAGCTAGGGCGATAAACTCTCCACCATTATCCGAGTAAAACGTCTTTATTTTTGAATTAAAGTAATTTTCAACTAAAGCTTTGAATTTGATAAAGATGGATTTTGTATCGGATTTTTGTTTGAGGGGGTAGAGCCAAATATACTTGGTGAAGTGATCAACAAAGATGACATAGTACTTATAACCATCATAGGAAACGATGGGAGATTGCCAGACATCGGAAAATATAAGTTCAAGCGGAGAAGAGGAAACCAAGGTAGATTGATGGAAGGGCAACTTATGACTTGTATTACTGGAACAAGAAGAACAACAATCTGACTGTGAAATTGAAATTCCTAGGCGAAAATTATGATTCAAAAACTTTAAAACGGATGACGACGGGTGCCCTAGTTTGTGATGCCAGGGAGAACTGGACTCGGTGTAAGACGTGTGCAGCTGCGGGCGACTAGAGGAAGGCCAGACATAGATCCCACCGACGCAAGGTCCCTTAAGGAGAGGAATTTTGTGGCTAGATCCTTCACAAGGAAAGAAGAGGGTAAGAACTCAACAGACACGTTATTTTGAGTGGCTAATTTTGAAACCGAGATAATGGTTTTGGAAATACTGGGCACAAAAAGAGTATTGTCACATTGAAAAACCTGAGTTTTTGCAGAAAGTTGGAACGTACCGACATGAGAAATAGGAAGGCCCTTATCGTTGCCGACAAGGAGGTCGTCTGGACCGGTGTAAGGGTGGTGGAGACTGAGATTGTGGAGGTCATTGGTGACGTGGTGAGAGGCACCGTTGTCCACTAACCACGATTGGTCGGCCTCGGGTCGGTGCTGGGGAGCATGAAAATTGGCTTGAGGTGGGGGGATAGTAAGGGTTGTTGGGTTGGTACTGGGAGGTAGAGGGTGGAGATGTGTTTGGACCTCGTGATCTGTAGGACTGGGGAGGGCGGAGATGTGGAGCAGTCTGGCGAAACGTGGTGCACCGGGCGACGACGTGGCCTTGCTGGCCACACCATTGACAGCGACCGAGGAACGGGCGAGGGGGACGTTGTTGGTTGTTCATGGGCTGGTGCGGAGGGTTGTAGTTGAGCTGCAAGGGCGGTGAAGAGGGCCAGTTGGGGAGAGATGGAGCCGTCTGTGAGCGAGCCTTTGAGGAATGTGGTTTGCGTTGCATCGTCATGACGCTAGCAGGAGACGACGACGAGGACTCATCAACCTTGAGGTGAAGTTCTTTGGTGATTAGCTTTTCATGAAGTTCTTCAAAAGAGATGGACGTCTCCCGAGCATGAACACCATCGATGACGGATTGATAGGAGGAGTCCAGACCCTTCAAGACATAGTCAACAACATCTTCGGAATCCTGGGGCTTGCCAAGAGAGGCAAGGAGGTCAACACAACTTTTGATTTGATGCATGAACTCGGTGATGGTTTGCGATCCTTTTTTCAAAGAACGCAGCTTTTCTTTAACTTGATTGATATGCCCCCTCGAAGGTTTGGCATACGTTTCTTCTAGTAGCTTCCAAGCAGCTTGAGAGGTCGCGGCTTGCATGACAAGAGAGGCCACAACCGGGCCAAGAGTGCCGACAAGGGCGCCGAACACAAGTTGGTCTTGACGTTCCCAGGTTGCATACGCCGGATTGGTGGACACGACAGCATCTTTGGTGATGTCCTTGGGTGGTGCTGGGTATGTTTAGGGCCATTTTAACCTGTCCGTAATGTCCATAATCCCCCCTCGAAGTTGGTCTTGACGTTCCCAGGTTGCATACGCCGGCCCGGATCTTAGCTCCTGCTCATTCGAGTAGGGCCCCCTTGCAGTACTTTTCGATTTTAAGTCAACAACACCCATTTTCCAAATTTCATTCCGTTCTTCTACCATTTTAACCTGTCCGTAATGAACGACTCCTCACATCTCATTTAATTCCATCACTGTTTTCAAGAAACAAACAATGTACTCTGTGTGGCTAAAGGAGGTAGAAACTAGAAAGACAACTTTTAATGCTTCCGGTATCATGCCGATTAAACACTTAATGCGTCTATATACAAATAATGTGATAATGTGTCTGTATTAGTAAGATCACTATGGTAACCCAACAGATTGGCGAAGTCGTATAAGTTCTCGTTGCGTTCACACGAAAATGGATGTTCTATTTAACGAGAGGTCCCGTATTCGATTTCAGCTATCGATTTCTCGCTCACCGCAAGCAGTTTCTTGAACCAAAAAACTAATGTCACTATGGGTCGTTTAGATTAATGAAACCCACCACACCTAACCTTCCTTTCTCTCATCATATTTCTTACATTTCAAGAAACTATTTTTTTTTTTATCTAATGTGAACTAAGTACTGTTGTAGAAGAAATTCATCAGTTGATACTTCCTGTATTCATTCCTAGCAAATTCATCTTCAAGCAATCAATTTCAGATGCATGATCAAAACAAACTTAGGTAATCATATTTCGATTCCATGCTCTTCAACAGTTTGCTAACAAAGAAGATAGCAGCAGGCCAAAAGGATGCAACATGAAACCACATTCATCAGATTAGCAATGGAGCCAGTGGTTCTTTCCACAGAGGCACATCATACTTTTTCTTATTGCTTATCCAATAGATATGTACTTCACTTGGGTTTTGATGGCCATTTTCGTCAACTGGCTATCAAGTTTCTCCCTCGGGTTCTTCCTGATCCTCCCCAAAATCTTCCACCCAGCCAAGGTTCATCGCTAGATCTTCAGCTGCAACCTTGATCACATCAGTCCTAACTCCAATGTCGGTAGCATAACGGCTCATGTAATACATTCCGGCAGTTACAGTGGCCACGCCTACAGGACTCGGCATTAACAGCTTCAACGGGGAGGAAAGCAGAGCAGCTAAAGGAGCACCAACGACAGACGAAGCTTGACCACTGCTTCCTACACCTGCCTTGTCAACTACGAGGAGACCCGTCTTGCAGTAGAGGGCAAAGTCCTCGCAGTTGTTCTGGAAAACGTCGTAGTTGCCAAACCCGTTCTGGAGTAGGTACATGGCTCGGTGAATTACTTCATCTGTTGGGTCCGATTGGGCTGTGGTGCACGTCCCGCCTCTTACTTTGGTGAGGAATATGGAGGAGGAAACCCCGTATTCGAACAAGTATAGGGACCCGCTCCTCAGAAAGCAGTCTAGGCAGGAGAGAACGACGCCGCTTCTTGGTAGCCTGAATCCACAGTCAGGATATGTGGGGCAGGAGGAAGATAATTGGTCTGTTATGAGGTCGGGATTTGAAGTTGTTGCAGCGGTTGAGTTGTGATTGCGGTCGGGAGTGAAATGGACAACTTTGCCCCCGCCAACGAATATTCCTGCATTAATAGCAAAGGGTAACTCAGATTAAAAAGTCGAATACAATAAATGAAACATTTTATGATGAACTGGAAATGTGACATGAATCCACAACACACAGGGTACCGCTGTTTGTAATGTTATGAGGTATCAATATGCCTTCAAGGCCAAAGGTGCAATTCGAGAAACTTCTCGTGTGGAAGTGGATCTCGTTTTTCACCAAGAGAAGGTTCAATAAAATTCTTTACCCACATCACATTATTCACATCCTATCAGGCAGCCTTATCGAACACCTTATCTACTAATTATACCAAAAATACCCAAAGAAGGAAGAATCAATGAGTAATTAGGGGAATCTTAGAGGGCTTTACAACACATTTCTCCTAGAAAAAGATAAGAGAACTAGTCGAAGATTTCCAAGCTTTTGCTCTAAATCCTCCGTGATTCTTCCATTAGCATATCATTGCCCAATCATATCTTGGAATTGAAAGATAAGAAGAATTTGGATTTAAGAAATCCTCGAAAATTGTCCCATACAAGAACCAATAATCAGAGGTACTGAGGAACATCCTGAGTGATCTTTTTAGCAACAACATTTTTTTTCCTCTTCAAAATACAAGCAACACCATGAAAAACTATCTCAGCAATTATATAAAGCAAAAAAGGCAATACTGATGTATTATGCAAATATGCAATGCAGGCTGTGTCCGATCACAATCTGTCAGAGAGAATGAACTAAAAGAATGATTCAGATTTTGCTTCAATTTGTTACTTCCTCCTGAACGCGAATAGTAGTTTCAGTAGTTCCAATCTAACATCATCAACTACAATGAAGTCAATATCATCTTGGATATGAGGAACAAATCCTATAAATTACCGAAACTAAAATTGAATCTCATGAACATTACAGCACAATTCATGCAATCCCTAGCTAACAAAATCAGAGGGCAAGATAAGCGCAGAGATCTTAAATTTGCAGCTCTAAGTAGTACAAGGCCACCAGATGAACAGGCGATCTCCTCTTCAATTGCAAGGAAACAAAAATTTATCAGCAAGAAAACAGATGATTAACAAGCAATTTCAGCAATCAATTATCCACATTGCCAGAATCCAGACAGACGACTCTAAAGCGAGACGGAAGAAAGAAACAAAGAACGCAGAAAACAAAAAACGAAAAAATAGAGATACCAAATCAAATAATGATGGAATTTGGTCAGAATTTGGGGAGCCATAATTCAGAATTTGAGGCAGAAATGAGAGAAGAAGACGAGAGATGGGTACCCGTACCATGATGAGAGTAGGTGAAGAGGGCTCTCCAAGTGTAGATGTGATCTCCTGCCTTAATCTCACTCCTCTCCGCTCTGTGGCTCAGAACTCCCATTTCCAACTCCTGCCTTCTGCACTAATCTCTGCAATGCACTGCCCAACTCAAATCTCTACTCTTAACTCTATAGACGCAAAAAAGGGGGGAAATTCGGGGGCAAACGAGAGCAAAAAGAGGGGGGTTTGGTTTGATGGTCAAACGGTAATTACCCAAAAGATATGCACAACAAGTTTGCATAATGCAATACCATAATTTAAGATTAGGGTTTTATCTTACACAAAGGGGGTGATTAAAGTGATGACGGTAGTGGTTAGAAGGCTGATAATGATGCCATTTTTCTAGTGGTCTACGCACATGAAAATTTATGTGGGTCCATTTGGAGTTGGAGGGCCAAACCAAACTTTTTGGTCTCGTATTGTGTAGTGATGTTCATCATTGCATAAAAAATTGGAGATTTGTTAATTGCAGTGCAAGCAACGATGGAAACGACGTCGTCAAACGAGCCATGGCTATGGGAGGAATCCAAAGCTTGCTGTGTTGAGAGGAGTCGATCATTATACGTCATTCTTTTGGTACCTGCCTTGCCTTGTCGGACTCTGATTTATTCTTCTTCATTTCATTTGGTTACGAATACTGTATTGTAATATATGCTTTGATACAATTAATTACTAGAGCTAGAAGGTGATTAGAACCCTCTAGTTAGCAGGTAATTTCAGAAGATTATGCTAATTGCTAGAGCAAATTTCAATTAGTTACACAAAATACCAACTTTTGTCATCTGCAACTGCAATATCCACACAACAGCATTAACTCCCAACCATGGTCTAAACCAATTCGCATCTCTCTAGCTTATAAGAGTAAAACCACTAAAAAAGTTCAAAACAAGTCTAGAAAATTGAACCAAACATTCAGAGCAGTTAACCTCCTAATTACAAACCATAAGAAGCAGCAACAGTGTTCCTCCACACCCAAGTTCTTCACCTTCTCCATGGCGAGCGGCTGCTAACACCAACAAGAAGAAATTACTTTCTACATAATTACCAGAAACAAAGAATGCAAGAGATGTACATTTTAATGTACATTCTCACCCGCGATAGTGAACTTGTTCAGGGCTATAATGCCTGCCATATGCATGATCATCATTATATATGTCATAGGAGGGGCTACGACCTCGGCCATAGTCAGGGCTTGGCCGACTCCTATAAGCCGGGCTTGGTGATCTCCTTCTGTAGCCTGGACCTGGTGATCTCCTTCTGTAAACTGGACTTGGTGATTGCCCATAAGGACTATACCCGCGTCTTCCATAACTTCCTCTCCTAGGGCTGCCATCCCTCTCATCATCATCACGGAGAGCATATTCCACAGAGATGACCCTGTCTAGTAGCTTGCTGTAGAAATGATGATCAGAGTAAGATCAAAGATGAAGCAAATTTGTTTACAAGAGGAAGTGACATGACAAACCTCAAGTGTGTGCACTCAAGAGCCCTAGTGGCTTCCTCCTGGGTCTCAAACTGCACAAAGGCAAAGTTTCTCCGAATCCGGGCGTTAAGAATCTTACCATATGCTTCAAAATGTCTTTCAAGATCCTGTATTCTAGTGTGAATTGGATCAAAATTGATAACAAACAAGGTCTTAGTAGGCCTCTGGTTTCCCATCTTAGGACCATCCTTACCCTTTTCACCCTGCATCAGAAAGTGTAACAGTTAGAAACGGTTTAGCGTACCTATCTTTTAACAATGCTCCGTATGAAATTTTCTATTCCTTTATACAAGTTTTTGAGTCTAATAGAGATTGTTTACAAATTAGAGAAGGTCATAAGACCAACATATTAGTAGCTAGCCAAACTCCCAACTATGGAGCAAGATGTTATCCATATCCACTAACAGATCATGTGTGTCTCACTAACTTACTAGTAAAACAACAAACACGCATTTCAAAGGAGGGAAATAAGGATAGATTTAACTATATTATACCCTAGCCCACTCCACGGATAGATGACGCCTATCATGACCAAATGGCATATTGTCAAGGTAGTGAATGGCATCAGCTCCATCACGATCATCCTCAAAGTAAACAAAAGCATATCCTGCAAAACAAATCGCATGAGCAGCATGCACTATGAAGTGTGGCTATATATTCCTTCTGTAATACAATAAATAAGTATCAGCCAATTAAGTATAAGTTATTTTTGGTCGGACAATAATGCAGAGAAAGTCCCAAAACCTGACTATAAGAGCGGAAGAACATAATGGTGAAAAAATGGTGTGGCAGGAAGAACTAAATCAAGGTAGCATCCTAGATTCTAAATCCAATGATTGACATCAGTCATTGTGAATTGCAATACATGCTTCAGCCATTCACGCAGCAAAGTTTCAGGAATCCAAGGTTGAATACAAATTACATAGTTCTTGGAGTGATGAATGATTCGAGGCATGGCATGATGATTTGATGACCGATCTTCTAAAATGAGACTCTAAGCATAGTGAGGGTGGGTAAAGGATGAACAGTTGTAGTAAATGGAGTGCAATGCCATCTGAATGAAAAGCAGGCAGGCATTCCTTTGCACTAGAGGTACTAATTGCAACAGAAGTGGTGGAATCCAGATGGAAGTTCATCTTCCATCCATTGAAGGTCCTGCATCAAAAGAAACACTTAACATTTTCTCCAAATTAACCATATGACTATGCTATTTTTTCCTTTGCCAATTTTAGTTTTCCAACATGATGATTGGGTTATCGATGGAATATGAATCTTTTGTGCAAATCCGAAAACTATTTCATGTAAGTCCCTCGTAAATTTCATACAAAGATTTCACAGTTAAAACATTGGCCCTAATTCAATGCTGTAACGAAGATTAGAATAAATGCCTAAATGCGACGCATTAAATATAACAACTAGCACCTACGAGCAACATAAATACAAAGACAGACACCAAGAATTTAGAGATATAAGTCAGAAGACAAGAAGAGAAAGACACGCATCAGAAACTTTTTTCCAACTGCATCAGACACGCATCAGCACCAACCAACAATATATCAATCATACAAGCACCTTGTTGTACAGGACTTGCTTGACTTGCTAATGCCCAAACTTAATTTTTAGGTAATTCAAGTAAAGCCCCAAAACATGCTGTGCATACACCTTTAGGCCATGAATAACGCCGGTTTCTCACATACAGAGTAGTTTCTCAATCCAAAATAAAAAGAAAATTAAATAAAAATCCACTTTTTCATTACAGCCCCAGTTCTCCACCTAAAACAGCACTCCTGAAAGTCACCCATAGGCAATGACAGCCTCCGCCTATTAAGAAAGAATTTCATTACCCATTTGGATATCCTAATAACTAAGAGAATGAAGTTTCCTGTTTCCAATTCCAAGGCTTTTTTCAGATTACTAAGAACCTTGAAATTAGCCACACTTAATGAAGTCCGGAAGATAGAGCAGCCAACTTCCCATCAACAATTTCAATATAGACAAGGCAATACCTGAGGAGGATGTAAATTAATTGTTAATGTTGTTACCCATGTATATGTCACCCAACAACTACTATAATTATACTATCAAACGGTATGAGAGGGATGCTTGACAAATTGTAAGCTAACTCAAAATCCATTGCACTCAAAAAAAAAAATTCTTCTATAAATCCCTTCAGTTACATATTTTCTCTCGAATTCTTGTGAAACTATTTGGGGGTGATTGCCATCCGGAGAAAGAAACAAGAGTAAAAAACAATACTGGGAGTACCACATAGACATGACTGAAATAACTTTTCACACTTGAGACGGCGAAAAGTGAGCTTAAGAAGTCAAGATCATCCATCACAAAGCACTGACAAGAGCCGAAAACCCAGAAATCGGAGATTTTTGGAGAAAGAGCGAGAACTAGAAAACAATACCAAGTTTCATGTCGATCCGTTCAACTCTTCCATATTTCAAGAATAAGCGCTCCAATTCCCACTGGCGGGTATCGTACCCGAAGTTCCCGACGAAAACGGGTCTCATCCTTTCCGACTTCGAGCACCTATACTGCGATCATCACAAGCAACAGGATAAAATCAAACAGGAACCCTATCGAACACTGTAAAATTTCTACTAATTCACTTCCAGTACCCTAAAAAGAGGATATTCCTAACACTATACCTTCGAATTTCAACAAACAGGAGATTATGACTACCCTAATCTCCAAAAGTGTTGATCTTTTGCGAAAAGGACGAACAAATTTTGGCGGGGTTTGATTAGATGAAGGCGAAGAAGAATAGCCCTATATTTATCTCTAGTCTTTATGTGTAGATGATTTTTTGATGGCCCTTTCTGAACCGTTGGATATGTTGTTTCATGGATTGTTCGAGAAGCATCAGACATTCCCCGCCAGAGGCCCAATCGAATCTACATAAGCACTTGATAGTGGGCTTTTGTACAGGCCTGTTAGCGTTTTATTTTCACTTCAATCTATTATATCTATTTATCTATCTATTTATATATTAAAGGTTCAATTTACTTGTGTGTCTTATTGAGGAATGTCGAAATAAAACAGACAAATCACAATTCACTGAACTATTGATATCATAGTGGGATATCTGATTTTGTAGAAGCCAACAAAACTTCGGCAGAACAAATAATGACAATAAATCGATAAAGGATGTACCACGTTACATCAATAGTCAGATTGACAATTGGAATAAGACCAAAAAATGGAATACATACTGTTTGGCTGATTCTATTCCCAAAAATATAACGCACACCAAAAAAGGGCAGAATTTGAAAAAAAATTGGAAAAAACCACCAGAAAATATTATTAAAATTAATACTGATGGATCTAAGAAAACGAATAATGGATCTAAGAAGAATAGCCCTAAATTTTGGTGGGGTTTGGGTAAAATTTTGTATTAATATCTTTTTAATTATAAAAAATATATCAATTTCACATTTTTTAAAAAGTGATTTTTTTATCTAATTAGTGATAATATAAATGAAATTAAGATAAATATGATAATATTTCAAAATCTCTACTAATAATCAAATAATAACTATCAATGTAATTTCATACATACATAATATATTGAATCATGTCATATACCTAGAAATAAATGAATTAAAAGAAAATTTGAATAAATTATGACTAATTAAACGAATAAAGAGAATATTAATTAAAAACCTAATATATTCTATCTAATATGGAAATCGGGACAATGTGAATAATCTATATGTTAAAAAGGAAATCAAAATTATATCTAAAATATGATATATAATAATAAAAATAGGAAAAAAAATAATTTAGTGACGTGACACGATGTAGAGTAGACAAGTGAAAACAAATGACGTAGTGCAATGTCAAAACAAAAAGCGCTCTTAGTTAGGTTTTACTTTAGTATTATATATTAGATTATACATCAAAACTTCAAACCAATCATATAGATGGATAACCTTGTAAATTTAGAAATAGGTGTGACAGATTATTTAAAGATATGATATACATAGTCCCTTAAACTATTTAAATTAATTTTTAAATAATGTTGTTCCACACATAATAAATATTTACTTAAATTATTTGATATATTTGAATACTATTAATTAAGGCAAAGTTTTAATTCTCCTAATAATATATCATTTAGATGAGATATTTATGATTAGATTGAATTTAAATCTAGAAAATAAAAATAAAAATAACAAAAATGAATTTTAGTTTAGATATTGTGTTGTAAATAAATATTAATTAAAAAATACATGAATTTTGATATGGATTTTAGTTTATTTAAGAAGTATTTGCTATAGATTTGATGTTTCTTAATATTTGATTTTATCACATATGTTTTATTTACTCTGTTGTTTTTACAAAAAAAATCATTATAACCAAATCTTTTGACATAGCATACTGATTAGGTAAAATAAAAAAAAGTTAGTAGTGACAAAACTTATTCTGGTTAATTAAGAACCATAAGCAAAAATGGAGAATTACGAAATTGAAAGAAAAAATCAATAATAAATCTGATATTCTAAATTAGTTTTAGATATTATATTTTCAATCTCATATTGAATATCTTTTAGTTATTTTTTTCTAAAAAAATAGTTACAACTTATAACCAAAACTCTTGATCTTTGATTTTTTACAACTTTTATTTAGTTTTCAATCATATATCCACCAATATGTAGCAATTGGTTATCTTGATGCTTACCAATTCTGAGTTGATCAGTGTTGTGAAAGTTTTGAATTTGTTATCGTTTGTGATTAGTTTGTAATCTTAATTTATAATTTATTTGTACTCTTTGTGAGTGATTTGTTTTTACATTAGGAAAAGATTAGTGTTAGATTTAGGATAAAAATATTTACTATATAACTAATTTTATTTTAAAAAGGATAAAATGACACATGCATGACAGTTTTAATTAAGGGAGTGTCATGTAGCGTAATTAAAATCTAGTTTAGTTTATATATAGTAGATTAATGTACAATCTACTATATAATTACTAGAGCAGAATACCGACTACGCCACATGGCGCTCCGAAAATTAATCAAACCCCTCTTCTACCACGTGGCATCACTACATTAAATTTGTCACGTGTCAAGCTCTCGTATTTTTGGTTGTTTTTTCAAAAATCTAATAAATCAAAGAAAATCAATTCGCTATCTATATTAGTCAGATATGCATACAATATGAATATTTTTTATTACTCTAATCTTTCCAAAAATATAGCAAATAATATTCTCAGCCATATATTTTTTATACGTAATCTATATCTATATACAACATGCATATTACATACTATACTAAAATAAGTCTATAATATTTTTATAATCATTTCTTTGCATAATGTAAGACAAAATATTACATTCTATGCATATTTTTATTCTCAGCAATATATTTCTAATTCACTAAAATAATTATGCATTATTTTTAACATCAACTATTTCCAAATTAAAAGTTGAATAATGTAGCATATCTCTTCCTTGCACATTATAATTATATAGTATCATATCATATAATTTCAACCCAAATCTATATATAATTGATATGGAAATAAATTGTTAATAATATCATTCATTGAATGTCAATAGGAGACTAAGGAAAAAATCTCAATAAGTCTAACCAAAATTTTAATCTTGATTTTGTTACACATTTTTGCTGAAATATTAACAAATAAATATTAGTAAATTCATTATACTATATATATACTAAACAAAATCTTACTATGCCACATGTCATCCCCACAATGAAACTGTCACATGTCATTTTTTTAGAATTTTACTTTTTAAAATATAAATTTATAAATAAAAGATTTGTATCATAAATCTAGACTAATTTCTAATCTAGATACAAATTAATCACACAAATGAACTAATCACTTCCTAATTTACATACAATTTTCTAATTTTAATACCAATTAATCACATAAATAAACTAATTACTTCATACTTTACACACAAATCAATAACAAAGATTATCAATACAAAACATGCACAACAATCTACTATATAATCTACTAAACCAAAACCATTTTATGTCACATGACACTCTCTACCAAGCCTATAAATTTCTTATGTCACATGGCACACTCATATTTATTTTGCTACATGGCATTTTCTCAATTTTTTATTTTTTCAAAAATTCAATATAATATTTATATATAAGATCTTTATCTTATTTCAAAATTCAATACTTTATTATTCGTTTCCAATTTTAAGCCTTAGGAAAAATCTTTATGATTTCATTGGATATGATTTAATATAGCTTGATGTAATACTTTCTTTTATTAATTCACTTAAAAATTATATCAGATTATTAATTGATTATTACAATAAAATTTAAAATCAAATACTATAAATTTACAATTAATCTATTATATATAATATATCTATTAAAACAAATTCTCTATTAAAACAAAACTTCTCTATTAATTGATTATTAGTAGATATTTTTTTATCGTACTTATCTTATTTTTATTTATATTGTCACTAATTAGATATGTTTTTCATTTATTTAATATTTTTAAATGTGAAATTGATATATTTTTAATAATTAAAAAATATCAACATAAAATTTACGCAAACCCGTGCATAGCACGGGAAACTAAGCTAGTTATTATACTATATATCTAAATGTATAAAGAGACAAAACTAAAAGGCACGAAAGAGACAATACGTGCTCACAAATCTTGTTATATACTTTTGTTCGGAAAAGATGAGATTTTGGTGGTCTGACACAATAAATGATATGATTTATAATTTGAATATACTATTTGAAACCATAACACTATAATAAAAGATAATACCATGATAAAAAAACGATCTAAAAGTATACAAAAAGATCTTTTGTATTATATAATATTTCCATAATCTTTTCTTTCCTAATAAACAAAAAATCTTACTTGTTTTCCAAGCTTTATGGTTGTTGACAAACTATCTAAAACTATAAAAAAAATCTTGCTTGTATTTAAATATTTGTTTAGTAGATATATATAATATTCTTCTAATCTTTTCTTTCCTAATAAACAAAAAGATGTTGCTTGATCTTTAAGCTTTATGGCTGATAATCTTGTACCCAATTTGAAAACTTTTTTTACGAATCTTAATCAGTTTTCTAAATCTTACAATATATAGTATTCTACATATATAGCACCGTGTGATGATTTTTACGAAGGAGTACATGAGGTCGCTAATCAAAGGGAACAACATTGTGCTAATAAGTTGCAATGTGTGTTGGGGAGCTCAATACGTGGACCAAATTAATCTAGATTGCAGTCCGTTCTTACTCTAGTTAATCAAATGGGCAACCTTGTACAAACGCTTGTGATATTTCCTTCTCTTATGCACCACACAATAGAAATATATCAAAAATTAAATCTTTACTTGCTAACCTTATTCTCAACCACTGAAAATAAAGAGAGTCTTCGTAGGAACCGCCGACTATGTTTTATTGAAGAAGCAACATAAACATAAACTCAAATGGAGTTCTGTATATTTTGTTGAAACGACGTAAATATTCAGTTTAATATTTTGTTTTTTAATTTGTAATATTCCTAATTATTTGTTTTGTAATTTTTCTAATTGTCTAATTGATTTGTAATCTTTTCAATTGATTTTTATTTAAATAAGGAAAGATTAATTATAGATTTAGAATAATAATATTTAATACTCTGTATATAAATTTGTGATCTTCCCAATTGATTTGTATTTAAATAAGGAAAGATTAGTTATATGTTTAATATAGAAATCTTTAATATATAAGGTAATTTATTTAAAAGAATTAAAAAATAGAGAAAATGACAAATGACGAAATTTACGTGAAAGCACCATGTGGCGAAATTAACGTGGAAGTGCCATGTATCATAATTTTATTCTACTTTAGTAGATATATAATAGATTGATGAGGTTATAGACGAGCAATTAATGCTTATATAAGGCTTTGTTAGGTGAGTTTTTATAAAGACTATTTTGTCGAAAAGTATTTTTTTTGTCTCTAGAAAAAAGTCATTAATTCTAGAAAAATCTTTATTAAAACCTACCAAACAAACCTCAAGATAAGATGTTTATAATTTATTGTACAATATTTTTAAAGATTATTATATCTTCAAATCAAAACAGTACAGATTGAAATATTATAAAAATGTAATAAATTAAAATAACCCATAAAAATTGCAAGCTAGTGTATATAACCGTACATTTCTATGCAAATGATAGTGTTCTTAAATTTGTTAAAAAAATAAATAAAAAATCAAATATTTTAACATCAATCAAATTTAATTTGTTAATATATGTTTTTTTTTGAAAACATAGGAGCTTGTTGTTGTTAGATTTATATACGACGAGAATGTGTCCGGTTTGGACATGGTTAAGAGTGCGAACAACTCTCAGCAAATCAAATAAAACGGTAAAAAAATGGCACCAGTGAATTTTATCCGTATAAAATTCATTGGGTAAAAAAAAACTTTTGTTTGTTGAAATGTACATCAAAATAAATAAAATTATGCATCAAAATTATATTGAAGTGTGTATTAGTATTTTATTTAAATACAATTGTAATGGACAAACACATAAAACATTGTGCACGGAAATATAAAATGTAGTGCATAAATATAACATAATTGTTATGCACAAACACATGGAAATGAGATGTACAAACACACAAAATATTATGCACAAACACATGAAACAAGGTGTACATAATAATATAATGTGATGCACAAACAAATGAACAATACATTAAATGTGATGGACAATTATTCAAATTTCCTTTAAATTCATTTATTTCTAGGTATATGACCTCATTCAACATATTCAATTTTTTTTAATATAAGATAATGTATTTTAATAGGAATCCAAATGGATCGTTAATGTTTATTTTCAATTGTAGCAGCAGGAAATACATCGTCTAATGGAAACTTCCTTGCTGTTAACAGTCGTTTCCAGGATAAAAAAGTTCAAAACACATGTTTGCCTTGGAACTTAAGCTTATCACAGTCAGTTCATGCAAAGGGTGTAAATGATCTATTGCTGGATGAATCGTTATCTACAAGTCATACAAAATATTGTATCTCAATGAACAAGCAACAGATCTTCATCTGTAATCCTCTTCATTTCTCTAGTAATATCATCCAGCAATGTATAGATCCCAACAGAACTTGGGTGTGACTTGTCCTCAACAACAAACTTATGAACTTGGCCATGAAGCTCAATACAACTATTTCCAGCGGCCTTGTTCACCCGGCCGTCTTCCTCTCATCATCCAAGCAACCGTAGTGTTCCAGGTTGGGAGTTATTCTGAAGTCTCTCTGAATTGATTTGAATATTTGCTTGCCATGCGTGCATGCCACAAAAGAGACATCATCCGGCACTAAGCCTTCGCCCTACCATATGAGAGCATTGTCTTCCACATTTTGCATACATCTCCAACAAGGCATTGCACACAAACACATTCTCCGCCTTACATACTCATCGATCTTCCGGCCTATCTCCAAAGCTCCAAGATTTGCGCAAGCGTCACCTCGTTGGGCTTCAGACCGTCTTCCTTCTCCATCAACAAGAACATTTTCAGGGCATCAGAAAATTGACCATTCTGCGCGTGGTCCAAGAAACCACACTCCTGGAAGGCATTAAACAGAACAACTCCCTTGCAGCCTCTCTATCTCCACACCTAGAGTACCCTGATCAAATTGCTTCCTAGCTGAATCCACCAAACCCAGTTTGCTATACATATCTCCACACCAGAGCTGTCAAAGCGAAGATATCGTGATCGCATCCGAATCTGACAGCGAAGCACAGGCGGAAAAGAGGAAGGTGAATGATTTGGGGTTCGGGGAGCAACCCTCATCGCGCATCCGGGCGTAAAGAAAGAAGCATTGTTTGTAAGGGCCGTGAGAGGAGTATGCTTGGATAAGCTTGTTGTAGAGGGAGAGAGTTCGTTGAGGAATAAAGTCGAACACCTTATGGGCATAAGGCAACTCCGCTATTTCCAGTAGCTTCAGGATGAGCGTGGTAGTGAGAAAGCATGGGCTTGCTTCAGCTGGTTCATAACCAGAAACAATTCTACTCTGCCACTAAAACGCCACAGAATGCTGCTTTCGGATGTCAATTATCCAACTACGAAGCCTGCTGATTTTCTTATATCCACGAGTAGCGAACTTCCAAATTTTAATGAAACCATTTGTGGACGACGTAGTATACTAAATTCAGTACTGGATTCAAGAAGGGGGAAGTCACCGGAGTATGCCTGCAGACTGCATGCAGTAATAGCAAAGGGTAACTGAGACTAATAAGTCGAATACAATAAGTGATTTGAGAAATTATCTCAAGAGGCATACAATAAGTTGATCTCGTTTTTCACCAACAGCAGGTTGAATGAAATTCTTTACCCACAACACATCGCATCACATTATTCACATCCTAGCAGGCAGCATTATCAAATACCTTATCCGCTTATTATACCAAAAATACCCTAAGAAGGAAGAGTCAATGAGTAAGAAGGGGAATCTTAGAGGGCTTTACAATACATTTCTCCTAGAAAAAAAAAAAGAGAACTACTCGAAGTTTTACATGCTTTTGCTCAAAATTCCTCCAAAGATTCCATTAGCATATCATTCCCCAATTATGTCTTGGAATCGAAAGATAAGAAGAATTTGAATTTATCAAACAAAAACCTCGCGAATTATCCCATACAAGAACCAATAATCATGTTTGCATAGAGAGAATTTGGAAGAGACAAAAGGATTATCATTCTCATTCATTGCCGAGGAGAGATTACATGTCTTTTATAGAACAAACCACCCAATTACCTCTCTAACAAACTTACATTCTGTTAACTAATTGTCACGTACACTTCACGTTCCACCTACTCCTAATATTCCCCTCAAATTGGCAGCTGTAACAAGTTCAATTTGACAAGAATAGATTGATGAGAGGGACCTGAAAGTGGCTTGGTGAAGACATCAACCAGTTGAAGATGAGTAGGGATATGGGATATCGTAATCAAGCCCTCAACAAGCTTTGATCGAACATAATGTTAGTCTATTTCGATGTGTTTCGTTCTTTCGTGAAACACATGATTTTTAGCGATGTGAATCGCTGCTTGACTATGAAATTGCACTTCTGAATAGGGACGAGATTTGGAACTTCGAATTCATGCAACAACCGAGTAAGCCAAGCTATCTCTGCAGTCAATCGACGAATAGATCTATACTCTGCTTTTGCATAAGAGAGTGAAATTGTCATTTGTTTCTTCGACTTCCATGAAATCAGAGTAGAACCCAACATACCAACATACCCATTGATAGATCGCCTTGTGCAAAGGCAAGAAGCCCAGTCACAATCAAATCAAAGTAGGCTTGAAGAGAAAAATCTGTGGAATTAGACAACATTAGATCATAATTTATTATTCCTTTAAGAAAACACGAAGTGTGCAGGGCTGCATTGAAGTGATGTAAAAAGACTCTACATATATTGACTGAGATGTTGAACAACGAACCAAATATCTGGTTGAGATATATGTGGTGACAAAATAGAGCTTGCCTACAAGCCTCTTATAAGGAGTTGCATCAACTAGAAGATCAGTGGATGAAACATAGAGCTTTATAGATGGATCAAGAAGGCTCTTTGTTGGAACAAAATTCTTATAATCAAATTCATCTGATATATTAGTGATGAACTTGCGTTGAGACAAAATATTCCTTTTGAGGAATGAAGGAATTCAATGCCTAGAAAATAACTCAAAGTCCCTAGATCCTTGATATGAAACTGAGCATCAAGGCAGAACTTGATAGAAGAAATTTCTCTAAGATCATTACCTGTTATAAGAACATCATCCACATAGACTACTAGGTACACCACAAAGGTTAATGATTTCTTGTGAAAGAGAGAATGAACATTTGGAGATTGAACAAAGCTTTGAGAATAGAGAGCCTTAGACAACTTTGAATGTCATTGTCTTGAAGCATGTTTTAGGCCATGTAATGACTTGTTAAGGCGACATGCTTGGCCTAGAGAAGCAGAAAGACCCTGTGGAATCTTCATAAACACTTCTTCGTGAAGATCTCCATGGAGAAAAGCGTTGTTGACATCGAGTTCAAAGAGGGGCCATTGTTTCTTCATAGCTACTGCAATGAGGCTACAAATTGTTGTCATCTTAACAACAAGAGAAAAAGTCTCCGTGTAATCAATACCATATTTTTGTGTAGAACCTTTGATAACAAGACGACCTTGTGACGTTATAAAGTTCCATTTGCCTCTATTTCAACATGTAAACCCCCTTTGAGTTGACTGGTTTCTTGCGTGGAGGAAGATGAACTATGTCCCAGGTGTGATTTGCATCAAGAGCATCTAACTCTTTATCTATAGCCTCCTTCCATTCTGGAGAAGCAAAGGCAACTTCAAATAAAGTTGGTTTAGTAAGAGATGCTACATGAGCTGACATACATTGACTAAAAGAACACAAGTCAGTGAATTTAAGAGATGAAGGAGTGACAGAGGAGGAAGACAGTACATTGTTACATTATGATGTGATCGATCCCCGTGAGGCAAGACCGATCTAGGTTTGGATCGTTGTTCTTCCCAAGCAAACACTCGTTCTTCGTGAACTCTTTCAAGGAAACAACATTATGTCTCATTTTCTTGAGTTTAGCAAATCAAACTCTGGTGGCGGATGGGTGGAGGCATTCAACGTGATGAACACCCGAGGTGGTGGAAGGAGGCCAACATGATGGCTCCTTAGAGATCTTCGAACTCGGCTAAGATGATTTGAGGGAAGCCAAGAGATAAACTAGGAGAGACTCTCAACTATGTTTATCAAAACTCAACTTGAAGATTATAATGAGAGTTCATGGGTATATATAGAAAAAAACAAGGGAAAACTAGGGTTTTACAAGGAAACCCTAATGAGCTTGGGCCTAAGACAACGAGGTCCAATCCATTACGTCATCTTAAAATAGAAAAGCAAATCAAATCTAGCAAAGCTATAAATAGTAAGCGGGCTCGGGGCAGAATCGTCAGATAACCCCCGAATAATCAAGGGTCAAGAGAGTGACCCACGAACGACTTGGCTCGGACCCGAAGCTTGCACACATGCGGGTGACTAATGATTGAGTAGCTCTGGCAATGCTTCTAGCACGAGCTCTAGTCACCGGTCCATCGGGACGCACCCTAAGGAGGTCCTCTTCGTTTCTCGCCTTAAGGAGGGTAGGCATGGAGTCATCATTCTCCCCTTCTTGGCTGCGAAGCATCCTCGCTTCATCCTCGTCGTACTCGGGGGGAGCATATGGAGAGAGATTGGAAACATTGAAGCTCGGATGGGCTCCATACTCGCCTGGCAGCTCAAGGCGGTATGCATTGTCACCAAGATGTTCCAAAATGCAGAATGGTCCATCGCCTCGGGGATCTAACTTGCTGTGGGGCTTGCCTGGAAAGAGTTCCTTGCGCAGATGGAGCCACACCAAGTCACCCGGCTCAAAGGTGATGTTGTGCCTGCCCTTATCTGCTTGGCGCTTGCACTGCTCAACGTGACGCTCAAGTTGCACATAGGTGCGCTCATGGAGGCTCTTGACAAACTCAGCACAGTCAAAACCTGTTGCGCTCTCGGCTTCACAAAGCGGTTATGGTGTCAAATCGAGCGGGATGGCAGGGTTGAGGCCATAGACGACCTCGAATGGCATCTTCTTGGTCTCTGAATGCATGGACCTCCAAGACAACATGTTGGCAACCACGTTGTCTTTGCCCTTCTTGTACTTCATCACATAAGGAAAGGTCTCCATGAATTCAACCTATCGAGCGTGGCGCCGGCTGAGATGCACTTGGCTCTTCAAATACTTGAGAGCCTCATGGTCGGAATGGATCACGAACTCCTTTGGCCAAAGGTAACGTTGCCATGTCTTCAAGACCCGGATCATGGCGTAGAGCTCATTGTCTTACGTCGGGTAATTGAGAGTGGCACCAGTGAGCTTCTCGCTGAAGTATGCGATGGGGCGTCGGTCTTGGAGAAGTACACCACCTATGCCGTGTTTGGAGGCATCACATTCCACCTCAAAGGTTTTGGAAAAATCGGGCAACTGAAGCAAGGGAGCGTTGCATAAGCGATCCTTGAGTGTAGTGAATGTCGCCTCGTGCGCATCACTCCACTGTAGCTCTCTTCTTGGTCAACTCATGCAGTGGTGCGACAATTGTGTTGAAATACCGCACAAAATGCCAGTAGAACCCAGCCAAGCCAAGGAAGGAACAAACCATGGTGGCCGTTGTTGGCTGAGGCCACTCGCGAATGGAACGCACCTTCTCTTCATCGACGCGCAAGCCGTCTCATCCCACCACAAATCCTAGAAAGACAGTGGAAGGAGCACAAAAGGATCACTTGGAAAGGTTAGCAAATAATCTCTCCTTTCGGAGGCATTCGAGCACAAGCGTGAGATGGGTAACATGTTCATCCAAATTCTTGCTGTAGAACAGGATGTCGTCAAAGTAGACGACCACAAACTTGCCCAAGTAAGCCCAAAGAACATGGTTCATGAGGCGCATGAAGGTGTTTGGGGCATTGGTGAGGCCGAAAGGCATCAAGAGCCACTCATAGAGGCCGTACTTGGTCTTGAAGGCCATCTTCCACTCGTTGCCCTCCTTCATGCAGATCTGGTGGTAGCCACTTATAAGATCGATCTTAGAGAACAAAGTGGCGCCATGAAGCTCATCCAGCATGTCGTCAAGGCGAGGGATTGGGTGGCAGTACTTGACCGTGATTTGCAGGGGCGGATCTACAGGGGGGGCTAGGGGGGCAGCAGCCCCCGCTTCCCCCGGTAAATCCCTTATAGTATGTCGAATTTTTTGTTAAAATCTCTTTTGAATTTTAATTTTCATTATATATACATAAAATTGTAAGTAAATGATAAGAAAAATGCATTGGCGTAGTGGTATTTGTCTTGAAACTTGTGTGGAAAAAGCTAAAGGTCATGGGTTCAAATCCCTCCCTCAACCTTTTTTTTCCTACTTTTGTTAAAATTTTGAGTTTTAATTGCTTTATTAAAATCTTGGTGTGTATTAAGCAAGTTTATTTCTCTTTTGTTTTTTATTTTTTCTTCCATGTTTTAATTTTTTATTAACACAAAAATTGAAAATCTTATATTATTTAAATAATTTTTCAAAACGCTAAAAAATAAAGTATATACTGCATGAATTAATCAGTTTTCAAAAGGTGAATCTAATATTTTTTATAATTTTAAAATATTAATATAAATATCGATTTATGAAGTGAAAAATATACAAAATTCGCCCCCCTCCCCCCCCCCCCCTTCGATTAAGTTCTAGATCTGCCACTGATGATTTGGTTGATGGCTCGGCAATCTACACACATTTGTTAAGAGCCATCTTTCTTGGGCACAAGGATGATGGGCACAACACAAGGACTAAGGCTCTCACAGACATATCCCTTATCCATGAGTTCTTGAACTTGACGTTGGAGTTCCTTAGTCTCTTCAGGACCAGCACGGTACGGAGCCCAATTTGGAAAGGAGGCGCCCGACACAAAATCAATTTGATGCTCAATTCCGCGCATCGGGGGCAAGCCAGTGAGAATCTCATCGGGCATAACATCTGAAAATTCCTGCATCAAGGAAGCAAACGCAAGGGGTAACTCTAACAAATCAGTTTTGACAATAAAGCAAGGTTTAGGTACCAGGAGAAAGCACATACGACGATTATGCAAGATGAGCGTCATGTAGCGTTGGCGAGCCATGAGGAGCCGAGGCTCGCAAGAGCCCTTGATGGGTACCGAAGATGATGAGGCACTTGGGGAGGGGCCAGAAGAAGGAGCCGGAGATGTCTTGGCCTTGGCCGGTGGCTGGCCTAGGCGTTGTGGTGTAGCGGTATCACAACTCGGAGTGCTCTTGTCTTTGGCGCTCTCAAGCGCATTCACATGGTTGCAGTCCACTTGGTCTTGTAAAATCTCATTCGGGGACATCAAAAGGAGAGTCACCATCTTCAAATTATGCATGAACACATAGGTGTTAAGAAACCCATCATGGAGAGCCCTCTTCAAATTGCCAAGGACAACCGAAGAAAAGGTGGGTGGCGTCCATAGCAATCACATCACATAGCACCTTGTCTTGGTAGTAGCCAATGGAGAACTCAATGAGGCACTGGCGATGTACCATGGTGTTGCCTTTTCCCTCAGAAATCCACTGAGGCTATACGGATGTGGGTGCGGAGTGGTAGCCAGATTGAGGTGCTTGATCACCTTCCCATTCACGATGTTGCAACAACTCCCATCATCAATGATGACGTTCAACGAGGAAGTTTGGACCAAGCAACGAGTATGAAAGAGATTTTCTCGTTGGTCCAAAAGGGTGCCTTTCTTGGCGGTAAGGACACATCGGGTGACAAGGCTCAAAGGGGTGCCGTCAGCCTCGTCAATAGCTCCATAAAAATACTCCTCATCATTGGCCTAATAAGCGGCGTCAACATGGTGCTCGGCCTCGTTGGCGTCAAACTCATCATCAAAGGACTCATAATCAGATTGAGTCGTAAAGAGTACCTTTTTGTTGTTCGGGCAATCTCGTTGCACATGTCCTCGGCCTTGGCACTTGAAGTAAAACCGATCATGGGCATGCTCCTCGAAAGTGGCTCCAGGACGGTCGGTTGGCACGACGCTGCGAGTAAGAGGCGCGACATTGGTGGGCGCCTTGGGCGTGTAACTAGGCCAAGTTAGGACCAAAGACCGGGGCGGCCCAGAGGAGGTCGCGGCCGTGGTGGGGCCAAACTTTGAAATGGAGTTGCGGGCCCAAGCGGCCTTCTTCCGTCATTGGATCTGGTTGTGGATCTCCATGGCCATGTGGGTCAAGGTGTTGATATCCTTGATGTTGAGGATTCGAAGTTGGTCCCGGCTATCGACATTTGACCCACGCAAGAAGGTCGTGCGCATGGCCGTGGTCGACTGGTGAACACCGGCCTTGTGGCACAAATCCTCGAGCTCAGCAAAGTACATAAGGGGCGTACGGTTTCTCTGCTCGAAGATAGCGATATGAAGACGCAACTGCTCAGCATAGTCCTCAGGGACATACTTCTTGGCCATGACATACATAAGTTGTGACCAAGTCCGAATGGGAGGCAAGAATCGCCTCGCACGCGATTGTTTGATTCAGAACCACCATGCACGAGCGTTGTCGGTGAAGTGTATAGTAGCCTCATTGACCCTTTCTTCCTCATCGTATCTACAATGATCAAATACATTCTTGGTGGTTTGTTTCCATTCAAGGAATTTGGACGCATCATACTCGCCGGCGAAGTGATCAATTTGTACCTTGATCTCGCGATGACGGGCTTGGAATCACTCCATAGTCAGGTCACAATCACGGGGCGGCCCACGATCGTGACGGGGGTACCAACGCTCACGAGCGGGGTGCTCGTCTAGACCCCAATCATACCTATCGGGCGGCCTATGCTGGTGCTGAGGTGGACCACGGTGCTCTCGTTGGCTGCGCGGTCCGGGATGGCCTTGGGGTATCCAATCATCATCATGATCACTATCAAAGATCTCACCGATCATGGAGTGGTATGGCCTTTAGTTGGAGGCAACTTGAAAGTCCTCGTCATCGCCCTCAAAATCATGGTAATCACTATCATAGACCGTGTGGCTATTGCGGCCACCGAAGGGATAGCACCTAGCAAAGTGTTCCGTAACCTCGGCCCGGTCTCGAGTATCCACATAGAGAAGTGGATCCTCCAGAGCATGGTCGTAGTTGTCACCGAGTGGATCACGTCCCAAGAGGTGGCTAGGTTGTGAGTAGGACACTCTGGGGTCATGACGATCACGAGGGTTGACACGACCCGAGTGACTATTGACTTGCAATCTCAAGGGACGGGGTGGCGCTGGTGGATGCGAGGTTGAAGGGGCCATGGGATCTTTGCCTCGGAATAAGGCGGCACCTTTTCTGGCTTGGGCCTCGACGACCGGGTCCACAAAAAGTTGTGGTGTTAAAAGGATCGCAAGTGTCTACATGAATCATATAAAAGACAGAGGTACCAAATATTGAACTATGTGGAAAAGAAAGGTGAGCTTGTCTAGATTTAGCACATACATGGCATGGAGGTACATATTCCTTCTTAAAATCAATTTTACAAAGAATTTTAAGTTTGTAGAATGGAAGGTGACCTAGTCTCGTATGCAAAAGAAGAAATATACTAATATTAGTCTTAACCAATGCAAAATTGCCTTGAACAGAAGAAGCATGAAATGGCATCTTAGATGAGCTTAGGTTGTCCAATTTCTCAAGCAAGTACGTACAACCCCTTAGAAGCTGGTCAAAGCAAGCCCTTGCAAGATAAGACTCCTTTAAAGCATGCCCTTGCAAGATGAGATTAGGTTGTCTAGTTCTTTTCAAGATACCAAGGATTAGAAGATTGGTCAAAGCAAGCCCCTGAAAAGCACATAATTTATCAGTGAAAATATAAAAGTAGTTTAACTATGCTATCAACTTTAAAACAGAGAGAACATTATATCTGAATTTGGGTACAAACAAGAGCCCTTCAAGAATAATTTGTGTAGCTATCTGAACACGACCAACTATCTTGATAAGAATAGACTAACCATTAGGCAAATTTATAGCCAAAGGTTGATCGAAGGAAACATAATTAACAAAGTAGTCTAGCCTATGACACATGTGGTCACTAGCACCTGTGTCGATTATCCATACATGACTAGATGAAGACTTTTCATAACCAAGAAAGGAAAAAGAAACTTTACCAACAAAGTTGCTTGACACTTCTAAATTGGATGTAGCCTAAAAGAGATTTATCAACTAAGCAAGTTTAGTTGGTGAAAGACCAGTAGAAGTAGAACTACCAGAAGAAGAAACAAAAACCTTGTGATCTCCCTGAACACAGTTGGAAGAGCTTGATCGTTTAGGATTATTTAGATAACCAGTGATTTTATAGCATTTTTTCACAAGTTTTGGGACTCTTTCCATTGTAGTTGGATTTTTTGTGAAGAACTAGCATTGAAAGAACTGGAGTCAGTGGTGAAAGGAGAAAAAGACTTAATTGTGTGAGCCCAGCCTCGAATGATGCTCAGTATCAAGGGAAGCCACCTCCAAAGTTGCGCTTGAATCGAATTTGAAATGGGCCTTCTTCGATGATAGATTTTTGGTGTTGTTTGAGGGTTCGATTGATGTAGTTTTTTCGGGCCTTTTCTGGGTTTTATTAGAGGGACAAGTGAACAAGTTCAAGAGGATAAACACACCCCTTTCACTTGATCAATTCGTCACTGTTAGTTGAGGATAAACACACCACAATCAAAGAGACTAGAACTTCGATAAACTCACGAAGTAGAAATACTTTTTTCTTGAATCTCTCCGAGATGAACTCAATTTATATCATAGGGTTTTTATCATATACAAGTTGATCAAAACGGAGCAACAAGGCTAGCTTATATAGCCATGGAAAATGCAAGGAAACAACCCTTGAACTAGCCTAAGTAAAGACAAGTAGCCTTTTCATTATTCTGAGATTGATTCCCTAGAAACCAATTCAAATTTTGACGAATGATCTAGACACATTGAAGAGGAGGAAGTGAGGAGTCTCTCCGCTAAATGTGAGGAAAAACGCACGAGCCATTTGAAAATGTGTCTTTGGGATTTGTCGGGGTGTAGGCTGGCAACAACAGCGGCGGTCACATTTGGGCTTGGATCAAAACCACCGAGACCAAATCAAATTGTCTCGACACACTTGGGATCATTTGGATTATTTGAAGGTGTAAGGATGGTGGACAAGTTATGGCTCGAGGAAAGTCTCCTAGAAGTGGGAGAACGCTGAGAGGGGCAAGGGAAACCCTAGTTGTGGCTTGGCTTATGGGCGCGATCCTTGGGATGAGGATTTGCATGAGCATTCTTGACTACAATGAGCTTTTAGGGACCCTAGGAACATGTGGTGAAGATGGCTTAGTGATTGGACCAAGTTGGCTCAAGGAGTTGCGAAGCCCTTGTTGTGATTCGGCACCCGACGTGGACGGCTTGACACTAGTATGGCACTTGGAGGATTTGGGGACCACATTGGTGGACCTTGTGTGACCCTTGGTGAGATTTGCGAGGATTGATCTTGATGGACTTGATGAAGCACAAGTGTGATCACATCACTTAATCTGGCGTTGTTCCTCTTGGATCAACAAAGAATAAGCTTGATACACATCATGTGTTGAACTCATCATCAAGATGTTGCCACGAATAAAGAAATATGATTCATTCAATCCCATTATGATGTGACCCTGCCTCCCATGGCGGCCCAAGATGAGGAAGAAGCCATGAGCCTACGCTCAGAGGGCCCAGTTACAAGATCTAGGTCCAAAGCCATCGCATCCGTTGTCGCATCACTTGTCACACGCGTCGTCGCTGGCTGATCAGCTCTACTTTGTAGTGCTTATCTAGGAGTTGTTACCGGTATTTAGGGTGCCATTTGTAGGGATTTAGAGCACAACTATGGAGTATGTAGTTGGAAAGATGAAGTGTGGATATGGTGGTTTGGAGGAGCTAATTGAAGACATCCAGAAGACGAGGAGAAAACCACCTGAGGAGACGAAGAAGAACAGAAGAAGAGCCACACAAACGGAGCCAAGAAGAGGCTGCCGCGACCAACCACGACCAAGGGAAAAGACAAGAGGCGGCTGTGATGAGAGGCGAACAGCGGAGCGAAATGTGTCACTGTCTCGACCGCAGAAATTTGGCCGCGCCCGCGGAATATTCAGACCTGGGCAAAAGTCGAGAGCTCGAACCTATTTTCCGCGATCGCGGAATTGGTGCCGCGACCGCGGAGCACACGGGAGGCGGCCCGGAGAGCTTTTCCAAACTTTGTTATTTTTCCCTTTTTTCCGACTTTTCTTTATTTTTTTATTATTTTCGATACTTTAGTTTTATTTCCTTTTAGATGAGGTTTGTGATCTTGGGCTTTAGGTTAAGTCTATTTAACCTAAATTCCATATCCTCCATTCATTCATCTTGTAATCATCGACATTCGCTATTACGTACTATTTTCCATTCAGTATTATTTTCTTTCGAAGACTATGAGGAGCTAAGCACCTTTGCTTAGTCCGACAATTGAAGCCTAAGTTTGAATTTGATTGTGAGGTTATTCCTTTCCTTTATCCTTGAATGTTATTAATTCTTTTATGCTTCATCCAATTGAGTTATATTGATTTCTCTAGATTAGCTACCTAGTTTTATCAATATTATTCATACTGCAGGATTAGGATCTTGAATAGTATTGGTTGGATCTAACTCATCAGTTGTTGTGATTATCATTATTAATATTAGTTTCCCTAGCCTGAAAACCTAGTTGAGATTAGTATTATCTATAGTGTTAGTTACCTCTTTCTGGTCAACTTGTTGAGATCAATATTATTCATCCCTAATTCAGAAGTAGCAACCACGATTTACTGGAACGAGTTGTGAATGTTTATTGTGAAGAGAATTAATTGCATGTCAATTACTGACGAGTTGTTAAGTATTGCATGAGCCTATCTATTCCTGAGCTTATTCTGCTGTTAGATTTATCTTGATAGTTTCTTGATTGGTTTAATAGTTAGGGTTACCAGGCCGAGTTGGACTGGTAACTATTTCAGAACAGGGATTAGGACATTCATGAGGATTGAGGACTAGGAATAATCAATGATCCATCGACCAAACTAAAGGTGAATATTTGTTTGGCTAAGTGTTTTTCCCAATTTGATTACAATCTTTGCTTTTGTTTATTTTGTTTGCTTTGTTCTCATCCAATTCAACTTCAAAACCCCTCATTGTTACTATTGCATGCAATCTACATAAAGAAAACAACTCCTCCATGTGGGATTCGACCCTGCTTACCCAGACTACTAGTTTAGGTTTGTTAGGATTTATTTTGATCAGGTAACACGACTAAAACTTGCCTGTCACTGGCCAAGGAAGCCCAGACGCCAACCCAAAGACTCGTCGTCCTCTCCACCATCGGCATCGAAACATCGCGTTCATCGCAGCCGGCATCGTGTGCACCCACTCGCGAGGCCATCGACCCTTCGTCGTCATTCCTCGCGGTGTTTGCATCCATGCCTTCGCCGCGTTCTTTTTGAGACGCTTTCTATAATTGTTATTATTTCTTTTTAGATAGTTTCCTTTTATAGTCCTTTCTATTTTAGGGTTTGTGCCTTTTGCAGGCTTGCATGGGCTAGCCCACTAGGCTCGACTCGGCCCATCCGATGTCTCACCTCTAGTATTTAAGTCAAACTATTTTATTTGTTTCAACACATTCAATTTTAATCAAGGTTTCAAGTAGAGTGTTTATCCTCCTTCCCTTGATCGGACGTCACCCTCTATCTTCGCATCCCCATTCCCTCCGCCGCCGACGCTACGGCAATTGCTTGAACCTTTAAGCCAAGTCTTCCTTCGCATCTCCCTTCATCCGCAGTCGACGCTACAAAACCAAAGACTTGTCTTTTCAAGCCATCTATCCCTCACCAAATCGCTTCCACCATTGCTATCCAGTCGTCCCACCCCTCGCTTCCATCGCGTCCATCATCGTCACTAATTCCATCGCGTTCTCCATCGTCTTCGCCAACGACGTCGTCTTCGTTGTTGTGACACTCCGCCTCGCCGACACCGCGATCGTCCAGGCCACCTCCACCGGGTTTGCTTCTCCACCATCTTGTCAGCCTTTCGTGCAAGACAACGTGACTTCTCGCCCAAGACTAGATCCAAAGGTGTCGCCTTTGACAATTGGCTTGTCATCGGAGGCAAGAACACATCAATTGGCATCAGAGCCCAACTGTCTTGTAAGTCACAAACTCAAGTTTGCATCTTGTTCACAATTTTTTTTTCTTGACCCCCATCGTTTGTTTTCGTAAGATCTTGAGAAAAAATCAAAGTTTCCATCTTTGCAACACCTAATCGGTTTCTACAAGAAAATTCTTGGCCGAAATTTTTCTTCTTCTTCCCTAAGTTTTGGTGAGTTAGGTAATTTGTTATCTTGCATGCTAGAATATTTTGTTTCCTTGTTTCACGCGTGGATAGAGTTTCTATGTTTGCTAGATTTTGCTTTTTAGTTAAGTTAACCGAATTTCCTTATCAGATATCAATCAAATCTTATCTTCTCTCTCCTATCTCTAAAGATCACACTTGTGATATTCTTGTTACTTAGACCGATTTTCTTTTGTTTCCTTTTGCAATCCGAAAAGATCAAAATATAAGATCTCGGATATTATAAAAAAAAAGATATCAAAAAGATATTCAAAAAAAAAAAGTTACCAAAGTTAGGTAAAGCCAAAATAAGGCAACCCTAACCCACTCTCGGTCTAAGCTCATCTTCTCAACCTCTCCACCGTCTAGGTCAAGCTTCCTAGAAGGTGATTTCTTGCTAATTAGGTTACTTCGTTTACGTTTGTTTTCGGGTTTCAATTTGTTCTTGTTTGTTTGATTGCAACTTGCTTGATACACCATCTCTTGTGCAAGCCAAGCCGCCCTCACGGCAAGCCAAACTAGCCCTACCAACGTGAACTTTGTGACTTGACTAGTGACTTTCTTGGTTGTTGTTCTTTGTTGTCTTTTGATTCGTTTTTACTCGCATGTCTGGCCATATTGTTATAGGTAGCATGACGGTTGGACAACGTGAGGACCAACATGGAGTCGACAACACCAATCCAAATCCACCGCCGTTGGGTCTACCCCAAGACCAACAACCGATTGACCCCCCACAACAAGACCCCATCATGGAGTTGTCTGAGGAGCAACGAGAGATCCAAGCTCTTCATCAATGCGTTGCTCAATTTGAAGCCAGAGAACGCGCGGCACAACTCGTGCCCACTCCAACACCCCTGAGTACTAAGGACGTGCCGGCTCAACCACGAGCCACCGACGCCGGTCCATCGAAGACAAGAGTCGACAAAGGCAAAGGAATCATGCCTTCGACATCTCATCCTCAACCACAACTCAATCGTATGCAAAGTGTCATCGAGAGTCATGAAGGCTTCGTTTCCCACACGGACCGCTACGTGCCCAGAGCCACACCCGCTGGCTTCGACACCGGCTCCGACAACGACCGCGACGCCGAAGACACTCAAGGTGAGTTTTCTGAACCATACAACTTTGATGATCGCTATGCCTCTAGGAGAACCCAGAGACGCATACTAGGATCAGCGCCTCGCGAAGGCCGCCCTCGACGAGCCGAGCAAGGCGACGCGACGCCAAGGAGACCCAGTCGTCGACCCAGTGGGCATACGCGACGCGATGATCAATTGAGAACCCCAACAACTCAGCCCCGGAACCATGATCACACCCAAGTGTTCGGACGCCGCGTTACGGATCCGATGGCTACGCGTCGATCACACCCAATGTCCATGACGACTTCGACGAGTATGACGACGAAGAGATCGAGGACTCAGATATGGTCAACCCTAACTTTTTTCACCCCCCTCTTGGAGATCCACTTGAATTGCAGGATCACCCTTCGGATTGGATACCTCCACTGTGTCTCCAGCCCCAAGGAGAACGCGTTCGTGACATTGGCGGTGAGCACCGCGATGTTATACCAAGGGACATTCGACGAGCCGACTACGATGCCCAGCCGCGAAGACGCCAATGCGATGATGCCTACGCGCCAAGGGATGAGTTTGCTCGCGGAGAAGATCACCAAGATCGCAATAGACGCCAAGTTGGACGCGATAGACCCCATGGTTTGCGCGCCTATGAGAATCCTCTCTATGCCGCCGTGCCAAACAATGCATTCAACCAAGTACCTGCCCAACCTCGATACCAACGACACGAAGTCAAGGTAAAGATCGAGCATTTCTTTGGTGAATACAATCCATCTATTTTTCTTGAATGGGTGCAGGCTACGGAGTACACCCTATGCTATTGCCGCGTTCCTCCTGAGGAGCATGTTTACGCCTCGACACTTCACTTTCGAGGAGCAGCCCGAGTGTGGTGGCATCGCTTCGAGAATGACTGCGTGCGTCGCCACAGAACACGAGTCACAAAATGGCATCAACTAGTCTACGTAATGACCAAGAAATACGTGCCTTCAGACTATAGGAATCAAATGAGAATGGAGATAGCCATGGCTCGCCAAGGGTCAATGAGTCCACTCGAGTTCTTTTCCAAGCTTGAAGACATGTATTACAAGGCCAACATCTCCGTTGCACCATCGACTTTGAGGACGAAATTTGATAGGTGTCATTTCATGCACCTTTACTAGCAATTATTAGCATCATTTGGAGGAGTTTAGGATGAGATTTGAGGCTAAGTCTGTGATCCAGAAGTTGTGGAGAAAAGTGAAGATATCCAGGGATTTACAGCTTAGACAGAGATGAAGATGGATGAGGTTCTGCTAGAGTTTATTGGAGAAGGCTACCAACACTTGGTAGTAATGAAGAGCAGAAGAGAAGAAGAAGAAGAGCTGAAGAAGGAGTGGGCGATTTCACCGCCCTGCGCCAGATGCCACCGCGACCCGGCGGTGGATCTCACCGCCCCACGGTGAGGCACGTAATGCCTCGCGGCCAGCACAGACTTATTTCCTTTTATGCATTTCGGATTTCCTTATTTCTATTATTTTATTTCCTTTGTTATTTGCATTAGGTTAACTTATTTTTCCTAAGCCTATTTAAGACCCTTTTTCTAGGTTAAGAAGGGAGACACTACTTTTACATTACGCAATTTTACTTTTCATTAGGGTTTCATTCACCTCTGAATGGAGCACTAATTTTCCTTTGTTCTACTAGACGTTTGAAGCAATACAGTTGATGTGTTTGTGAGATTTATATTCCTTGTTCCTATTCTTATAAGTGTTGGTTTGATTCTCTTGGTTATTGTTGGGCCCAACACTCTCCTAGGAGGACAGACCAAGCCAAATGGGCCCAGATCCAAGACAAGTCGGAAGATAAGAGAAAGTCGAGAGAATCGTCATAACCTCCGCGGTCGAATGCTTCCCGACCAGATCGCGAAGATCATATCGAGCATTAAATGCCTGATTGAGGCAACGGCCACAACATTCAAAATAACACAATAATGACAGTAATCAAGTCCAGAATCCCAGCAATCACTCCCGGCATTGAAGGCAAGATATGGCCAAATCGTAAGAAAACGGTCAGAAAAGGCACTTACCATATTTGGATTCGGAGGGGATAAGAGGGGAACACAAGCTGGAAAAAGGGACACAGTGCATTCTCATGCATAATCAACTCTGAACACACGCACATATAAGCTATGAATCGCCACCACTTACTCGGGCTGGAACGCCGTTTCACGTCCATTGGTCGAACATCATCATCCCCGGTCGAGTCTGCTCTGACCTACTTCTCTCTAAGGATAAGTTGTAACCCGACTTGTTTCAATCATCAACGCGTTAATAAAATTACATTGTTTCCTTGCATTTCTTATCTATTGGTTGATTATCTATTTGAATTGGTTTGATTTCTACTATTCGATCGACTAGTTATCCCGTCTAAGGCGATTTAGATCGTCTGGTCTTTTCGTCCCAAAACAATTTGGCGCCCACCGTGGAGCAACTTGCCGATCACTCTCTTGAAACCTTTCAAACATGACTATCAACCCACCTACCAACACCGAAGAGCCAAGCCTCGGGGACGACATCCAAGCTCAAGGAAACATGACCCCTACCGGAAATCCTACTACAACCCAATTCCAAGAGCTTTCCCAGAAAATGACCGCCCTCTAAGAGGAACTAGCCCAGCAACGCCAAAAGACCGAAACCCTAGCCACCTTGTCGGCCTAATCCGAAGCCGAGATCGCACAACTAACCCGTGAAAATGAGTCTCTTAAGTCGCAGGTACAATCAATGGCCTCAAGGTCTAGGAACATGCCTATCCACAGCAACGTCTGAACGCGCCTCGACATGGATAGCATCGGGCCGACACCTCCAAGCATACGTCGATCCGGACACACAGAGGGTACATCTCGAACTCATTTTGCTAATCCGTTTTCGACTAACAATGTCACTTTTTCCACACCGATCGGGTCGGCAGGTTCCCGAATCGATGAGCCGCGGGTTACCAATCCACCAGACATCCTCGCTCTTGTCCAGAAGACACTCGACCGACACATGAAGACGATCGACGATCGCTTCACCAGGCTTCCAAGGGTCCCGCAACCAATCGAAAAGGAAGTGTTTGGCGGATTAGAAGAATACCCGTTCGCCGAAGAAATCGCTAGGGTCGAGATTCCCAAGAAGTTTCATCTCCCCAACATGGCGACTTTCGACGGCACCAGCGACCCAGATGACCATATCTCTCTCTATAAACAAAAACTAATGGCTGCATCCGTTTCCAGGGAGAGCCGCGAGACTGTCATGTGTAAAAGCTTTGGCACAACCCTCGCGAGTCCCGAACTAACTTGGTTTATGCGTTTGCCTCAGGGAATGATGGCATCGTTCACAGATCTGGTCAACTCTTTCAAGAGTCAGTTCGCCAGCAGTCGGAGGCTCGAGAGACAATCAAGTGACCTCTACCGAGTCACACAAAGGTATAACGAACCTCTCCGAAATTACCTCAACAGGTACAATAAAGAGAAAGTGGCGATCCCCCATTGCGACGTCACCACCTCCATCGAAGCCTTCCGACAAGGTCTGATCAAAGACAGCAATCTCTACAACGAGATCACCAAGTACCCGTGTAGAAGTTTCGAAGATGTCCAAGCCAAAACCATGGCCGAGGTAAGATTGGAAGAGGACCGTGAGTCACGGAAAGCCTCACACGGATCCGATCCATCCGATCATAAAAACCCCTCCGACAACCGTCGAGACAAACGTCATCATCCCTATTCTCGTAATCGAAATGAGCCGAACCAGGTAAACTCTTTCTATGACAGATCACAGGATTGGAGAGACGGTCCGGTGTTGCCTCCTAGGGTCCAATCTTATAACTTCAATGTTTCCGTGTCGGAGCTCGTCAAGAGTTTCGACAAATATGGGAAAGAGATAAGATGGCCCCGAAAGAGCGATCGACCGGACGTCAAGAAGGACATGAGCCGATGGTGCGAATTCCACGGCGACCACGGTCATTCGACCGACGAGTGCATCGCCCTACGAAAGGAGGTCGCTAGACTACTCGCGCAGGGGCTCTTGCGCGACGTAATCTCGGAGCGAGCAAAAGCCACCATAGAACGGCGAGATCAGTTAAAGCAAAACAAACCCCCATCTCCTGTCCATATGAAAGTTGTCAACACTATTTCAGGTGGTTCGGATATATGTGGAAACACATACTCCGCGACTAAGCGGCATGCAAAGGAAAGCAAGGGCGATAAGCCCGAAGCGTCGGAATTCAAGCCAAGAAAGGTCCCCGACCTTCCAACGGTCACGTTCGATGAGTCCGACTCCGACGGATCAGAAGGTCATCACGACGGTCTGGTAATCTCTTTGTCCATTGGCAATTGCTTAATACGAAGAGTACTAATTGATACAGGGAGTTCAACCAATCTTTTAACCCTCGACACCCTTACAGAAATGGGTCTAACTAAAAACGACCTAGTCAAAAAATCAACTCCATTGGTCGGGTTCAGCGGTGAGGTTAAACATACGACTGGCGAAATCATCCTAACCACATACGCTGGGGGAATCAACCAACAGGTGAAATTCTTAGTCCTAGATTTTCCATCTCCCTATAATTGTATTATTGGTGGGCCATGGATACACGCTATGAAGGCGGTACCCTCGACGTACCATCAAGTCATCAAATTCCCCACTGAATGGGGAGTCCAAGAAATCAAGGGAGATCAAAGGACCGCTAAGGAGTGCTACATCGCCTCTATGGAAAGCGCCGTCGAACACAAGACCGTATAGCAACCACAGAGGGGCGAGGGACCTAGTCGGTACGTCGAACCAGAAATGGAAAAGCTCGACGAGACCGTACTAGATCCTTCAAAGCCAAACCAAACGGTAAGGGTCGGGTCGGACCTGGACAACTCGACCAGGCAACAACTCCTCGATTTTCTCAAGACCAATGCCGACTGTTTTGCATGGTCGCATGAGGACATGGTCGGAATATCTCCAAATATTATTACTCATAAATTCAATGTAGATCCATCTCATCCCCCCGTCAAGCAGAAACGCATGAAGTTCGCCCCAGAGCGGAACAAGATAGTCGACGACGAAGTCAAAAGCTTATTAGAAACAGGGAAGATAAGGGAGGTCCACTACCCCGAGTGGCTGGCCAATGTAGTCGTAGTCCAGAAGAAGAATGGCAAGTGGAGAGTTTGCATCGACTTCACAGATCTCAACAAAGCTTCTCCTAAAGACTCGTTCCCGCTACCCCACATCGACGCCATGGTCGACGCTACGACGGGACACGAAATGCTTACCTTCATGGACGCTTTTAGTGGCTATAACCAAATTCTCATGGAACTAGAAGACCAAGAAAAGACAGCGTTCGTCACTAGCCAAGGTATCTATTGTTACAAAGTAATGCCATTTGGTCTAAAAAATGAAGGGGCTACGTATCAACGACTAGTCAACAAAATGTTCAAAGACCAAATTAGGGACACGATGGAAGTCTTCATAGATGACATGTTGGTCAAGTCAAAAAGGAAAGAAGATCATATAGACCACCTTCGCGACAGCTTCGAGGTGCTAAAAAGGTACAACATGAAACTAAACCCTACTAAGTGTTCCTTCGGAGTGTCGTCAGGAAAGTTCTTGGGGTACATGGTGACACAAAGAGGAATAGAAGCCAGCCCAGAACAGATCAAGGCTCTCATCAACCTTCGATCCCCCTGATGCATCAAGGACGTATAAAAACTTACGGGTCGGATAGCAGCCCTGAATAGATTCATCTCAAAGTCGTCCGACAAGTGCAAACCCTTCCACGACGCTCTCAAGAAGAACAAGTCCTTTCAATGGATGGAAGAATACGAAGCAGCATTCCAGAACTTGAAGAAGTACCTGGCCAGTCCCATGTTATTGACCAAACCCCAAGGCGACGAGCCTTTATTTCTATACCTAGTAGTGTCAGAATCGGCCGTAAGCGCAGTACTGGTCAGAGAAGAAGACGGCAAGCAGTCACCGATATACTACGTCAGTCGGACGCTATTACCGACAGAAACAAGGTATTCGTCGCTTGAAAAGCTCGTACTATCATTGGTAATGGCCTCGAACAAACTCAAACCCTATTTCGAATTCCATACTATTATTGTCCGCACTAATCATCCCATGACAGCGATCATGAGGAAGCCTGAGTTCACAGGACGAATGACCAAATGGGCCATACACCTCAGTGGTTACGACATCGAGTATGAACCCAGGACGACAATCAAGTCGCAGGCCTTAACCGACTTTGTAGCAGATTTCAGCCCGACCCTAGAGCAAGAAGCCACAAGAGAAGCAACACAACTGCTCGCAACAGAAGAAACAGTCACATGGGAACTCCACACCGATGGTGCGTCGAACGCCAGAGGATCGGGGCTAGGGGTCGTGCTGAAATTGCCACAAGGGGACAAGATAGCCCAAGCCGTAAGATGTGAGTGGGACGCAACTAACAACGAAGCTGAGTATGAGGCACTCATATTCGGACTCATCCTAGCTCACGACCTAGGGGTCCGAGAGATCGAAGTCATTTGCGACTCCCTACTGGTCGTGAACCAGATACAAGGGTCGTATAGCGCCAAAGACGTCAGAATGATAGCCTACCTCGAAGTAGCTAAGAAGCTGATCGGCCAGTTCCAAGCATTCGATATCAGACAGGTACCAAGGGATCTTAACTCCCAAGCCGACGCACTTGCCAACCTAGGATCCGCCTTGGACCCGAAAGAATTTCCATACATACCATTGGCACACATCATGACACCAGCCGTCCCAAGAACATCCGTCGAACCAACTACACCACTAGAAGAGCTGGTCGCCATGGAGATAGGCGACCGACCAGAAGAAGACATTGTCAACACCAACGATGATTGGATACTACCCTACGTCAGGTGATTAAAAGACGGCATCCTGCCCGACGACAAAACAGAAGCAAAAAGGCTATAGGTACAAGCACTCTCTTTCGATATCCTAGATAACATCTTGTACAAAAGGTCTGTCACAGGAATACTCCTGCGATGCCTCAAGACTTCGGAAGTCGGACGCATCTTACAATCGCTACACGAAGGAGAATGTGGAAACCATACCGGCGGATGAAGCCTCTCAGGGAAAGCCCTACGAAACGGGTACTACTGGCCCACGATGAACAAAGACGCTATGGAGTACACCAAGAGATGCGACGCCTGTCAGCGACACGCGCCCGTCCATCATCAACCTTTAGAGCTCCTCCATCCGACTCTGGCTCCATGGCCCTTTATAAGGTGGGGAATGGACATTGTCGGGAAGCTCCCACCCGCGTCGGGTCAAAGAGTCTTCTTCCTTGTCATGATGGACTACTTTTCTAAGTGGATCGAAGCCGAAGCCTACAGAGAGGTAAAAGATCAACACGTCATTTCATTCATAAAACGCAATATCTTGTGCAGATTTGGCGTCCCATCAGAAATCGTATGCGACAATGGTTCCCAATTCATTAGTCATAAGACTCGAGCCTTCTGCGACCAATGGAACATCAAATTGGTCACGTCCACACCTCGGTACCCACAATCCAACGGACAGGCTGAATCCAGCAACAAAATCATCATCAATAACCTCAAGAAACGCTTCACTGGGCTAAAGGCAAATGGGCAGACGAACTCCCATTCATTCTCTGGTCAGACAGGACTACTCCAAAAAATGCGTCTGGACAATCACCTTTCTCTCTCATCTACGGGAGTGAGGCAGTCATTCCGGCCGAGTTATTGGTTCCGACCGCCCGTTGTAAACTTCAGACAAACGAGCAAAATGACGTCGAACTAGCACACAACCTAGACACGGTGGACGAGATCAGAGAAAGAGCCCGAATTAGGATGGTCAGGTTCCAACAACAGGTCGCAAGGAGTTACAACAAGAACGTCCGGATCAAAGCATTCAAAGTCGGAGATTGGGTCCTCAGAAAAACGTTCCAGAATACCAAAAGTCCATCCGACGGAAAGCTCGCACCACAATGGGAAGGACCCTACTTAATCACCAAAGTAGTCGGACAAGGAGCATATCAGTTAGAAGACAAAGACGGATGACCAATCCCAAGAAGTTGGAACGCGACACATCTGAAGCTATACCATTTCTGAACCAAATGAGGTAAGGCATCACATAACTTCATACATCGTTTATTATCGCATACACATCTCAAATTCTTTAAAAAACTGGCATTCGACACTAAATAAGGACCTCCTCCTTACAAAAACATGAACGCGGAACATCATTGACACATACATTGGATCCAGTCATCCGTGAAAAGAGCTTACATTACATCTACACGATCGATCGGAACACGAGGAGATGGACAACACAGGCACGTCGGCACACCGCCTGCCTTACACAATACATAAGGTTATGACACCTTATTACATTTACGCAATAGAGACATATTGCTTACCTCCCCGGCATAAAGCCATGACTAACACATACACATACATTTGTAGGCCTCCTTTAAACACATACATACGGCGAGCCCCACTCGACGGAGCACACATGCGAAACCGACATACAAAACACAAAGCGTCATCGACAAACTTCTCTAAGAAAAGTCTGACGACATGTACGAAATAAACAAACATATAATCCTTTGTAAGAAACAGATTGCATCAAATAAAAGTCTAAGCATTTTTTATACGAATACGCAACCCGTGATGGTAGGCGGGTCACCAAAACAGATTGTTTGCCTACATACACATAGGACTTCAACAACATCTACTACACAGTCTGGGACCCGCGATGGTGGACGGGTCGCCAAAACACAAAATATCCAAACCCACACACGTGTGGAGCAACAAGTCAGACTGCATAAAAAAAATACACATCAGGCGTCAAGGGCAGCAACACTACCTTCGACAAGGGCTGACTCTAGAGGAAGCTGAGGATCATCTGGCTCAACATCGCCGGAGTGGACCTCATCCTCGCCAACATCTCCATCCGCAGTCTCCTCTCCAATGCCGGCCAACTGGAAAAGCTCCTGACCAGGGTTTCCTTTTGGGAACATGGAGTCCAAGGTCTCCTTTTCCGCCTTCAGATCCCAGAGCTCGTGCTTGCATTCATCAAACTCCTCCATCATCTCAACACGCGACTTCAACGCATAAAAAGCGCTGACGTCACATGCGATCTGGCCAGCTGCGATCTGAGCCTGCTTCACCCTTTCTTCGATACCTGATCGGCTCTCATTAAGTTCTTTCCGGCATACGACTAACTCCTCCTGATAACTCTTCAGCTCCCTAGTAAAGCGGCGCTCAGCCTCTCGACAACGACTCTCAGCTCCCTCCAACCTACTCTTCAGAGACGCGAGATCAGACTCCGACCTAGCAGCCCTCTCCTCGGCCTTGACAACCATCGTCTTAGCGCCGGAGGAAAACCCCCGACTTGGAGAACCTGCTCTAGCTCCGCCCGCGACAGAGTACTTGTCAGAGCGTCAGATTCCTTCAAAATGAAAAGGGGAGGAGCTTCGTCCTTGTGTGGGTCCGAATGAGTCGCCGACGACTCGGAGGCTTCACTAGAAACCATCTCTAAAACAGAAATGGGAGGAAATCGGAGAGCAATGGCGAAGAGGCTAAGAAGACCTACCGGGTAAGGCTTGCAAAAGAAGGAAGATGAAGTCAAATCAACGAGGCCTGCTTCAAATTTATGGAGGGAGAAGGCAGGTCTGCCGAAATGTCACATCAAGCTTCATGATCTCGCCACGTAGCCCTCGTCTGATGCGTCAAAAACGGATGGTGGAGATCGTGGAGTAGGAAGTTGTTTGGACTCCATCCATCAAGCCTCGCTGAAGCCCAAAACAACTTGGGGCTATTGTTGGGCCCAACACTCTCCTAGGAGGATAGACCAAGCCAAATGGGCCCAGATCCAAGACAAGTCGGAAGATAAGAGAAAGTCGAGAGAATCGTCATAACCTATGCGGTCGAATGCTTCCCGACCAGATCGCGAAGATCATACCGAGCATTAAATGCATGATTGAGGCAATGGCCACAACATTCAAAATAACACAATAATGACAGTAATCAAGTACATAATCCCAACAATCACTCCCGGCATTGAAGGCAAGATATGGCCAAATCGTAAGAAAACGGTCAGAAAAGGCACTTACCATATTTGGATTCAGAGGGGATAAGAGGGGAACACAAGCTGGAAAAAGGGACACAGCGCATTCTCATGCATAATCAACTCTGAACACACGCACATATAAGCTTTGAATCGCCACTACTTACTCGGGCCGGAACGCCGTTTCACGTCCATCGATCGAACATCATCATCCCCGGTCGAGTCTGCTCCGACCTACTTCTCTCTAAGGATAAGTTGTAACCCGACTTGTTTCAATCATCAATGCGTTAATAAAATTACATTGTTTCCTTGCATTTCTTATCTATTGGTTGATTATCTATTTGAATTGGTTTGATTTCTACTATTTGATCGACTAGTTACTCCGTCTAAGGCGATTTAGATCGTCTGGTCTTTTCGCCCCAAAACAGTTATATTGAATATTGATTTATTGTTATTCCTCATATCCTGATCAACTAGGTTGAATACTATTTATCAATTGCTAGGATTTGCATATAGTGGAATACGAGTGCATATCTAGTAGCATACACGCTTGTTGCATATAGTGGAATACGAGTGCGCAATCGTGAGTGAGAATCATTTGCATGTTAAGTAGTAAGGTTTTCTTCTATTTGCATGTATCCTATATCCTTGTGTGCATTGCTATTGCTTTATTGGTGGTAAGGTTTTCTTCCATTAATATTGTGATAAGTGTATCAATAACTGTGAGAATTGGTAGTACTTAAGATCAGGGTGGGAACAACCATAAGAATAGTGAAAGAACTTGGATTGAATAGATTTCAGTGATCAAATTATATCTCTGTATTGTGGATCTCGTTCTAGTGAAACTCTTTTCCCCAATCATATTCTCAACTCAATCAAACTTGTTTGCTTTATTCTCCCTGATAACTAAAACCTCCCTTCCTTGTTACTTGTCAATCATAATTGCATACTACATCAGATCTTCCATGTGGGTTCGACCCTTACTTGCTTACTATACATCCATTTAGTAGGTCTGTTAGGACATTTACTTTGACTAGGCCATTCAACGATATTTGTATTGTATATTTCGGCCACGTCAAAATTCTTGAGTGGCTTGAACACAAACATCCGTGATCAACTCAATATTATTCCCATCAAAGACTTGAACACCCTCACACACACGGCGATGCAAATCCATGCACAAATCTCTCGCCCAAAGTCTTACACTTTTCCAAGTGGCCAACAAAGGTATTCTTCTTATCCTAGTGGATTGCCTTCTACTAATGTTCGCCCTAGTGTCTCTACCATAGCCGCGTCGAGCCAAGCCCCCAAAGCGAAGCCTTCGACGCCAAGCACCGCGCCGCGCCAGAACGCGCCCAGACAAGCCCCAGTGGGCACAGATCGCGCGCGCGACGTCGAGTGTTACAAATGTGGTGGAAGAGGCCACTATAAGAAGGATTGTCCCAATGCTCGCAAGGTGTTATTCTCCACCACGACCGCCGGCTATGAATCTGTCGACGATGAGGAGCCAACACTCGAGGCCATCGATGAAGGCATCGAAGAGGAGGAAGACGCCTACGACTGCGAACCCGCTTCTCTGTACGCGGGCACACCATTGAGCTTGGTGACGCGTCGTCTCCTCACAGTCAAGGAAGCGAGCATCCACGACCAATGCGAGAACTTGTTCCACACAAGGGCTCTCATCCAGACGGCTTCCTTGAGTGTCATAGTTGATGGAGGATCATGTGCTAACATTGTCAATGAGAAGGTCGTGACACACTTCAAGTTGCCTACGACGCCTCATCCACAACCTTATGCCCTCCAATGGATTTCTTCCAGTCCAGGTAACACAGTATCTCGCCAATGCTTAGTTTTTTTTTTCCATAGGGAAATACTGTGATTCTATACTTTGTGATGTCGTTGCTATGGATGCCACCCATATTTTGCTTGGGCGCCCATGGCAATTCGACATGCGCGTGCTCCATGATGGCTATTTGAACACTTATGTGTTAAATTACCACGGGAAGCGCGTCACCTTGCATCCAATGTCTCCCCATGAGATCTTACAGGACCAGGTTGAGCGCGATCGCCAGAAAGCCATTGAGGTCGTGTCTACTAGGTCCAACGCGTCCCCAGAGGCAAGACTCCTCCAATTCTGGAAAAATTTCGTCTTCCCCGGGAACTGACAAGAAGAGGACCAACGCGACAAGTGGAATACCAAATGCCCATCTGGATCGTCATGGCGCCGCTGCTGGTGCCGCTGGGAAGGCCAAGAAAGGCACTCCAGAGGCTTGGCCAGGTTTTTCCAATTCTAGCGCGGGCAATGGTCCACATATGCCCAGTGCCCAACAAAAACCGACCAGCGCCTCGCCATCGACAAAGTTGGCCGTGCCGTTGCCGCTGACGCCTCCGTTGCAAGGAAAATGTGAGCGACGCTTGCTTTTGGCCAGGCCTAGTGACCTCACTGCATGTCTGACTGGCAAGGCACCATGTTTTCTGCTTGTGCCAACCCCATGCATCCCAGAGTCGTCGCGCACAGCGCCAGTGCCGCCTGCCATCGCTGCCTTGCTAACTGCGTTCGACGACGTCTTCCCCGATGAGTTGCCACAAGGATTACCTCCACTGAGAGGCATTGAGCACCAGATTGACCTTGTGCCTGGTGCCTCCTTTCCCAATCGCATTGCGTATAGAGATGGTCCAGAAGAGACCAAAGAGCTGCAGCGCCAGGTGCAAGAGTTGTTGGATCGCGGCTACGTGAGGGAATCTCTTTCCCCTTGCGATGTGCTTGTGATCCTTGTGCCCAAGAAGGATGGCACATGGAGAATGTGTGTTGATTGCCGCGCAATTAACCAAATCACCGTCAAGTATAGGTATCCTATTCCACGCCTCGATGATATGCTTGATGAACTTCATGGCGCGACACTTTTCTCCAAGATAGATTTGAAGAGTGGTTATCACCAAATCAGAATGAAAGAAGGTGATGAGTGGAAGACCGCGTTCAAAACGAAGTATGGGCTCTACAAGTGGCTCGTCATGCCATTTGGGCTCACGAACGCGCCAAGCACCTTCATGTGCGTGATGAACCACGTCTTGAGAACCTTCCTTGGCAAGTTTTTCATCGTTTATTTCGATGACATCCTTGTGTATTCACGGAGCCTGGAGGAGCATGTCGATCACCTTCGCCAAGTGCTCGAGTGCCTTCGACGCGAGAGCCTATTCGCCAATCTGGCCAAGTGCTCATTTTGCTCCGCGTCCACAAATTTTTTGGGCTATGTCGTGAGTAGTGATGGTCTGCGCGTCGACGAAGAAAAGATCGCGGCCATCAAAGAATGGCCAATGCCGACGATGCCGACTCAGGTGTGAAGCTTTCTCGACCTCGCGGGATTTTATAGATGCTTTGTTCGAGACTTCTCCTCCATTGCCGCGCCTTTGCATGAGTTGACGAAGAAGGGAAGCACTGTCTTGTGGCTTGAGTCCTACGAAGACGCCTTCTCGGCTTTGAAGCGGGCCTTGTGCCAAGCACCTTTGCTCTAGCTTCCCGACTTCGACAAGCACTTCGAGGTGGAATATGATGCCTCAGACATTGGCATTGGTGATGTACTGCACCAGGAGAAGAGGCCCATTGCATATTTCAGTGAGAAGCTCACAGGGGCCATACTCAATTACCCCACCTACGATAAAGAATTATATGCCCTAATACGCGTGCTAAAGACATGGCAACATTACCTTTGGCCGCGTGAATTTGTCATCCACAGCGACCACACAGCCTTGAGCTATTTGAAGAGCCAAGCCCACCTCAATCGACGCCATGCTCGTTGGGTGGAATTTCTTGAGACATTTCCTTATGTCATGGTCCACAAGAAGGAAAAGGAGAACATTGTCGCCGACGCGTTATCTCGAAGATGCAGGCACACGGAGACCAAGTTGACACCTTTCGAAGTGGTGTATGGCATGAATCCATTGACGCCGCTTGATTTGTCGCTGCGACCACTGCGAGACCCAATGCATGTCTCCGCCGCCAATCGCGCTGAGCAAGTACAAGAGCTCCATCGACGAACCATGGACCAATTGGAGAGAAGGGCCACACAGTATGCCTCCCAGAAGAACAATGGCCGCCGCCGTGTCGTTTTTGCACCCGGGGATCTCGTTTGGGTGCACATGCGAAAAGAAAGGTTCCCCTCGCGACGTAAGCACAAATTGGCACCGCGTGGAGATGGTCCATTCCGCGTGATAAAAGCCATTAGGGACAATGCCTATCAACTCGAGCTTCCCCCAGATTTTGGAGTCCATGCGTCCTTCAACGTCGTGGACTTGACACTATATGTTGAGCCTGAGTTTGATGATGGTGAAGCGGGGACGCTTCACAGCCAAGTGGGGGAGGGTGATGTGACCCTGCCTCCCATGACGGCCCAAGACAAGGAAGAAGCCATGAGCCTACGCTCAGAGGGCCCAGTTACAAGGTCTAGGTCCAAAGCCATCGCGTCCGCCGTTGCGTCACTTGTCACACGCGTCATCGCTGGCCAAGGAAGCCCAGACGCCAACCCAAGACTCGTCGTCCTCTCCACCATCGGCATCGAAACATCATAATCATCATAGCCGGCATCGCGTGCACCCACTCGCGAGGCCATCGACCCTTCGTTGTCATTCCTCGCGGTGTTTGCATCCATGCCTTCGCCGCGTTCTTTTTGAGACGCTTTCTATAATTGTTATTATTGCTTTTTAGATAGTTTCCTTTTATAGTCCTTTCTATTTTAGGGTTTGTGCCTTTTGCATGCTTGCATGGGCTAGCCCACTAGGCTCGACTCGGCCCATCCGATGTCTCGCCTCTAGTATTTAAGTCAAACTATGTTATTTGTTTCAACACGTTCAATTTTAATCAAGGTTTCAACTAGAGTGTTTATCCTCCTTCCCTTGATCGGACGTCACCCTCTATCTTCGCATCCCCATTCCCTCCGCCGCCGACGCTACGACAATTGCTTGAACCTTCAAGCCAAGTCTTCCTTCGCATCTCCCTTCATCCGCAGCCGATGCTACGACACCAAAGACTTGTCTTTTCAAGTCATCTATCCCTCACCAAATCGCTTCCGCCATCGCTATCCAGTCGTCCCACCCCTCGCTTCCATCGCTTCCATCATCGTCACTAATTCCATCGCGTTCACCATCGTCTTCGCCAACGACATTGTCTTCGCTGTTGTGACACTCAACGTGACACTCCGCCTCGTCGACACCGCGATCTTCTAGGCCACCGCCACCAGGTTCTCTTTGCCACCATCTTGTCAGCCTTTCGTGCAAGACAACGTGGCTTCTCTCCCAAGACTAGATCCAAAGGTGTCGCCTTTGACAATTGGCTTGTCATCGGAGGCAAGAATACATCACATTAGGAATTGAAATAAATGTTGTTCCTCCTCATTTACTTCATAGCAGTCACAAAACCGTAAAAACACGGAGGAACCATGCGAAGAGAATCAAATTCGTCCCAAATTCACTTAATATGAGTGAAATAAGATGTGATATCATCAACACCTTGAGCGATGGAAGCAAGTTCTTTCTGAAGTGAAAATTTCTGAGCACCATTAGAGCAGCCAAATCGATATGTCAATTCTCCCCAAATTGCTTGTCCAGTGGTACCAAATAGAATACTACATGGGATTGCTTTGTCAAGAACGATCCAGGAGTTGACAAGATTGTTGCAACGATCCCAAAGTCAAAGACGAAACACATCCTTATACTGCGTAGATCGAGGAAAACTTCCATTAATAAAAATGATCTAGTTCTTTGCACTTGGAGCAACAAGAACTGCACGTTTCTAGGAAGGAAAGAATCTGTCATCAAATTTCTGAGAAACAAGAGTCATTCCAGGTCCATTAGAAGGATGAATGTACAAAGGATCATTGATATCCGTGATAATGGTGGAATTCACCATTGTAGATCAATAAAAACAAACTGATTTAAGCATGAATCAAAGAAATCAATCGAAACAAAAACGAAATTCGTTGAGGAAAAGAAATCAAAATCGGATAGATTGAAAACAATGATCGAGAAGAAAAGAAGGATAAGTGGAATCGATCGAAGGATAAAAAAACCAGATGAAGAACTGAAGAGCGGAAGCAAAATCAGGATTTTCTAGCACGATACCATATTTGCAAAGAAAGAATTTGGAAGAGACAAAAGGATTGTCATTGTCATTGATTACAGAGGAGAGATTACATGGATTTTATGGAACCAACTACCTAACAACCTCTCTAAAAAACTTACATTATGTTAACTAATTGTCATGTGTACTTCACATGCCTCTTACTCAATAATCAAAGGTATTGAGGATAATCCAAAGAGATCTTGTAATCAACAATATATTTTTCCTCTTCAAAATACAAGCAATACCATGAAAAACAATCTCAACAATTATATATAGCAAAAAAGGAATATTGATGTATTATGCAATGCAAGATGTGTCCGATCACAATCTGCCAAAGAGCGTGAAAAAATTCTTGGAATGATTCTGTCACTTCCCATGTTTGGTATGAGGATGCGGCTTCTAACTAATCAGGTATGGGTTCGTCGTCATATGGTCTCGAATCCTATTTGTGCTACTTGTAAGACGGCCGACGAGTCGTTAATACATTTGTTCCGGGACTATGTTTCTTCTCGTGATATGTAGGGCCTATTCTTGCTGTTGCAGCTCCCGAATGAGTTTTTTAATCTTAGGCCGTGATAGGGGTTGTCGTGACACCTAAACAAAATAATCCTTAAAAACCTAACAAAGTAAAGTAGGTAAGCAAGGGTCGAATCCCACAGGGATGAGGTAATCTTTCTAAGTGCACAAATGGATGTCAAAGCAACAAAGGGGGTTTTGTTGGTTTGTTTGCAATTAAACTAAGTAAAGTAAAGCAAAGGTTGTAATCAATTGGGAAAAAGTACTTAGCCAGACAAATATCCACCATTCATTTGATTGATTGAACCTAGATTATTTCTATTCCTTCCTATGAATATTCTTGTCCATATTCTGAAATAGTTAACAGTCCAACTAGTCCTGGTAACCCTAACTATCGAACGCACAAGAAACTATCAAGATTTAGAACAATAGCAGCAAGAAGCCTAGGAATTAACCAGGATACATGCAACACCACAACTCGCAGTATTTAACACATAATCAATTCTCTTCACAATAAACTAGTCCAACTAGTCCTAGAATATCATGTTTGCTACACAAGATAAGGGATTTCAACTCGAAATATCCAAACCCTAGCAATAGACAATTACTAATATCAACTAGTTGATCAGGCCAATCAAATCAATAATAATCAATAGGAATAAGCTCAAGAGAAAAGATATAGTCAAAGGAATATGAATAGAACTATAACCTCACAATCATATATTAAATGAAGGCTTCAATTGTCGGACTAAGCAAAGGGTGCTTAGTTCTTCATAGTCTTGAAACAAAAACTCAAAGGAAAAATTGAACGTAAACTGGAAAAACTGATAATGAATGATTCGATGAAAGGAGGCTGCTAACTATTAGGTTATAAAACCCTAGCAAACCTCAACTAAAGATAGCAATTGAAATCTAAAAGGAAAGAAAATAATCTAACGAAATAAAAGAAATAAAGAAAAAGGAAATAAAATAAAATAGTTAACTCGGACGAAATCTTCGGCGCGCGTCTGATGCTCGTTTCCGCGACCGCGGAAAACTTACTGTTGAATCTCGTTGTCTTCGTATTTTCCGCGACCGCGGATTCTTCACTATAGCTCTTCTTCGCTTCTGATCTTCGTCTTTTCTTGTGGCTTGTCTCCATCTTCAATGTATCTTCATTTAAGCTCTTCTACACCACCAATATCATACTACTTCTCTTCAACTCCATACTCCACAATAACGCTCTAAACTCATCCAAATGGTATCCAAAATACCGGTAATAACTCCTAGTTAAACCCCACAAAGTAGCGCTGATCAAATTCCCCCATGCTTAAACCTTGCTCGTTCTCGAGTAAGCTAATAGAAACCTACTCCTCCAATCAAATCCCCAAGGTCTCAGGAAACACAACAAAACTCTATCCACTAAGAACTGCACCTAATCATGAATCTCCAAGGCACCAACACAATAAACACAACACACAAACATACAACAACAAAGCCTAAAGGAAAGCAGAGTACTTCCCCCAAGCTTAACCCGAACACCATAGAGTGAAAGTAACCATCTAATCCTAGCCTCCATCTATCTTCTTATACCTCCCAGAGTGACCTACCCGACTCCTCCTTATATCACCTCTTCTTATGTCACCATGCCAGGAAAAATGAGGAATCCTAATACTCACTCTTCTTCTTTTCACTCATTTTGCCAAGGCGCCCTTTTGGGTTTTCACCAAGCCACTCATTTCATTTTTTTTAATAGATGGGCTCACATAAAACTCACATCACTCTTGACCTCATATTACCCCAGCCTAATGTTGGTCCAAGCCACTTGCTTATTGCCTAAGCCGCCCTTTCGGGTTTTTGACTTATCCCAGGATTTTTTTTTTGTCTTTTTTTTTTTTCAATTTTGACTTTTTCATTATTTTTTTCTTTCTTCCTCAGACGACTAGAAAGTATAGAACACTCCCCCATACTTAAACATTGCATTGTCCTCAATGTAATGAAAGACAAAAAAGATGAAGCATAGGGAAATGCACAAAAATACTCACAACCGTCACCGAGTTGGCTTGGACACGGAAGCTGGTGCTGGCGGTAAATCATGAAAGCACATGTCGCTGGTGTTGCGGCGGTATTCAAACTCAAACTCCACCATGCAACCAAATAGATCCACTGTAAGGTGTAGTGGTATATCAAAGAAAACGGGGTTGCACGTGCCTTCAACGAACACAGAATGGGAGCCCAGATGGAATCGTGTTGTGGGCTCTGGTGGTCCTCCTCGTCAGCTGTCAAATGTCGGGCCATCATCGTTGCCAAATAAAGATGTGGGGCGAATGTCTCCTCCTTGGCAGCATGATGGGCACCGTCTCCCAAAGTAAAATACGGACAGCTGGGCCTTCGATAAAACTTTTCTTTCTTCTTTTTTTTTTATCGATTTTTTTTGTTTTTTTTCATTTTTTTTTACAACAGGTGAAGGGGACTCACAGTGTTATTTCCGCGACCGTGGAATGTTTCTGGTGCGTAGTTCACCTTCTTCAATTTTTGGCTCCGGGTCTCCTACCTGCAGGTTAGTCTAAAAACAAAAACGAAGCGAAAACAACACAAACAATAATAAGAACTGGAAAGGAAAAGACAAGAAAAGAATTTCATACCTCGGGTTGCCTCCCGAGCAACGCCTTAGTTATTGTCGTGGCTCGACTTGGTGCTCTCCCACTCAACTTGGGTTGCTCACATCAGTTGAACACTCGGGGTCAATATCAGGAGGGTGTCTCTTTGAATCGTCTATGCTGAATCTGACCCTCACCCTGTCAAACTCCATCGTGAGCGAACCACTACTCACATCAATCTTGGTACCTGCCGTGTTCATAAACGGCCTTCCTAGCATCACAGGGGCTGCGTGCTTATCTTGTCCCGTATCCATCACAAAGAAGTCCGCAGGGAAAATCAGCTTGTCAACTTCTACCAGCACATCCTGCACTACTCCTTTGGGATACACGTATGAATTGTCAGCCAGCTGGATCACAATCCCCGTCTTCTCTAATGGCCCGACCTCTAAAGATTCATACAGTGGGAGAGGTAGAACGTTGATAGAAGCACCCAAATCTAGCATAGCGTTTTCAAACATGGTGCCTCCAATCTTGCATGGAATAGTGAACATGCCCAGATCAATGCGCTTCTTGGGCAACCGCTTTTGCAGCATAGCGGATACATTCTCACTGACCTGGATCTTCTTTTTCTCCTTCACCGCTTTCTTCCTCTTTATCTTGCACAACTCTTTCAAGAATTTGGCGTAGCGAGGAATGCTTTGAACAAGTTTTATCAAAGAAATATTTACCTCGCAGTTGCTGAAGGTCTCAAATAAATCTTTGTCGTTCTCCACCTTTCTGGTGTACTTCAGTGCCTCGGGAAATGGAGCGGGAGGCTTTAACGAATTGAGCGGAGGGAAGTTGGGGCGCACATAATCATCACGGACAACTTCGACATCGTCTGGGGCTCCAGTAACTTTTCCGTGGTCGCGGACTTCCTCTCCGCGGTCGCGAAAATCATCGATTAATTCCTCTTCAGCAAAGACTTTTCCGCGATCGCGGAAATCTGTCCGCGATCGCGGAAAAGCGTCGATTTTCTCCTCGTTTCCATGGATAAATCCGCGGTCGCGGCTTTCTTCTCCGCGGTCGTGGATTTCTTTCTATTGGCCCCGACCTTCGTCCACTTGTGTTCCACTCCTCAGCGTCATGGCGCATACGTTCTCCCTCGGGTTTACTACCGTTTGAGATGGTAGTTTTCCCGAATCTCGGGCTTCCAGTCTGCTCACTGCGATGGAGATCTGCCCCACTTAGGGTTGAGCACGGGCTGAGAAAACCGAAAACCCGAACCGACCCGAACCAAACCCAAACCCGAATTATTCGGTTCGGGTTTCGGTCTGAATTTTTCAGGGTTTCGGGTTCGGTTCGGGCTTTTTCGGGTTAACCCGAATGGCTTTTTTTAACCCAATTTGTATTTTGATTTTGGGCTTGTACAATTTTCTTGGGCCCTTGGCCCATCTCACCGCTCGTTTCTTCCCTTCCTCCTCTGCCCCCGAACCTGACTTACAATCTTGAGGAAGTGTAGAACCCTAACACCCGCTGGCATGGCGACTTGCAATTGCAGAAGTACAGAACCCTAACACCCACTGGCAGCAGCTACGTCTCCGGCCTCTTTCTCGCTCTGCCTCCTGCCGGCCATCGCTCGTTCACTTCTCGCTTCGCATCCTTCTCGCTCCGCCTCCCGCCGGTGCACTTGGGCAAACGCAGCAAACATCAGGTAATTAAAAGTCTTGCCTAATTGCCTCAAGTCCTCAACAAAGACTCACAGCATATATATTTGAGAACAAATTCCAATTTTCCAACTAGTAAAAGTCTGAAACTTTCGTCACTAGTCAATTATTTGTGAATTCTTTTTGCAAAATAAGTAGTTCTAGTGTTCTACCAATAGTCTTTGCCATTTTGTATTTGATTCCAATTGGTTAAACAAATGAGAAACACATGTTTGCTGAGTTGCTGTTTTTTATGTGTGTATAGTGTACTGTTTTGCGGAGTTGCTGTTTGAACTTTGAACTGAGATCTTTCCTGTTTTTTTTGCTGTTGTTTTTTATACCAATAGTCTTTGCCATTTTGTATTTGATTCCATTTTGTATTTGCTATTTTTTAATCATGCTATTAGTTATTAGTTATTAGTTACTGTCTTACACTCTTACTAGTTACTAAACTTACTATTACTGATGAGATTCAAATATTGTCTCTGTCTTACACATATTTGCTATTTTTTTAATTAAGCATTATGCCTTTTTAGTGCAGGCTGTGCAGCGGTCTTATGAGATTCAAAGATTGTTAAACAAAGAAAAACGGATAGACTTCTAAGGTTACTTCCTTTACTCTTACAAGAGACACTTGAAACTTTATTTATATATCTTGTTAATATTTATACTAATCTTACGGAATTACCTTATGTATGTTGTTAATTAGACGGCTCAAGCACTAATATGCACTCAAGATTGGCTTCGTGCTGACGGAAGGTCCCACGTACTTGATGAAGTAATAGAGATTCTGCAAGAGTCTGAGCAAATAGAAAAAGGTACTATTTATGCTCATTATACATTCAATTTGCTCTTATATGTGGTTGGAAAATTTGCTCTTATCTGTGGGGCTGCTTATCTGTTCCAATATGCCTACTCTTAACTCTTAAGCGGGCTGTCTAGCATTTGTATGGTGGTATAATTTTGAATATCTGTACAATTGGTAAATTATTATAGTTTAATTTATGGCTGATAAAATGGTGTTTGGCCACAAAACCATGACTACTAGTTGAGCAAGAATGCTTGCCTTCAATAGATTCTGCTAGTTTTTGTATGAAAAAAGAAGCTTGTTGGTTGCTGGTTGGTTGCTGACTTGCTGGCTGCTGCAGTGTTTTTGCTTCATCTATTATTGTTGATTTGTTTCTCTGGGGCTGCACTATTTTATTTTCATGATTGCTGAATGGTTGGTTTGATTCTCTTTTATACGTTTGTTAGATGTTGAAAGAAACATGGCATGAAGTTCTTAACTAGGACGTCAAATCAAGATCTCCAACATTTTGGACAAATCAGAGGTTCTTTCTTAGTTACTTTAACTTGTTGACTTGTCTTTTGAATTAGTTGATTCATTTTTATTCTAAAACTATTGTTTAATTGATTAATAACTATTGTTATTTGTTAACTTCATTGTAGTTGGAGTCTTGGAGACTTGAAGGATGAAATGAACTTCTCTTAGGTGTTGAATGGATAAAGAAGTGAACTTTTTGGCATTTTGGCAATGGACTAATGATTATGAAACATTGATTTAAATTTGTTGTTATTATGTTGTTTTGGTCATTTTGTGTTTCGAAGTTCTTTATTTTGTAAGTCGAACTTGATAACTTCAGTTAGCTATTAATCTATATCATTTTGGTATTATATTTATTGGACTTTAAACAGAAAATTTAAAGTTTTAAACAGGAAATCCGGCAAAAGAGCAAATCGGGCCAGTTCGGTTTTTAGCCCGGACTGAACAGAACCGAGCAAGGCCCGAACCGAACCCGGATACTTCGGTTCAGTCTTCGGTCCCATTTTTTTGGGATTTCGGGTTTTTCGGGTTCTGACGGACGGGTTTTTAGTCGTCCTAAACCCGGCCAAAATAAAACCTAACAAACCTAAACAAGTAGTAGAGGCAAGCAAGGGTTGTATATATTGCTAGAACAACGCTATTATACATGTTATTACTGTAATGAATTTTGGTGTGGATTTAAATGTAACTTAAATGCTAGATTAGCACGAGTATTCGTAGGAACGCTAATGCCTTATGAGGATTAGTCGTTTCTTTATAACTTGGTATTAGTCGGAATAATTCTCTAATACTTTTAAAGGTCATGACCATTGCTTCTTATCCACCCGTTAAGGATAAGAGGTGTTTAAGCACCTTGTTAGTGCCATTGGGTTGGGAGTAATGTCACCCTGTGTTATTCTCGTAGTCACTCGAGATTGTATTAAAAGCTTAACGTGAATATACGTTTTATAATTAAATAAGACAAGTGCGGTTATGCACATAATTAATATATCATCGCGCGAGGAGTACAACATGGAAACCGTCCGGACTCTTATTAGAGTAAGTCTTCTTTCCAATATAGATTCGCGTTACGCGGTGAGGTTGGTCGTAGACCCAAATAATCAAGGTCGTTTTTAAACTTGTGTGTAAACTTAACGTTCCCAAACATTTGTCATACGTTTCCCATAAGACTCAATTCCTTTGGATTCATCTTTTCAATGCATGTCTAAACTTTAATCATTCCGTGAAAGTTCCGGGTTATGTATCGTTCCTTCGGTTATTATTCGAGGGACAATGATAGTAAACGGTTACGATCACTAGAACCATTCTGTTTTCACCCTTGCATAGTCTTTCATTAGACTAACCAATCGGGTTTTATTCCTTGCATGGTTGGCTGGTGTCATCCATCTTATACGGCACATCAGTGGTTGGTCCCTGAAGTCTTCAAGTAACCAATTGAAGAGAGGCTTGCAGTTGAAGATTTAAGCGTCAGTGTTTTAAGGTTGTTGAGTATTACTTTAATATATTCTTATAACCAAGTCTTGTAATAGGGTTTATTATAAAAGTCTTCCGTTGTAAATTCACTTTGTTGTAAAGTCGTCGTTCTCATTTTATGAGAAGTCTGTTAATAAAAGGTTGAGTTTTATTTAAATATGTCTTCCGCTATTTAAATCTTTCGTTATTTAATATACTTATTTAAGCTTAATTATTCTGATTAAAGCCTAGGGTGACTTTGGACAGTAACGTCTGAGGTCACTGGCGTGTGACACGACCGACATAAGTCATGGGTGTTACAATTATGGTATCAGAGCAATGGTTTTAAAATTCTTGGCCTACTGTTAGGTTTGAGAATTTTCAAAAATTAATTTTGAAACTATTTTCAACCTATTTTCTATTTAAAAGGAATTTTGAGAAGTTTAAGTGTTAAATTTAAAGTTTTCTTGGAATTTAATTTAAAATAATGGTTTAGTTATTTGAACTTCAAAAGTTATTTATAGTTGGTTTATAAATAGTGTGTTATAAATAATCAAATTTGAGTTTATGATTATAACTTTAAAAGTGGGATTTTTGGTCTTAGTAAGAGTTTTGTGATAATCGTATCACTAGTTTGAGAAACTAACTTTATAAATAATTATTTTATTAAGTTAAATATATAAGGTTTAAAAGTACAAGGTAGAAAGTTTGAAAGTATAAAGTTTAATAATAAGTGGTTTTCAAACTTCTGCAAGCTTCGAGTTGTTACTTATTCCTTAGATCCATTCTTAGGGATAATGTCTCTCCCTAGGTTTAATGTCATTTAAAGGTTGACATTTCTCCTAGAGTACCCATTCTCAAGTAAAGAGAAGAAGATCGTTTCTGCGGTTAAAAGTGGAGGGTCAGTCAGACTGATATAAAGTTATTAGTTTGGACTCTTATAATTCGTATCATAGCGTATTTGACTAAGTGTCATGTTCAAGTTGGAAAAGTTCTAAACTGACGTTATGATTCATCAACAGATGGTGAACACAAGAAACACAATTCCTGCTGGTGCTGGGCCGGGCAACGACCCCAGGAGGAATCTGAGAAGCGCCGCAAATCAAGGGGAAGAGAGTGAGTCTGTCTCTCACAACAACCCCGTAGACAGTGGTCAAGTGCGGGCTAATCCTCAAGTGGTATTCGATGCTACGGCCATAGAGGTCATTCGTGGGATCGTCATGCAAGTGGTCACTGATATAATGCGGCCAATTGCACCACAGGCACAAGGTGTGCCGGTTCCTCAGGTTATTCCTAAATTTGAGGAGCCAGTGGATCTGATACCTCAGGTCGACGCCGTCAGGAATAGAGGGAATTACGGTCGAGCCTTGAAGGTCGTGAGCTCAATGAGGTCTGACAGTTATGACGGTACCGGAGAACCAGTCAGAGTGGCGTATTGGTTCTCGCACATGGAACGGTTGTTTAGGAACGTGGATTGCACTAAGGCTGAGAAAGTGCACATCGCCTCTCTTCAACTTAAGGATGTGGCTAGCGAATGGTGGGAGAGCACTGGTTTAGTTAACCATCCCGGGTTAAACTGGGGTATGTTCAAAACAAAGATGACTGGCCGTTTCTTTTCCCGTGCTATGAGGGAGGAGAAGCATAAAGAATTCCTTTACCCTACGACCGAGGGGTTAAAGGTGACTGAGCTTGCAACTAAGTTCAATCATCTGTTGTAATATGCTGGACCAGAAGTGTCGAGTGAAGAGCAAAAGATCTGGTACTTCCATGGATGGATGAATCCAGAAATCAAACCTCTGATGGTGCGCCACAGTTGCTCTACGCTAGAGCAATATGTGGATGTGGCCTATAAAATAGAGGCCACACTGGAAGAATCCGCCCGAAAACGGGAGAAGCAGATTAAAGGAAGGGGTGGGCAACAGGATCGCCAGGTTGGTACATTCAAGCGACCGGCATCGCCCACCAAGTTTAAGAAGTCTGGTCGCGCTAAGACCGAGACGACTCAGTCTGACTCCGCCAGAGGCTCAGGTTGGAGTGGCGGAGTGATTTAATGCTACAACTGTGGTGAAGTTGGGCATAAAAGTCTTAACTGCCAAAAGGAGAAGCAGGTATGTTATAACTCTGGGAAAGAAGGCCACATGAAAACATATTGTAGGCAGAGGGGCCAAGGACCAACGCAGTCATACCAGGCCTCAAATGTTGGCAATGGGCAAAACCCAAAACCAGGGATGTTCGCCCCGGAGCAATCTATTGCTCGTAATAAAGGAAAGGAGCCTATGGAGTCTTCGGGTCAGGGGCAACGACTCTTTGTGATTCGTCACTCCAATGAGAATGAGACTCTGAACGAGTAGTTGTATTTCTGTTAAGCCTTTTTAAGAATAAGGAGCGATGACTTGTATCGATAGTCTCCATAGCTTAGTAATCTGTATGTTCGACTTTCTGTCAATTGTTTTAATGTAATGGTTCGAATAATAAAGAAGTGTTTCCGTGTTCCGGAAATTACTAAATTCGTTACTATTGCAAGTTGTACGATCATACGAGAATCCTTGAGTGCCAAAGATAGTACATGTCATGTGTTGATAAAGACTGTTTGGACTCATAAAGGACAGTGTTGGGTTGGGACATGCGTGGTTGTTCCCTACCCTGTTAGTGTCAGTTTCGAGGTCGAAACTATTCATAAGAACTCCTTTATTTTCCTGAGTTAATGTCAGGTTGAGCATTGCCTCGAGAGTAATGTTGTAAGGATTCCTTGCTATAAGGATTTGGTGTGTGTGTAGTAATGTTCTATGGAGTTTGAGGTTATTCCTCATGTACATACTCTGAGCATTAGATGGGGTAGTGAGCTAATATAAAACTCAAAGTACTTAAGTGTGAGTAGTATAAATTATACATTTAAGTAAATAACAGTATAAGAGAGATATTTCATAAGAAGTCGTTTTCTCTAAGATGATTGTACCCTAATACGATCTGGAGTAAAACTTTAGAACCCAAGAGTTATGTTGATGAGGTTTATAAATGAGTGTGTCCATTTATGGGACCAGTATTAAAAGCTTTTGGGAAAATTAAGTGTGCGAAATCATAAGTATTATTTTGGGAAGACCTATTTGAGGTTTCATTATGAGGTATTTTCTTTAAGGAAACGAGATAATAGGATGATGATACGAGAAGTGTTGAGGTGATTAAGTCTTGGATAAATAGTGAATATCAGTAAAGCAAAAGGGTGCTTAATTTGGGATAATAAGTCGTGTGAGGACAACTGGTTGTTTAAAGATTTAGGGGTGAATAACAAACTCAACCGGTAAAAGTTTGTTATGATTTTTAAAGATCAATAGTGTGGCAAAAAGTAAGTATGTGGATGTTGTCAACTGGACTGGAGGAAAAAGTGATCTACGTCGATTAAGGTGATCGTATGACACGTTTGGATAAAACGAGGTTATAATCTTGTAAAATGGATTATTAAATCATGTTGAGATAAACCGACGTAGGATGCGGTGTGATTAATTGTGGGAAAATATAGGGATCATATGCGTAAATATTTCGAGTTAAGATGTAGCACAAGAGCCGAATTTAATTAAGGTAACCAAGGAAATAGGTGAGCTGTGCATGTAAGGAGTAAGGCCTATATGACAAGTGGAGGTACTAAGTTGAGGTATAAGTGAGTTCTATGTATGTAGCAAGTGGAATCATGATCGAATAAATAGTTCGACTTGGGTGATATAGGTTACGAATACCAAATTTATCTAAAGGATATCAACTTAAGGAAGATAAGGTATGTACCTTGAGAGTGGTTTATAAAGATAAAAGTTAAAAGAGAAATGTGTGTTCTCATGCGTAAGGTATAGTAAGTCTATGGCGATGATTTTGGAGATTATTATCCTAAGATAATTAAGACCTTGTGGATATAGTCACAAGTTACTACAGGTGTAGCACATGGAGATAGGATATGCGAGATAATGGTATGATTAAGGATACTAAGTTCAAGTAGTGAGGTTAATGGTGAAAGCGGTCCATCTACCTTAGTAACGTTAGTTTCGGGGTCAAAACTATTTTTAAGGGGGTAGTAATGTAATAAACCTCATGTTACCATAGGGGTAATATGGTAAAATGTATGATTGGTGAAAGCAAGTTATAAAATTCCCTTAAGTTATGAAAGGTCTAAATTATGGTTAACCTTACGTTAACTGTAATTGGAACCAACTTATAAATTTTAACTTAGAAATGCTTGAACCAATTTACAAGTATTAAATGGGTTAGGCATGGTTAAACTTATAAGGTTGGGTAACTTATAATAAGGTCGCTTCTCTGAGTTGTTATCGGCCAAGTTTCGGGGTCGAAACTTCTTTTAAGGGGTAGTAATGTAATAACCCTCAATTCAGTAAGGGTATTTGTGTAATTTTCCCAACCCTCGTTCTGTAAGCGAGACGCGTTTGGCGTTTTTGGAATTTCTGTAACTCCTATAATCTCTGTAATAATCTTTTAGACGTTATTATATACGTTTGAGGTATTATCGGGCCTTAGAGTATTTTTTATGGGTACTAGCATTTAATTCTAGCTTGAGTCCGCGAGGGAGACCGCGACCAGAGGTCATAGATGCGATCGCGGCATTTCCGCGACCGCGGAAACCTGTTTGTCGTCTTCTTCCAGAAGCTCGCACGTGTCACCGGTTCGGATGCCGCCATTACGCCAGGGGGAGGCCAATCGCTCCGTCTTCTCGGCGTTGGGCTTCCTTTGCTCTATAAAAGGGAGGTGGAGGCCATGGAAATCTTCATCCACATCTCCCGATCTCGCTCTCTTTCTCTCGTTCGTGCCCTCGCCGGAATTCGTGCTCGTGGGAGTTTTCGCCGGAGTTCTTCGTGGTCGCCAGTGGTGCTTTGGAAGCTTGGAGTGGTGGTGAGCCTCGTTCGAAGCCAAGGAGGTCGTCTTCTTCATCGTAATCAGTGAGCCTCGAACCGATTTAGGGTCACAATAGGGGGAGATCCGTGACCGCGGCTCTGCCCAGAAATCCACGACCGCGGAAATCCAAACCGCGACCGCGGCTTGCTTTAGCAAGCGCGATCGTGGCTTGGAGGAGCCCGGTCACGGCTTTGACCCTCGTTTCCTTTTGATTCTTTCGTTCGTATGATTTATCCGTTCGTATCGAATCTAACTTAGGGTTCCGTCGTGATTCGTCGTCGTCGTAGGAATCCGTAACCAGATTCCAGTTCCCAGATACCCAGAACCCGACAACTACGTTCGTCTCAATTAAGGCAAGTGGCGGTTCACTCTTGCTTATCATTCCATATTTCCTTTAATTATCAATTACTTGATTGTTAATTAAAATGGGGTGAAGTGTTGTTTTCGTTTGGGAACAGATTTAATAAAATGATGTGATTAAAATATGATATTATAATAGGTTGTATATATTGCTAGAACAACGCTATTATACCTGTTATTACTGTAATGAATTTTGGTGTGAATTTAAATGTAACTTAAATGCTAGATTAGCACAAGTATTCGTAGGAACACTAATGTCTTATGAGGATTAGTCGTTTCTTTATAACTTGGTATTAGTCGGAATAATTCTCTAATACTTTTAAAGGTCATGACCATTGCTTCTTATCCACCCGTTAAGGATAAGAGGTGTTTAAGCACCTTGCTAGTGCCATTGGGTTGGGCGTAATGTCACCCTGTGTTATTCTCGTAGTCACTCGAGATTGTATTAAAAGCTTAGCGTGAATATATGTTTTGTAATTAAATAAGATAAGTGCGGTTATGCACATAATTAATATACCATCGGGCGAGGAGTACAACGTGGAAACCGCTCGGACTCTTGTTAGAGTAAGTCTTCTTTCCAATCTGGATTCGCGTTACGCGGTGAGGTTGGTCGTGGACCCAAATAATCAAGGTCGTTTTTAAACTTGTGTGTAAACTTAACGTTCCCAAACATTTGTCATACGTTTCCCATAAGACTCAATTCCTTTGGAGTCATCTTTTCAGTGCATGTATAAACTTTAATCATTCCGTGAAAGTTTCGGGTTATGTATCGTTCCTTCGGTTGTTATTCGAGGGACAATGATAGTAAACGGTTACGATCACTAGAACCATTCTGTTTTCACCCTTGCATAATCTTTCATTAGACTAACCAACCGGGTTTTATTCCTTGCATGGTTGGTTGGTGTCATCCGTCCTATATGGCACATCAGTGGTTGGTCCCCGAAGTCTTGAAGTAACCAATTGAAGAGAGGCTTGCAGTTGAAGATTTAAGCGTCAGTGTTTTAAGGTTGTTGAGTATTACTTTAATATATTCTTATAACCAAGTCTTGTAATAGGGTTTATTATAAAAGTCTTCCGCTGTAAATTCACTCTGTTGTAAAATCGTCGTTCTCATTTTATGAGAAGTATGTTAATAAAAGGTTGAGTTTTATTTAAATATGTCTTCCGCTGTTTAAATCTTTCGTTATTTAATATACTTATTTAAGCTTCATTATTCTGATTAAAGCCTAGGGTGACTTTGGACAGTAACGTCTGAGGTCACTGGCGTGTGACACGACCGACATAAGTCGAGGGTGTTACACCATTGGCCAGCCTAGTGCATCCATGCCAGATCTTTCTTAGTAGAGATTGGCTTGTGCGATTTCGTCATATCTATCGCGAGGCTAATCACGTTTCCAATCACCCCGCGTCTATTGCTTTTAATTTTACCGCTGGTTTTCATATTTTAAATGACCATATTAGTAGTGTTTGTTCGCTGGTTTTGGACGATATAAGGGATGTGGCTTTTCCCTGAGTGATTATACGTTAGCCCATATTTATTTATATAGCGTGCTAGAGTGTCGTCTCTCCTTTGACCAAAGAAGAAGAAGAATGATTTAGATTCCCCTTCAATTTATTACTTCCTCCTCAATGCGAATAGTAGTTTCAGTAGTTCTTCTCTTACATCATCAACTATAATGAAGTCACTATCATCTTAAAATGTGAGGAACAAATCCTATAAATTGTCGGTGATTTTAGTGTCATCGATCATTTGTGGTTATCGAGGCTCGTTCAATACCTTTAGGATTCTGTTAGCTCAATGCGGGCTTGGGAGGTGCGGGTTCACACCCGTATGCATGGTATCGAGCCTAGGGCTACTAATGTCACACTTGGCGGATTAGCATGACGGGGTCAAGGGGCAGCGACCCTTGCAGGGGCTAGGGGCGGAGCCCCGAGCGGGGTGCGTGGCAGCTCTTCGCCCAAATTGTATAAAACGCTTATAAATGAAGTGCACATAAATTGCATTTTCTAGGCGATATTTTGTGTGATTCTGGTGAGTGCACGTTTTGTGTAGTCGTATGTGTGTTTTATGCACGGAACGTGCAATGCTCTCGGAATCACGTTGTAGTCTGTGCACTATGGGTGCACAATATGTTCAATGCTTACGATTTTTAGTTGAAGTCTGTGCATATTAATTCAGAATTAGTTCTCAATGGCACGAAGGAGTGCACAGTTCATGTGTTTTTACAGTTGGTCAGTTTGGCACGATTTTAACCAATTTTAACCACCCCAACCGACTTGTATCTGTTGTGAGCGGCCCCTATCCTATATAAGGGCATGTTGGGAGCAAGTTTTGGCCTCCTAAGAGAATCATCTCTTTGTGTGTGATTTGTACATCCTAAAATCGAAAACTATAAGTGTTCTCTTGTGATTCTTGCCTTAAACGCAAAAGGTTTGACTGTCTTATCCCTGATAGGAATTCGTGTAACCCTAAGGCAAATCATAAGGGTCGATTTACTAGTTTTGGAAAATGTCTCGCATGATTCATTTGATAGCCAAGTATTGGCCGAAGTTTGATCATCTACAACAAAGGCGAATCATAAGGGTCAAATTATAGTTATGTATGACATTTTGATGCCCACAAAGGCTTTTTTTCTCTGCTGTGTACAAGCTACTTTCGTTGATTTTTTTGTGCATTATTCTCATTTATTGTTTTACATTTAACTTTACGGCTACAATTTGAACATTAGGAAGCATCATTGAATAGAGTGAAAAATTCATTTGGTAGATAAACTAAACATAATGACATAACATGCTATTAAGATTTAGATATAGCCCAAAAAAAGAGCAAAAACATGTGGAAACAAGTAAGTCTAAACTTAGAAGAGACTTAGGCTAGAATTGCTCCATTGAAAGTCAAAGGCCATGGTGTTAGCATTTAATTTCTTTTCCTCTTCAACTTTGCTTGCAAGAGCTATTTGAAATTGATCGACAAACTATTTTAAGTTGTTATTCACACTCATGTATCCCTTTAAAAAGAAGTTAATATCTTCACTCATCTGCGTAAAAAACATACAAGCCCAAAAGGTATATCTCTAATAACCCGGAACCCAACTTTTTTGTTCAATATTAGCGTTTTTAATCCAAGAATTGTTATGTAGATGAAATTCTTCAACCACTTCTGCCCATGCTTCCTCAAACTCGTCTAAGGTAAGTAAACCATGTACAACAACCTTCATGTTGTTACTTATTTCCTCCTAAAGTGGAAGTTTTCCCAAGTTCCTTGATGCATTTTGCAATATATGAAGAAGCAAAGTCTGTGCCTACTACTTGGGAAAACTTTTTGAACTGCCTTGTTGATTGCCTTGCACTGATTAGTCAAAATAGCATCGGGAGCTCTTCCCATACACTCTAGCGAACAATTGAATGACCAAACGATGTATCATCATCTTCATGTGATAATAATCCACACGCAATCACTACTGATGACCCATGATGATTTACTACGATAAAAAGGAGCAAAAGGCATCCATACCTATTTGTCAAGTGAGTAGTGTCAAATGTTACAACATCACCAATATCCCTAAAGTAGCTCGACATCTTGCATCTGACCAAAATAGATCCATTAATCTCCCTTCCGAATCTCTCTGAATTGCACTGAAAAAACTTGGATTATCAACTTTCATTTTGTTAAAGTACCCCTCAATAGCAGCAGCATCACCTTGCAATCTTGTACTGTGACGCTCATTCCCTAACAAATTTCTCATATATGTTTCAGTAAATGGTAGGTTCTCATGCCCTCCATTTTCAACAACTAGTGAGTTAGAATTCTTCTTTACTGGGACCGTGGTTACATCAGTGTTCAAGATCCTCCTCTTGTGATATTGCATCATGTACTTGTAGTTAATCATGAATCAACGTTGGTTGGATCCATAGAGTGCTTGTGTTTCAAATTCAAGATTGTGATTGTCATCCTACCTTCATGCGTCCGCGCATCGAGATATGCTCTATAACCAATTACTTGGGATTTTGATGTTTCCTCTGATTTCTTACCACACCTCACACACTCCAATCTCAATATCTTGAGCATTTTGTATTGCAGTTCCTCGTCGGACTTTCTCTGTCCATATCCTTTCCCCTGGAACTCATCAAGTAATTCATATGTGCATTTATGGAACTGAAAATCTGTCTTATATGCATATGTATGAAAAAAATTATCATATTTAAGTGCACTATTAAAACACATCCCAACAGCAGGTTGTACCACGGTTTCATTATCATTGTTACTTGAGTTGTCCGGCTCTTCATTTAGGTTGAACTCCATTGAACTTTATTTCACTTGACCAACATAATTAATAGGGTGTTGAAATTAACAATTAAAAATTTATCAATGTAACAATTAACATGAGAATCAGAAGATAAGAATCAGAAGTTGATTAGTGTAGAAAGTTTCATTATCAATATCAAAAAGGCAAAGTCCAGCAATTACCGTGCTTTCCCATTATCTAAAAATACATTCAACAAGAAACTCACATATGAAAATTCATATCAATATCTAAAAAAGATTAGCTCCACCTCAAAGCTAGTTACTTTTATCATTCTCCTCAATACTCAACATAAAAAGATTGTTCACTAATTTCTATGTCACTATATGCTACAACTTTATACTCCGTTAAGGATGAACTATACAAAATCATAATTTATAATTCATTATTAACACGATGAACTTTGCTATGAATAATACAACAAGTCGCCATCTTGTTAAAACTTCCAAATAAACGAAAAACTACTAGAAATACCTTGTGGCAAAACAATCAATAAACAACATACATCGAACAAAGGTAAGGGTTTATATTTCACCTTTGAAACCGCTAATACTATCTCTTTCAAGTAAAACTACAAATTGTCATATATGTTCTCTGTTCAGCCTAAATAGTTTATCCTAAACCAAATAAAGTATACTAAATTAGAATCATATGAATTTTCTCTTTCAAAATATCACCATTAAGATTCACAACAGAACATCGAAGGCGAACTCAGAAAATCAGAACAAATGAGTATCTTTATTCACAATAGAACATCGAAGGGGAACTTATAAATTCATAACATCACCAAAATCCACACAACACGACTGGACCAGATTAATTTTCAGAATTTCTTTCAATTGATGAATTGAGCCCAAATTAACTACTAAAAACTTGACTAGTAAATGAAATCAATACCGACTTGAACACGATGACATCAATATGAAAGATAGATCATTTTAAGCTTTTCAACACTCTTTTTCAAGGTGCATATATGAAAATTTGGATATCTAATTCGATTGAAAGAAGAATTAGGCCAATTTAATTTAAGCATTTACTTAATCAATTTAAGAACAGTTTACCTCATTAAACACATGAAACCAAAATCTAATCAAAACAACAACATTGATCTTCACCGTTTCAACACAATACGATTAAACTAGATTAATTTACAAAGAGATAACATACATGAGCTTCTGGTTTCAATCGAGTCGCCTTCGGTCGAGTTGTCGCCTTCCCTCTTTTGCTCGGGTTTCCCGCTTCTAGTTTGGATCGAGATGGGAAGGTTGTCGTCCTCTGATAATTTTTTGGCTTCAGGGTTTGCTCGAGATCAGAAGGTAGTCGCTTTTGGTTATGATAATTTGTTGACTTATGGATTTTTCACTCAAGATGCCATCTTTTTTCTCAAAGTGAGGATTGAGCGCCTGTAGGGAGGTGAAGCTCTGCAAGTCGCTGGTAGGGAGGCAAAGCGTCACAAGTATAGGGTAGGGAGATGAAGCTACGCATGCGGGAAGGAGGAGAAACCCGCCAACAAAGAATCTTTGGCACCCAAGTCACCACGTACGCGCCAGACTTTCCCTCTTTTTTGTAAGATCTCCCTCCCATTGTTACTGGAATCCCTCCCACCATTAGTGGAATCTTTTGCCACTTGCCAAGAAGTGTGGGATTTGTAGTTTACACGAGGTGTAAACGTACAAACCTCCATCTATACTCTATAGACTATAGTAGTGGTAATGTATACTTCTATCGTACTACCTAGGGCGGAAATTCGAGGGCAGTTAGGAGCAAAAGAGGACAAACGCGAGGATTACCAATTTTGGTTTTGGAGGAGATATAATAGTTAGGCTGGAATGTTCAATTTATATGGGCTAATTTGGGCCTAATAGCTAAAGCAGGTCCACCATAAAACTTTCGCAATATTTGATCTTATATGAGTATTAAAGGTTGAATCATATGAGAAAGGGAGTTTATAGCCAAACTTGAGAACATGCACACATATTACAAAATATATGTACAAATCGGAACAAAGGCATGGCCGTGTTATATCTCAAAAGCGCGTATTTTATGTGTGGATATATTTTATGCTATGTGTATTGTTTTACTGAAAATGTTTTTTCATTTATTTTGTACTATATGTGCATCCATTTTGTATTATGTTTGGATCGTTTTTTTGTCCACATTTATTTATACTATGTGTGCATTGTTCTCATTCGCATATAAGCGTTCGTTATCACTTGAATCACAACCTAAATATTTTTATAAAAACATGACATATCAATAAAAACATAGGAATAGTATCTTTCGAGAAGAGGTGCGTGGTGAAAATGTGAAAACAACACACATGCAGAACAACATATATGCATATGGCGGTAAAAAATGGCATGGTTGTTTTTTTATAACTCGTTTTTAAAAAATACCCGTTGGGTTGTGCGACCATGGAATGATGTGTGCATAAGTTTTTGCATTAGTGTGCATAAATATTGACATATATGTGCATATATTTTTCTGGTGAAAATGTACATGGTTTTTGAACTATATGTGGACGATTTTTAAAGTACATACGTTTTTGCCTAATTATGTATACAAATTTGCCTAAAAGTGCATCTATTTTGTATTAGATGTGAAAATGTGCATGGTGTGTTTGACTTTTTTAAACACTTTTTAAAATACATATGATTTTGCCTAAATGTACATATAAATTGGTGCATCTATTTTGTATATTATTTTCATTGGAAATGTGCATGGTTCCTAAAATGTGTGCATATATATATTTTTTATTGAAAATATGCATGGTTTCTAAAATGTGTGCATGACTTTTTAACGTGTATAAATTTTTGCCTTGATGTGCATATAGATTGACATACATGTGCATCTATTTTGTATATACACATATTGTTTTTAAATTGACAATGTACATGCATTTTTTAAATGTTGTGTCCTTAATGGACCTTTTAAAGTGCATAAGTTTTTTTTTGTTAAATGAGTAAATGTGGATATAAATTAATCTGCATATGTATCTATTTTTGACTAGGTGTGCATATATCGATTTATTGATAATGTGCATGGATTTTTAAAATATGTGCATGATTTATTGATGTGCATAAATCTTTGCCTAAATGTGTATACAAATTCGCCTAAATACATATGTATCACTTTTGTTTTGGATGTGTATCGCTTGTTTCAGAAATGTACATATTTATTAACTTTATGTGCACAACTTTTAAAAAGCATAGATTTTTTCTTGGATGTGCATAAAGATTGACTTCTATACAAGATGCACAAAGATTAGGCCAAAAAATTGCACCCATGCGCATCCCCTTGTATTTATTTTAAAAAAATACATGTATTTTCATTTAAAATACAAATGTTCCGTTTTTTTTTCTTTCTTTTTTCACCATTTAAATGACGGGAAGATTTGGGCCTTAATTTTCAGATTCAACAATCCGCAATGGTTCTCATTTTATACCTAGGTGTCCGTTCTCAGAGGATCCCCAAACATATACTAGTCCAATGCTACCATATATAATATGGCACGGGATCAAAGTCTACAAAGTTGTCCTTTCAAAGCAAAGTTTTGCAATATTCATTAAAATAGTGTATGTATATATTAAGGCTGATGCTATATGCCCGACAAAATTTTCCTACTCGCACGATATTCTGTACGCTAGAAAATGGCGTACGCCATATTCTAGCGTACAAAATAAAATATGTATAAATTATAAGATTATATGTATTTTGAATTTTTTTTTAAATAAGTATAAATCTGTACGCCAGAATATGGCATACGTCATATTCTAGCGTACAGAATAAAATATGTATAAATTATAAGATTATATGTATTTTGAACTTTAAAAAAAAAAATAAGTATAAATCTGTACGCCAGAATCTAGCGTACAAATTATAAAAAAAAATTAAAACTTTTTAATCATGTAGAGAATTTCAATACGAGTCCGTACATATAAAATTCGCCCAAAACGGACATCGTTTGCCCCTCCAAAAGCCCAAAACACGAAGCTTTCCTACCTATTTTTTTTATTTGGTGTCCGACATATAGCGCATTATAGTGAAATTTTTTGGTATTTTTTGAATTTTTCTACTATAATTTTGTATAAGATTTTAATACGAGTCCGTACATATAAAATTCATTCAAAACGGATATCGTTTTCCCCTCCAAAAACGATATCCAAAACGGATATCGTTTTTCCCTCCAAAAACGATATCCAAAACGGATATCGTTTTCCCCTCCAAAAAGCCCTCTTTTGAGTTGGGGCTTAGACGGATATCGTTTTCCCCTCCAAAAAGCCCCTCCATTAAACTTCTCTTTTGAGTTAGGGCTTAAAGATGCGGCTTAAATGAAGGCTTTTTGAGTTTAAGCGTCCATTTAAGCCCCAACTCAAAAGAGGGGTTTAATGGAGGGGCTTTTGATCCCAAATTATATTTATATTAAATTACAATTATGTCATTATATTAAGTTATCAAAATATCATTTATATTAAATTACTCAATATACCCTTTATATTGAATTATAAAAAATTTGAATTTATATTAAATTTCAATTACATGTTGCATTTTAGGTGAATTGAAAGAAAGGAAAAAAACCGCGGGCGCGGCCTTGGAAGAACTCAGCTAAGATGCCAAGAAGCAAAGCCGCGATCGTATATAAGTGTAACTATATGAAATATAATAAAATACTATAGTATATAACTGTAACTATGTGAAATATAATGAAATGATATAGTATATAAGTCTAAGTATACTAGATTTAATGAAATACTATAGTATATAAGTCTAAGTATACTAGATTAAATGAAACACTATAATATATAAGTCTAAGTATACTAGGTTTAATGAAATACTATAGTATATAAGTCTAAGTATACTAGATCTAATGAAATACTATAATACATAAATGTAACTATATGAAATATAATGAAATACTATGGTACATAAGTGTAACTATATGAAATATAATGAAATACTATAGTATATAAGTGTAACTATATGAAATATAATGAAATACTATAGTATATAAGTGTAACTATATGAAAGTTTTATGAAATACTATAGTATATAAGTGTAACTATATTAAATATAATGAAATACTATGGTACATAAGTGTAACTACCTGAAATATAATGAAATACTATAGTATATAAGTGTAATTATATGAAATATAATGAAATACTATAGTATATAAGTGTAACTATATGAAAGTTTTATGAAATACTATAATATATAAGTGTAACTATATGAAATATAATGAAATACTATGGTACATAAGTATAACTACATGAAATATAATGAAATAGTATAGTATATAAGTGTAATTATATGAAATATAATGAAATACTATGATACATAAATGTAACTATATGAAATATAATAAAATACTATGGTACATAAGTGTAACTATATGAAATTTAATGAAATACTATAGTATATAAGTATAAGCATATAAAATATAATGAAATACTATAGTATATTAGTATATTCACATTAAATATAAAGGAAAACTATAGTATATAAGTATAACTATATAGTACACTTATGTACTATAGTATTTCATTAGATCTAGTATACTTAGACTTATATACTATAGTATTTCATTACATCTAGTATACTTAGACTTATATATTATAGTATTTCATTATATTTCATATAGTTATACTTATATACTATGGTATTTCATTATATTTCATATAGTTATACTAATATACTATAGTATTTCATTATATTTCATATAATTACACTGATATATTATAGTATTTCATTATATTTCATATACTATAGTACACTTATGTACTATCGTATTTCATTAGATCTAGTATACTTAGACTTATATACTATAGTATTTCATTATATTTCATATAGTTACACTTATATACTATAGTATTTCATTAAATCTAGTATATTTAGACTTATATATACTATATCATTTCATTATATTTCATGTAGTTACACTGATATACTATAGTATTTTATTATATTTCATATAGTTACACTTATGTATCATAGTATTTCATTATATTTCATATAGTTACATTTATGTATCATAGTATTTCATTATATTTCATATAGTTACACTTATATACTATAGTATTTCATTATATTTCATGTAGTTACACTTATGTACCATAGTATTTCATTATATTTCATATAGTTACACTTATATACTATAGTATTTCATAAAACTTTCATATAGTTACACTTATATACTATAGTATTTCATTATATTTCATATAGTTATACTTATATACTATAGTATTTCATTATATTTCATGTAGTTACACTTATGTACCATAGTATTTCATTATATTTAATATAGTTACACTTATATACTATAGTATTTCATAAAACTTTCATATAGTTATACTTATATACTATAGTATTTCATTATATTTCATATAGTTACACTTATATACTATAGTATTTCATTATATTTCATATAGTTACACTTATGTACCATAGTATTTCATTATATTTCATATAGTTACACTTATGTATTATAGTATTTCATTAGATCTAGTATACTTAGACTTATATACTATAGTATTTCATTAAACCTAGTATACTTAGACTTATATATTATAGTGTTTCATTTAATCTAGTATACTTAGACTTATATACTATAGTATTTCATTAAATCTAGTATACTTAGACTTATATACTATATCATTTCATTATATTTCACATAGTTACAGTTATATACTATAGTATTTTATTATATTTCATATAGTTACACTTATATACGATCGCGACTTTGCTTCTTGGCATCTTAGCTGAGTTCTTTCAAGGTCGCGCCCGCGGTTTTTTTCCTTTCTTTCAATTCACCTAAAATGCAACATGTAATTGAAATTTAATATAAATTCAATTTTTTTATAATTTAATATAAAGGGTATATTTAGTAATTTAATATAAATGATATTTTGATAACTTAATATAATGACATAATTGTAATTTAATATAAATATAATTTGGGATCAAAAGCCCCTCCATTAAACCCTTCTTTTGAGTTGGGGCTTAAATGGACGCTTAAACTCAAAAAGCCCACATTTAAGCCCCATCTTTAAGCCCTAACTCAAAAGAGGGGTTTAATGGAGGAGCTTTTTGGAGGGGAAAACGATATCCGTCTAAGCCCCAACTCAAAAGAGGGCTTTTTGGAGGAGAAAACGATATCCGTTTTGGATATCATTTTTGGAGGGGAAAACGATATCCGTTTTGAATGAATTTTATACGTACGGACTCGTATTAAAATTTTATACAAAATTATAGTAGAAAAATTCAAAAAATACCAAAAAAAATTCACTATAATGCGTTATATGTCGGGCACCAAATAAAAAAAATAGGTAGGAATGCTTCGTGTTTTGGGTTTTTTGATGGGCAAACGATGTCCGTTTTGGGCAAATTTTATATATTTACGGACTCGTATTGAAATTCTCTACATGATTAAAAACTTTAATTTTTTTTATAATCTGTACGCCAGATTCTGACGTACAGATTTATACTTATTTTTTTTTTTAAATTCAAAATACATATAATCTTATAATTTATACATATTTTATTCTGTACGCTAGAAAATGGCATACGCCATTTTCTAGCGTACAGAATGTCGTACGAATAGGAAAATTTTGTCAGGCATATAGTCGCCTCGTATATTAATGTAGCTCAACAAGGTTGGTTGTATCTTAAGGCATTATAAAGATGGTTGTTGAAGATTTGATCAAATCAGTCATATGGTGGGGTTTGGTATATCAATGATGTCATGTCTGATTAAAGTCTTGTCATTATGATTAGATTAGCCTTAAATTAATGTTTACATGCAAGCAACCCCCAATTTTGAAGTAGATCAATTTTCTATTTTCATGTTAATTTTTGCACGCTTTATATTGAGGCTTCTTACTTAGTCATATAATAATCAAACAAACGCGCAATCCCCCGTCACAGACTTACTAATCCAGATTACTTCATATAGCCATTAGCCAATGAAGGTATGGTACCTTATGTCAACCATAATCCATTCCAAGGATGGACGCATGTTCATGAGTTTTCATAAACTACTTCTCTGATTAAAATCATCCACAAGTTATTTCTTGTTTATATATCTACTAGACTCTTCTATGATGTGGATCGTACACATGTACTATGCCATTCGTCATTCATTTGGTGAAAACTAACTACACATTTAATCATTAAATTTGGTTTATAATATTGTCAAGTCGTTCTAATTTAACTGGTATATATAATATCTTGTAGCTATGTATGAGATTATAAGTTCGAATTCCCCCTCTCACATTAGCCATTAGGAGGGACTCATAAGATCGAAGCATATATAATTGGACAAAACCAATCATACATTCAACTCAATTGTCATATATGTATGATTACATATATAGGGAAGTTAAAGCAATGAAACAGTTAAAAGTGAGGTAGGACGAGTTACTTTCATGTTTCAAGTACTAGCTATATAGTGTGGTATGTAGAAGCTAACGTTCAAAAGTTGGTAATCATAAGCATATTGCATATAGCTAGTGGTGGGATATATAGTGAGAAAGTTGATGTTCTTGGAAAGGGCGTGTGGACAAAGTGACTTTCCAAGCATATATATATGACAGTGGCAGATCTATGCTTACTGCTTAGCGTAATTATATATAGACACATGTGACCCGGCCCATACATATAATTATATTTGAAGTACTTGTAAGTTGTGAACTAGTGATGTATCTTCAAAGTCCAATCAGGGAATCTGTATGAAAAATTTTGCCTAGTAACAAACTAAATTAATACTCCCCTCCGATCCCTTCAAAAATCCACATTCCCAATTACCAATCGGGAGTGCCCTTTCGCAAGGCCTAAGAGATGAGCCTCCATCAAGCGTCACCAATTAAATACTCTAATAAAAACTTGATCATTGAATGTTGCCTAATTAAAGGGAATTATTACGAAAATTGTGTCAGAATGCTGATTTGAACGACTCCTAAAGCTATTGGTGTTTTTTTTATAACAACGGCTTCTAGAACCGTTGATGTTTAATTTTTATTTTTTTAATAATTAACGGTAATTAAAGCCGTTGATTTTAATTATTTTATTTTATTTTTTTATAATTCAATGTTATAGCCGTTGCTTTTAATAATTTTATTTTTTTAAATAAAAAGCAACTGCTGTAAACCCAAATTTGGTTTAAACCAACCAAATTTGCACCCTTTTTAAATTTGGTTTAAACCCTTTTCAAATTTGCACCCAAATTTGGTTTAAACCCAAAAGCAACGGCTCCAATTTTTTTTTTCAAATTTGCACCCTTTTTTTTTGCACAATTTGGTTTAAACCCAAATTTCAACCGGTTTTTGATGGAATCTGCACCCTTTTCAAATTTCATTCAAAGTTTTAACATAAACCTTATCATTAATTGTAATTGTATTTCCAAAGTTTTAACATTTTTCAAATTTCATTTTTCAAATTTCATTTTTCAAAGTTTTTATTGATAATAATTTTTTTAACATTATCATTAATTGTATTTCCATGTTACGTTCATTTCGTATTTTTTTCTTCGTATCTTTTACATGTTATGCTTATTTTATGAATATATTCTATAACACTTTAGTATTTTCGTATTTTATGTAATACCCCTCAATTTCAGTAAGGGTATTTGGGTAATTTCCCAACCCTCGTTCTGTAATCGTGACGCGTTTGGCGTATTCAGAATTTCTGTAACTCCTATAATCTCTGTAATAATCCTTTGAGCGTTATAATATACATTCGATGTATTATCGAGGCTTGGAATATTTTTATGGATGCGAGTATTCAATTTTGGGGTTGAATCCGCGAGTAAAACCGCGACTAGGGGTCTCGGACGCGAACGCGGCATTTCCGCGACCGCGGAAGAGCTTCCGCGATCGCGGAAACTGTTCAGCGTCGTCTTCATTGTCTTCGCGTTTTCGCCGTTTGGAATACCGCCGTTTCGTCGCTTCACCGGTGAGGGGAGATCGAACGATTGGTGTGTCGGGCGTTGAGCCTCCTCTTCCCCCTATATAAGGTTGGTCGGGGGTAGCCTTCACCCTCATCCAAATCTGCAGCCTTCCCTCACCCTCTCGTTTTGTGTCGTCGCCGGAATCCAAGTTCGCCGGAGGTACCTTGGAGGTGGTTGTCAGTGGTGCTTTGGAGGTTTTGTGATGGTAGAAGTCGAAGCAAGCCTCGTCCGAGCCAGTCATCGTCGTCGGTGAGCCTCGATTCGTATTTCAGAGTCGCGTCTGGGAGAGTTTCCGCGACCGCGGCTATGAACACCGCGATCGCGGCTCTGCCCAGAAATCTGTGACCGCGGATTTCCAACCGCGACCGCGGCTTGCCTTAGCAAGCGCGATCATGGCTTGGACGAGTCGGTCACGGATTTGACTTTCGTTTCCTTTCGATCCTTTAGATTCGTATCAATATTCGAATCGATACTAACCTAGGGTTTCGTCGTTGGGTCGTTGTTGTCGTAGAAATCCGTAACCAGATTCCAGTTCCAAATCCCGGAACCCGACATCGTCAATTCGTCTAATTAAGGCAAGTGGCGGTTCGCTCTTGCTTATCATTCCATAATTCCTTTAATTATCAATTACTTGATTGTTAATTAAATTGGGGTGAAGTGTTGTTTCGTTTGGGAACAATTTTATAAATGAGATAATTAAAATATGATGTTATAATAGGTTGTATATATTGCTAGAAACAACGCTGTTATACCTGTTATTACTGTGATGGCTTTGTTGTGGATTTTAAATGTAAATTTAATGCTAGATTAGCATGAGTATTCGTAGGAACGCTAATTCCTGGTGAGGATTAGTCATTTTTTTATAACTTGGTATTAGTCGGATAATTCTCTAATACTTTTAAAGGTCATGACCATTTCTTCTTATCCACCTGTTAAGGATAAGAGGTGTTTAAAGCACCTTGCTAGTGCCATTGGGTTGGCCGTAATGTCACCCTGTGTTATTCTCGTTGTCACTCGAGATCATATTAAAAGCTTAATGTGAATATACGTTTTGTAATTAAATAAGATAAGTGTGGTTATGCACATAATTAATATACCCTCGGGCGAGGAGTACAACGTGGAAACCGCTCGGACTCTTGTTAGAGTAAGTCTTCTTTCCAATCTGGATTCGCATTGCGCGGTGAGGTTGGTCGTGAACCCAAATAATCAAGGTCGTTTTTAAACTTATGTGTAAACTATAACGTTCCCCAAACATATGTCATTCTTTCCCATAAGACTCAATTCATTTGGAGTCTTCTTCAGTGCATATCTAAACTTTAATCATTCCGTGAAAGTTCCGGGTTATGTATCGTTCCTTCGGTTGTTATTCGAGGGACAATGATAGTAAACAGTTACGATCACTAGAACCATTTTGTTTTCACCCTTGCATAGTCTTTCATTAGACTAACCAACCGGGTTTTATTCCTTACATGGTTGGCTGATGTCATCCGTCCTATACGGCACATTAGTGGTTGGTTCCCGAAGTCTTGAAGTAACCAGTTGAAGAAGAGGCTTACAGTTGAAGATTTAAGTATCAGTGTTTTAAGGTTGTTAAGTATTACTTTAATATATATATTTATAACCTAGTCATGTAATAGGTTATTCTTAAAGTCTTCCGCTGTGTAATTTAAAAGTCTTCCGCTGAAATTTCACTCTGTTGTAGAATCGTCACTTCTCATTCTATGAGAAGTCTATTAATAAAAGGTTAAGTTTTATTTAAATATGTCTTCCGTTGTTTAAACCTTTTGTTATTTAATATACTTATTTAAGTTTAATTGTTCTGATTAAAGCCTAGGGTGACTTTGGACAACGTCTGAGGTCACTGGCGTGTGGCACTACCGACATAAGTCGGGGGGTGTTACGTTTTATTTCAAATTTTGTTTCAATTTTTCGTCTTTTATTTTTCTTGTTTTAAATTTATCGTCTTTATATTAAAATAAACGTATTGAGTTTGATAATATACTAAATGAAGAATAAATCGGTAGACTTGATAACTGAGTAGGATATATGCGCATTTTCGGAAAAACGGAAATTTATACATAAATATTCATTACATTATGATCCTAATTATACGAAAATGACAACGAATGAAGTTACATTATGATCCTCATTCAGGGATGGACCACGACATAATATAACAATTACACGATTTTTTTATGAAATATAAGAAAATTAATACATTTGAATAAACTCAACTGTTAAATATAAATTATATCGTTAAAAAGATAAATTATATACTATGATTATATCCTAATATTCATTATTTGATTTGAAATTATGGGGAAGAAATACAGTTAGGGGTTATATCCTACGGTTATATTCTATAGTTATATCACATGGTTATATCCTATGGCTATATCCTATAGTTATATACTATGATTTTATCTTATAGTTATATCCAATTTGGTTATATCATATGGTTATATCCTATAGTTATATACTATGATTATATCCTATAGTTATATCATATGGTTATATTCTATAGTTATATCATATGGTTATCCTATAGTTATATCATATGGTTATATCCTATAGTTATATCATATGGTTATATACTATAGTTATATCATATGGTTATCCTATAGTTATATCATATGCTTATATCCTATAGTTATATTCTATAGTTATATACTATGATTATATCCTAAGATTCATTATTTAGTTTGAGACTATGGGGAAGCAATACAATTAGGGGTTATATCCTATCGTTATATTTTATAGTTATATCATATGGTTATATCCTATGGTTATATCCTATGACTAAATTCTATAGTTATATACTATGATTTTATCTTATAGTTATATCCAATTTGGTTATACCCTATGATTATATTCTATAGTTATATACTATGATTATATTCTATAGTTATATCATATGGTTATATACTATAGTTATATTCTCTGGTTATATCCTATAGTTAAATCATATGGTTCTATTCCAGAACGATCAAAGACGGAAAACACAAATTAAATAAAAAAATGTTGAACGAAAAAAAAATCACCGTATTTACGGTTATGCCGCCACATCACTATTCACTATTTTTTCACTCCTTTAATTCTCAGCCCTCCATCCCCTTGATCCAATGGCCCCTATAACTTCTCATGTTGTACAATAAAGACCAAATATATGTGAAACTCCATCTACAAATCGACGACAAAGATTACAAATCCAAAATTTCATAATTATATACAAATCCAAAATTTCCTAATTATATACAAATCCAAAAATTTCTAATTATATTTATTTTGATATCAATATTATGTAGATCTATTTTTGTAATACTCGTGCCTGACATGAAAATTACACTAGTCGGAGACTAAAATCCTATTTGTGAAATATGACTACCAAAATAAGGAAATTATGTATATAAAATATAAAATAAAAGTTTTCCATTAAATTATTTTCTATAAGTGAAAAAGTTAATTCGTATTCCCATGTGTTTAACAGCTCAAGTAATTAATTAAGCTTAGATATTTTGGAGGGCTTTCGTGAGGATTAGCATGAAGGATGCTCAAGTAAATATTTTTTTTATTATGGTTTTATACACCAACGGTTGTTACAACCGTTGGTTTCTTTTTTAAGGAACGGTTGTCGAAACCGTTCCTTTTTTCTTTTCTTTTGTTTAAGGGAATTTCCTTACAAAAAAAACTACTGTAATTCATCAAATAGATACGGAGTATGTACTAATACAACTATATATTTATAACTTTTATAGGGTTCAGATCCGGTGAGGATGGGAAGGGAGGAGAGGAATGAGGACGCATGAGAGCCGTTGGATGGGAAGCAAACGGAGTGCCCAAATTGCTTTTCAAAATTTTGGGAAAAATTCGGCAAAAAATCGACACGGCCGAATTATTCGCGAAAAATACGGATTCGCGTGCATATGAAGTGCAGATCTGTGTGCATGTCAAATACATTGTTGTGTGCATGCCAAATACACTACGGTGTGCACGTGAAAACACGACTGTGTGCATGCGAAGTATACTATCGAGTGCATGCGAAGTATACTACTGTGTGTATGTGAAAATGGCCTATTTGTGCATACGAAATGCACTATGTGCGTATGTGAAATAGATATGTATGCATGTGAAACAACATATGTGTGCATGTGTGCACATGAAAATAATATATGTGTGCATGCGAAAATGACTCAAAGCGCGTACGAAATAACATGTGTGCATACGTATAAAAACCAACAAAAATAACCTACGTGTGCATACAGAATGACCTGTGTGTGCACATGAAAACAACGTGTGTATGCATGCGAAACAATGTATGTGTGCATACGAACCAAAATGCGTGTGCACACGGAACTCATTTTTTTCGCGAAAAATTCGGCCGTGCCGAATTGTTTTCGAATTCTTTCCTTGTCTGATCTGGACGGTCTTTTTCTTGATCTGACGGTCCTGGAGTGTCCTCATTCCTTTCCTAAGCATTCATCCTCACCTTATCTTTTCTCACTTTTATATATATGAATTTGTGCCCAAGGTGGGTGATTTTCCGAGTCATAAAACCGATTGTAAATCAGGGATAAGCTAGCGAATTAATATAATTAACTAGTTTGAACCCTCGTGGCATGCACGAGCCGACTTATATTTATGAAAGAAAATTTAAGTATATGAATAAACGTCACATGAGTACAAACTAATGACTACATGATTATAAAAGATAAGATATATTGGAAATGAGAATATATTGGCATGTAGTTAGATTAGTTTTTTTACAAACATATATATACTAATAGAAAGAAAGTGATTGAATTTATATATATAAACATTATAGAAAAAAATTCACTCTAAATATATGTAAAAATTAAGATTGTACATGTTACTTAACCAATTCTCAAGAACATTTTATTTTTGTATATTTAGAGTGAAATAATATCCGAGATTGAAGTTATGAATTGAAATATACTATTTTCTTCTTCAATTTAATAGGTTAGTACGATGTTATTTGCCAATCTTCCAACAATATGTTAGTGATGATATGTTTAGATCTATATTCTTTTTAAAACTTCTTAAGTTTGTTGATAGAATATTACTTTTGTTAGCTTTTGTTATTTTTGAACCTTTTGTAATATTCAATTCAGGTTTTAGACATTGAGACAATATTATTGAAAATAAAATTATATTAATTTACTCATTGTTTTATTATTATTATATATATATCTTGGGCACTTATATTTATTCATAATTATTAATATACTAAATTAACTCAATTGGAGAATCAAATAAAACTCAATTGAATTATATTTCAAATAGTATATTAATATTTTCATACATATTTTTTATTCATCATCAATTATTTTAAGTTCATAAATAATTTGTAATTAAATCTTGAAAATGTGAAATCTATCAAGTGAAGATTTTATAGATATATATAGATATATAGATTGATGGTTAAATTTATTTACAATGTTATTTGTCATTTTAAAGTTTGGTTGGTTTTGGAAGTAATTGTAATCTAAATATTTACATATAAATTTTGATTTGATAAATGTTTTTTATTTAAAGTGAAATAAAAAATTTAAAAAAAGGAACGAATGAGAAAATAACATGTAAATATGATAGGTCTAGAAACGTTCTAAAATCTCAAAAGGAGAGCTTTAATATATATATAATTAGGGGTGTTCAAAAATGGACCGGACCGGATCGGAAATGACCGGACCGGTGAAAATACGGTCCGGTCTCCGGTCCAGATAATTTCCTTAATCCGGTTCCGGTCCGGTCCAAACCCGGAAAAAAACCGGTCCGGACCGGATTTTTAATTTTTTTTTTAATTTATATGTTTTTTGGGAGATTTATATGTATTTTTTTATAGATTTTTTTTAAATTTTAATTAGTTAGGAGTATATATATATTTTTAGATATTTTTTTATAGATTTTAAATAAAATTTTTATTTATTTATTTTTTAAATAAAATCTGTTTTAAACCGGTCCTGGACCGGACGAGACCGGAACTGGACCGGACCGGACCGAATAGGTCCGGTCCGGTCCAGACTTTTGAAAAAATCCAATACGGACCGGATGAACACCCCTATATATAATAGATTAAGATAATTGGAACTAATAAAGCGTACTATTTAGGAGAGAAGTGGGAAAAGCAAGCAGCGTGGATGGTATTGGACTATTGGTGATGAATTGTTGGTCCCTGTCTGCCCCACGTGTGAAATAATGATACAAGCTAGCTGAGCTGCGCTGCGCTGAGCTTGCACCGTTGATCTCGCCGCCGGTGCCAGCTAAGTTATTCCGCAGCGCAATCAAGCGGAAGCTGCTGCAACCTCCACCCTCCAATTATTCTTTATTAGCTAGACTGTAAGATCGTACTTATTAGTTATCGAGGGAACTGAGAGTCCAGTTTCCTAAGCAGCGGAATAAGTAAACAATAGCAGATTCAAGACAAGTTTCTTAGAGTGAGAACCTTTGATAACCAACTAGTTATCCGGGATAAAACCCACTACCTCTCTTGCAAGAGGATTTCAAAGTCTACTTCTCGTATTAATACTTCGGTTACAATCAACTAGAATAGAACACACATATTTAAGTCTTAGACACACTAAAGACTCTCTATCTAGTTCGACCTAACCAAGCAGACTCAAGAAAAGTAACTTACTTAGTTCTTCTTCAAAGAACTCGGCACAACTTCTTCACAGCACTCAGAATTCTTCTTCTTCGTGAATGCGTAAAAAATGAGAGAGTTTCAATTACTTTATTTATATGATTTAATTACTAGAGGAAGCAAATCTCCAGTAACCGAATCAAACAAATAAAATAATCAAAAGTAATCGTTAAAGATAACATTTGTTACCAAATATAATCTTTACCGATTTTTACATGTTTTGTTTCCATAAAGATAAACTTTTAAGCTCCTAAAACTTATGGAAAAAGGATAAGATCTCATAGTTCTCTCTCTAACTAAGATCTACCCTAAAACAGCTCGTCGCCGCTCTTCACAGATTAATCCAAGTGATTCCAGCGTCAGCAAGCTTCAGTTCCTTCTGCCAGTTCCCAAGTCTGGCGTCAGTGTCTCTGTCTTGTGCTTTCCGAATCCAGAGTTTCCTGTTTGTCACACTAATGAAAATGTTAATAGCAAATGTGTTTGTCATTATCAAAACTAAGAAAACTGAGGAATGAAACTAGGTAGGGAACTGGAGTTCCAAAAAGTTTACTTCCTAACAATTTCCCCCTTTTTGATGATGACAAACATGTAGAACTGACATATCGTAATAGGCATGAAAAACATATGAGGAAAAGCAAGACAATGCTAGATGTAGGACAATCATTAGTGAATTGCATATTCCCCCTTAACACCAGATCTAGTTCCTTAGTTCCCCCTTAATGTAACAACTAGGTCAGAGTTTCTTTCAGCCTATTAGTTCCGGATTGCCACGTTCATTCCCCATTTGGACATCATCGAAAAGAGTCAGTTAGATGAATAACAAAGAGAACTTAGAGAGATAAATAAACTAATGTTGAACTCTAGAGAAATGGCACCGTAATAAAGATTGAAAGCAGATCATAAGCAGCGCAAGGAACACAAACAAGTTCATTAAATATAAACAGGACAGGAACTACATAAACATCATATGGATAAAAAATAAAACACTCAGAGACACACAAAAATGATCATGATATGGAAGAGAAATCCTAAGGGAACTACAAGTTCCGTGTCATCTGAGAAGGGAACTGAACACGGTCTCTCACTGCTTCTGGCCCTTGGCCCTGTCTTCCATGATCTTCTCGTCGACTAACTTCTCAATTTCCTTGACAAGAGCAGCAGTAGCCTTCCACAACTCCACCACCATCTCATTGGTGAAGTTGCTACCCTTTTCCATAGCGGAGGCCACCTTGTCGAAGCCGTTAATCAAAGCAGTTTCAATATGCCCTAGACTGGTGAGGAGCACATGAGTGTCAGGAACCAGACGAGGATCAGACTGGCCAGGCAACATCCCCTCTTGTTCTTCCTCAGCTTCAGACACTTCATCAACATGCGCCTTTTGCGCAAGGCGCTTCACAGTGGTCATTGTGAGGAGGTGTGAGAAGTGGGTCTCTGGGATTTCAGTGGGATAGAGACCAAGGCGGCTAAGCAAATTCTTGATGATGTGAGGGTAGGGGAGAGCATGGGTGGAGTGGGACTTGCAGAATTGCATGTGGGCCAAGGTAATGCGAGGGAGATCAATGGGTTCTCCCAAGATAAGTTTCTCCATAAGTACGGCATCAGAGACAATAATGGTGTCGCGCTTTTCTTGGCGGGGGATGATGTTTTTGATGAGAAAGGCATGGAGGATTTTCTTGTCAAGGCTCAGGTATTTGGTAAGGAGGGCACCTTTGGAGGGGGCATTCCCATCAAACATTGTTCGGAGGATAGCAGCCTTGCGCTTGGCTGGCCAGTTCCTTTTCACAAGCACCCCAAAGCCCTTTCCAGATTCCAGGCCAAGCACAGAACCAATCACTGCAGCAGAGACGGGTATGAGATTACCTCCCCAGGAGAGAAGGGCGTCATGGACAGGCTTGTCGTCTTTGGCAGCGACGAACTGCAGGTTCTGGTAGAAGAGGCGAACTTGATCCTCATTCACAGCAAAGGGCTCAGGAACCAGAGTGTCCCAGCCCTGGAGTTGGAGCTTAGCGTGGGCGGCGATGATGCTCTCATCGTCAGAGGAGGCCCAGAATTCCTCGCCGACGATGAGGGGCTCCACAATGTTGCGGGAGGCAAGAGCAGCATCCACTTGGGAGGGAACCTGAGAGAAGGGAGTCGGAGACGAGGCCAGTGTTTTCTTGCCTTTGGCGGTGGAGGAAAGCTTCGCCCTTTTTACCGGAGTTGTCTCCTCAAGATTGAGCGAGGGGATGTCAGCATCGCCTTTTGCAGCGCGACGCTTGACGCGGCCTGCAACTGATTGTGAATCACCGGGGAGTCGGAGAGAGGGGGTCGACGTCGGAAGCAGCTCCACATCAATAGGATCACCCTGCTGAGGGGGGAGGAGTGATGGGAGTCCTCCTTTGTCGGTTTTGGGGAGGACGGCTTGGACATGGTGTGCTCCGACGAGACCGACTTGCTTGGATCTTTTGCTGGGGACGACGCCGTCTGAACTGGGTCCGTCGTAGGTGGGGGCACAGGAGATAGTGCCTTTTGTGGGGTAGCCACCTGAGAGGAGGAGGGCATAACTTTCTATTTTCTGAGGGCCTCAATGTAGTCCATCTCTTCTTCAGTGATCTGGGGAATTTTTGGTTCCATGGCTGGGGAGGTTTGGTTGGAGAGAGAGAGAGGCAATTATCTTTAAGGAGAGCAGAGAGAATTGAGAAATCGGTGCCGCTCTAGGTTTTCCCTGGTTGCCTTATATAATCTCCAAGCAAAAATCTATCCAAATTGAGCCGTTGCCAAATCTATTCAAATAAGAGAACCGAATACTTCTCAAACGACCACAAGATATTCTGAACCAGAAGGGAACCCATAAATAGCTTCATCAAGATTTTCTCAGAGAAATCAAATCAAAATCGGGCTTCAAATCGGCTGAAATCTCTGAGAACAAAACGGCTATAAGTGCAATTACTGATCTCGGGAAGCGTACGCTGTCATAGAGCAAAATTCAAATTCTGGCCGTTGAAGCGGCTTGCCCAGTTCCTTTCCTCAGAGAATGACACGAAACTAGGGAGATATGGGCACATTTGATGTAGGGAACCAAGCAAACACTCAAGAAAAGTAACTTACTTAGTTCTTCTTCAAAGAACTCGGCACAACTTCTTCACAGCACTCGGAATTCTTCTTTTTCGTGAATGCGTAAAAAATGAGAGAGTTTCAATTACTTTATTTATATGATTTAATTACTAGAGGAAGCAAATCTCCAGTAACCGAATCAAACAAATAAAATAATCAAAAGTAATCGTTAAAGATAACATTTGTTACCAAATATAATCTTTACCGATTTTTACATGTTTTGTTTCCATAAAGATAAACTTTTAAGCTCCTAAAACTTATGGAAACAGGATAAGATCTCATAGCTCTCTCTCTAACTAAGATCTACCCTAAAACAGCTCGTCTCCGCTCTTCACAGATTAATCCAAGTGATTCCAGCGTCAGCAAGCTTCAGTTCCTTCTGTTACACCCTCAAATCTTAACCCATTTGGAAAGGTATTACCGCTAGTGACCCCAGTATTCCTTACCGAGATTACCCAAGGCTTTACCGGTTAAAATACAATTCATGGAATACAATTGATACATAATGATCAAAGTATTCAAATCAAAACATCAATCAAATGAAACATGAGTCCCGGGATTACATCCCAATCCCGAATAGGACAAATACAGAGTTTAAACAAAGTACAGCGGAAATCTTTAAACAAGGTACAACGGATGTCTTTAAACAAGGATCTTGACCACAATGGTCATCTCCCAAGGATCTCAACCTGATTAAAAGAAATTATTAAAAACATCCAAAAACAACCGTCGTCTTCATAGTCAATCTAGTCTCCTCATATCTTCACTCTATCTGATGTGCCGAATCAGACGGATGACACCAGCCCACATGCAGAGAACGATGTTCGTGGGTTAGTCTAAATGAATAGACTAGCAAGGGTACAAAGCAGAATGGTTCTAAGCAGTCGTATTAGGTTAGACTCATCGTCCCTCGAATAATAATCGAGTACGCTTGTCAACCACCATACTCTACTTGAATAAACAAGAGATATGCACAATAGAAGAATCTTTACAGAAATCGACCCGAAAGGAGACTCCAAGAGAAGTGAGTCTTTAAGGAAATATGACAAATCTGGAACGTTTAAAGAATCAAACAACAGCGATTAAAAGCTGACTGAGATGCTTCGGCTCACAACCAACCTCACCGCTTACAGCGAATCCAGATCGGAAGGAGAACGTACTACATTCAAGTCTGGATCTTACAGAACCACATAACGAAGATTTAAAAACTGACTAAGATGTTTCGGTTCACGACCAACCTCATCGCTTACAGCGAATCCAGATTGGAAAGAGAACGTACTCTGATCAAAAGTCAAGACGAGCTTTCTTAGCTGCACTATTTACTTAGCTGTACTACTCGCCAAAGGTATATTAATTAAGTGCTCTCGGGAATCTTATCTTATTTAATTCCAAAACGATTAACACGTTGTAAGCTTTTAATATATGTCCCTGTCACGCAGGACCCATATCTAAGGAATGAACCTCACCGAGTCCAAACCTCTGAATCTACATTGAAAGAATGAACCTCACAGAGTCCAAACTTCTACTATCGCAGGGTCTTGCTCGCCCTTTAAAAGAATGAACCTCACTGAGTTCAAACTTCAACAATCGTTGGGTCTTCATCGCCCTTACAGTTATAAAGGAACGCGTATGGAACTCTCAGGATCCAGGCGTTCCTACAAATACTTGTGCTAACTTACAGTTACAACACAACCACAGTACAGGATAAATCCACATACATGCCCGGAAGGCGATCACAGATAATAGCGTCGCTCTAACAGATATACAACCTATTATATGATTTTCCAAAACAGTTTATAAAATCATTTCCAGACAAACACAGTAATCATTCCAAATTAATTACTCAGATAAACAACTGATAATTAATGTAAATATGGAACGATGAGCAAGAGGGAACCGCCACTTGCCTGGAATAGATTTGGCGATGAATCTGGACGAGACGACTACCGAAAATATCCTTTCCGAGGATATGGCTTAAGCTTCAGAATATTCCTACCAGAGTATGAGTCCACACGCGACCCAACAGATCACGTTCTAACTGACAAATTAATATCTATCAATTAATTTGACTGGACGAATTTAAGAATTATATTTAATAAATTTCTATGATATTAAATCATAAAATATTTATTAAATTTTTCTAAGAAAAAATACGGACGAAAGGGGATCGAAATTATACCGCTCGAATAATTTCGGGTTGAATTTGGACTGGAAACGAATTGGGCTTCTCGGCCCAATACCGAAACAAAGCAAGGGGGGGCCCACTTGGGCACTTTTCCCCTTCTTCTTCCTCGGTTCAACACCAACAACAGTACAACAATGGAGCAACAATGGCAACACGCAGCCACGCTCCACGCACAGCTCGCTGGGAAGGGACTCGCCACCGGACTGGCCTGCGTCGCCGGGGAGGAGCACCAGCGGCGGACGGCAACACCAGCAGGGGAGGAGGGCGACGCGAACAGGGGAGCTCGACGGCTTCGATCGGCTAGTCGACGCCGGAGATGGAGCGGCGCCAGGGGAGGAGCAGCGGCTACACCAGCTGCGACTCGCATGGGGGCATCGCGGTGGCTCTCGGCTCGCACAGGAGCTCGCAGTGCTCTGCCTTCACAGGGGAGCTTCTTGAGAGGAACAGGGGAGTGAAGCGGGAGAGATGAGGTATGGTGATGCTGCACCCATCGAGCTCTATATATAGCCATGGAAGGGGCAGAGATCCGACCAACACGGGGCTCGAGCCAGCGACAATACCGGCGCAATTTCGGGGAGCTTCTTTCGGCGAGCTACTTCGACAGCACGTGGCTCGAGGGGCATGCAGGGGAGACAAGGAGGAGTGGGGTTTAGAATATTAAAATGGGGATGGACATTTAATCCCGAGAATTATATGTTTGTATCCAAACAAATATTCTAAGTCTCGAAAATAGATTGAATGTATTTTATACCACTCAGGGAATTATTTCGGATATCATGGATATTTCAGAAAATCCAAACTCCACTGAAAGCGAAATAATTAATTAGTGAAGGTTGGGAAAAATTACCCGAATATCCTTACTAAAAATTGAGGGATATTACATCACCTCCCCCTTAAAAGAAGTTTCGACCCCGAAACTTGGCTGAAAACAACTCGGGAAAGCGTCTAAGCATATCCGCCTCAGTTTCTCAGGTTTCCCACGTAACTTCCTCTTTCCCAAACTTGGACCACAGAATTCGTACCAACAGTACGATCTCGTTGCGCAGCTGCTTCACACGGCGTTCGAGAATGCGCTCTGGCATCTCCTCTCAAGCATCATTGCCTGAATCTCGATGTCCTTAAAGCTTAACACATGAGACTCATCTTGGCACGAATTTCCTTAGCAAGGATACATGGAACACATTATACACTAGGTATGCCGATGGCGACAATGCCAAACGGTACGTTAGAGATCTTACTCTATCCAGAATCTTGAATGGTCCCATGTAGCGAGGGTTAAGCTTCCCACGCTTACCAAACCTGAAAACATCCTTGGGTGGCGATACTGTGACAAGTACCTTGCCACCAACCTCGAACTCAACACTTTAACGCTTCTGATCTGCGTAAAACTTTTGTCGACTCTGAGCGGTCAACAACCTCTGTCTAATCAGAGCAATGTTCGAAGTTGTCCTTTCGACCAACTATGGTCCAAGTAGAATCTTGTCGGCGTACTCAACCCAACAAATCTAAGATCTACATCTGTGACCATACAAAGCTTCGAACTGAGTCATCTTGACCGTAGCATGTCGGCTATTATCGTACGTGAGCTCAATCAGACTTAGGCTGTCTTCCCAGCTAGTCGGATGATCGAGTACGTATGCTTCTTAGCATATCCTCCAGGGTCTAGATGGTCTTTTCAGACTGACCATCTGTCTGAGGATGAAACGCTACTGAATCTCAATTCAGTTCCCATGGCCTTGTGAAGTTCTTGCTATAAACTTGACATGAATCGGCCATCTCGATCCGATACAATGGTCTTAGGAATGCCATGTAAACGGATAATCTCCTAGTGGAAAACTTCTGTTGACCTCTGGGTCACCCAAGTAACCTCAGTTTCCAATGCAAACACTATTACTGCTAGTTCTAGGTCATGTGTTGGTTAGTTTGCTTCATAGGTTTTCAATTGTCTAGATGCGTATGCAATAACCTTGCCCCTCTGCATCAAAGACACATCCCAACCCATTTCTCGAAGCATTAACTATAGACCATATAGCCATCATTCTTTCCGACAATGCCAAAACTGGTGCATAAGTCAGACACTGTTTCAACTTCTTGAAAACTGGTCTTGCACTTATCATCCCAGACAACTTCTTGTTGACCTTGCGGAACAGACTGGTCATAGGTGGAGTGATCTTAGAAAAATCCTTCCATGAACCATCTATAATGCTCAGCAAGCTCTGGGAAACTGCGCACCTCGCTCACACCCTGAGGCCGCTTCCAAACAACTACTGACTCACTCTTCTGGGGAATAACCATAACCTCATTCTTATTGATCACATGGCTTAAGAAAGCCACTTCTAGATCCAACAATCGCACTTAGCCCACTTTGCGTACAGCCGACTTGGTCTAAGGACCGATAAAGCAATCCGCAGATGTTCCCTGTGAGCTTCCTTGCTCGGGAAAATATCAAAATGCCATTGATGAAGACCACTATGAACTTATTCAAGTACTGGTCTAAAACATCGATGCACTAGGTTCATGAAAACTGCTGGAGCACTCGAAGCCCAGATGGCATGACTACAAACTCGTAGTGACCATCTCTCGTCCGAACGCAATCCTCGGAATATCATCCTCACGAATCATGAGCTGATAAAAAAAAAACAGATCTTCGGTCGATCTTGGAGAAAACTTTTGCTCCCTGGAGTTGATCCAACAGATCATCACTCCTTGGCAACAGATACTTGCTCTTGATCGTGACTTTATTCAACTCTCGAAAGTCAAAACAAAGTCGAAACGGTCCATCTTTCTTTTTGACAAATAAAACTAGGGCACTCCTACTTAAGGTGATGCACTCAGCTTTATATAACTTTTGTCAAGAAGATCCTTGAGTTGCTTCTTCAACTCTTGCATCTCAACAGGAGCAATCCGGTACGGTGCCTCTGAGATCGGCGTGGTACTCGGCTCGAGATCAATTGCAAACTCCACAACACGATTCGGGGTATCCAAGAATATCTTCTGGAAAGACACCCGAAAATCCTCTAACCACAAGAATATCAAAACTGAAGTCGATCACTGCCTTATAACGCTTCCGTCAATCCATACCGAGAATAATTATCGTATGGGACCATGGTTATTTAGGTCAAATCGCTTTGAATTTCTTACCCTTTGATGGTAATCGATAATCCGACAGACGATTGGTTCCCACTAAATAGTCACCATCTTGGACCAGCCCACTACATGGTTCACAAACGACTCACTAGTGGCTCCGAGCCCAGGCCCAGCCATTACCAGCGTCCACTGTTGCCATGAGCCGCTGTCCATACATCTCAACCCATCCTTGGTAGTTCCACCTAATTAATAGGCAGCCATCTCCTAAGAGGTTGTTGGTGAGTCTCGAACACGAGACCTTACCCCATACCAAGCAACGAAACATTAACTTGGTATAAACCAAAGGTTCATATATAAGAAGAGTTACAACAAAAGGTTCACAACCTCGTTGCACACACAACTTAACTTACAACCATCCAAAATTAAAGTCTGGGTAGCACCCACATCAACAACACATTAACAAAAGTGTAATGCCGATATAAAGTACTCTAAGCATTAGGAGCATAGGGTCCATCCGCCTCACGTATCACGTAAAGACGTTGACCCTGACTTCTAGAAGTCATTGGGGCTTTCCTCTTATCCTGCGCAGTTGTCTGCATCGAAGGATTGGAAGTCTCTGCTGGTTTAAACCTAGGTTTGTTGTTTGGATTAATAGACCCCTGATGAGACTCCGCTCCTTTCTGCATTCCCTGCCGACAGAACCTCTGCATATGCCCTTCCTTCCCACAACCAAAACATGCCTTCTTCTCATACCGACATGCAAAACTTTTGTGCCCAGAAGCATCACAATTGTGACACTGAATCACTCCGCTGCTCCAACCTGAGCCCCTGGCAGAGTCAGACTGAGTTGTCTCGGTCTTAGCACGACCATACTTCTCAAACTTGGTAGGCGATGTCGGTCGTTTGAATGAACCAACCTGGCGATCCTGTTGCCCACCCTTTCCCTTAACTTGATTCTCCCGCTTATGAGCGGACTCCTCCAGAGTTACCTCCAACTTGTAGGTCGCATCCACGTACTGCTCGAGAGTAGAGCATGTGTGGTGCACCATCCATGGTTTAATATCTGGGTTCATCCATTCATGGAAGTACCAGATCTTCTGTGTCTCACTGGATATCTCTGGTTCATCATACTACAGCAAATGATTGAACTTGGTGGCGAGCTCTGTCACCTTCAACCTTTCCGTCTTAGGATACAAGAACTCCTTGTGCTTCTCCTCCCTCATAGCTCGAGAGAAGAAACGATCTGTCATCTTGGTCTTAAACATTGACCAGGTCAACACCGGGCTATCAGCTAAGCCGGTACTCTCCCACCATTCACTGGCTTCCTCCTTCAACTGTAGAGAAGCTATGTGCACTCTCTCCGCTTCAGTACACTCAACATTACGGAACAATCGCTCCATGTGGGAAAACCAATGAGCCACTCTGACTGACTCTCCCTTTCCATCGTAGCTGTCGGGTCTCATAGAGTTAATGGCCTTCAGAGCTCGGCCATACTCACCTCTATTCCTGACTGCTTCTCCTCGGTGTTCATAAACATTAGGTTCCTCGAACCTATGAACTACTGGAGGTACTGGCACTCCTTGTGCCTGAGGTGCGATTGGTCGCATTATCTCGGTGAATGCTTGCATAACAATCCCCCGAATTGCTGCGACTGTTGCTGCATCGAGCACTACTGGAGCGTTGGCCTGAGCTTGGCCATTGCCTCTTGGATTATTATTGAAGACAGACTCACGCTCTCCTGATGGGTCTGCAACATTCCTCGGGTTTGGTCTGGGGTCGTTGCTCGGCCCAACACCAGCACGGATAACGTTCCTCGTGTTCACCATCTGTTTACCGATCAAATTCCAAGGATTTTATCACATTAGTATCATTATGATACACTTATTGTAATAAAATCAACTTAGAATAGATCAAACTTGTAAATTTCTATTGATGAACTCAAACCGAGTAATTAGGTTCTACAACCTCAACTCACAACGAGCGAACTGGGAATCAAGCCTAACTGGAGATGGCGAAACCACCTCGGCTTCTTCCGGGTTCCTCTGAAGAGAACATAATGCACCCATATCTAGCGGGGCAACGAGAAATAAATTAGTCTTTCTAGACATAGAAGCAAGCTTACTATGTCAGACTATACAGAAGACATGACTATGAACGGTTGAAAATGATAACACCGTTTTTTATCTTTAAACTCAGAGCCTTTTGAAAATACCTTTCAATCGAAAATGAGTAAATGGTTTTCAAATACCCAACCCGTTTTAAAAACTTTGGCTCTGATACCACAACTGTAACACCCCCAAATCTTAACCCATTTGGAAATGTATTACCGCCAGTGACCCCAGTGTTCCTTACCGAGATCACCCAAGGCTTTACCGGTTAAAATACAATTCATGGAATACAATTGATACATAATGGTCAAAGTATTCAAATCAAAACAATAATCAAATGAAACATGAGTCCCGGGATTACATCCCAATCCCGAATAGGACAAATATAGAGTTTAAACAAAGTACAACGGAAATCTTTAAACAAGATACATCGGAAGTCTTTAAACAAGGATCTTGACCACAATGGTCATCTCCCAAGGATCTCAACCTGATTAAAAGAAATTATTAAAAACATCCAAAAACAACCGTCGTCTTCATAGTCAATCTAGTCTCCTCATATCTTCACTCTATCTGATGTGCCGAATCGAACGGATGACACCAGCCCACATGCAGAGAACGATGTTCGTGGGTTAGTCTAAATGAATAGACTAGCAAGGGTACAAAGCAGAATGGTTCTAAGCAGTCGTATTAGGTTAGACTCATCGTCCCTCGAATAATAATCGAGTAGGCTTGTCAACCATCATACTCTACTTGAATAAACAAGAGATATGTACAAGAGAAGATTCTGGAAGACTGAATCTTCACAGAAATTGACCCGAAAGGAGACTCCAAGAGAAGTGAGTCTTTAAAGAAATATGACAAATCTGGAATGTTTAAAGAATCAAACAACAGCGATTAAAAGCTGACTGAGATGCTTCGGCTCACAACCAACCTCACCGCTTACATCGAATCCAGATCGGAAGGAGAACGTACTACATTCAAGTCTGGATCTTACAGAACCACATAACGAAGATTTAAAAACTGACTAAGATGTTTCGGTTCACGACCAACCTCATCGCTTACAGCGAATCCAGATTGGAAAGAGAACGTACTCTGATCAAAAGTCAAGACGAGCTTTCCTAGCTGCACTATTTACTTAGCTGCACTACTCGCCAAAGGTATATTAATTAAGTGCTCTCGGGCACCTTATCTTATTTAATTCCAAAACGATTAACACATTGTAAGCTTTTAATATATGTCCCTGTCATGCAGGACCCATATCTAAGGAATGAACCTCACCGAGTCCAAACCTCTGAATCTACATCGAAAGAATGAACCTCACAGAGTCCAAACTTCAGGCGCTTGATAAAGGGTGGAGAGGTCGCGTGTTCGACTCTCACCAACAACCTACCCAATTGGGGGAAGGGTTGGGGTACACGGCCTGTAGGCCTGTTAAGGATGGCAGTGTTGGGGTGTCTGTCAGGCCTGTTGTCGGCAAGGTCAGGCACCAACATAAAGTGTACTTTTTTGTAACATCCCAGGCCAAGCTACCCCAGCCACCAAGCCGCCCAGCCACCCAACGGTGCCGGCGCCGGTACTGGTGCCGCCTGGTTGTCCAAGGGCATACAGCCCACACACCCAACCCTTCCCCCATTTAAATGGGTAGGTTGTTGCCCACGAGGATCGAACCCGAGACCTTTAGATATAAGGGCATTACCTTGCCACTTATATCACCAATTGTGCTGCAACGCAATTGGTGATATAAGTGGCAAGGTAATGCCCTTATATCTAAAGGTCACGGGTTCGATCCTCGTGGGCAACAACCTACCCATTTAAATGGGGGAAGGGTTGGGTGTGTGGGCTGCATGCCCTTGGACAACCAGGCGGCACCAGTACCGGCGCCGGCACCATTGGGTGGTTGGGCGGCTTGGTGGCTAGGGTAGCTTGGCCTGGGATGTTACACCTTCCGCCAGTTCCTAAGTCTGGCGTCAGTGTCTCTGTCTTGTGCTTTCCGAATCCAGAGTTCCCTGTTTGTCATACTAATGGAAATGTTAATAGCAAAGGTGTTTGTCATTATCAAAACTAGGAAAACTGATGAAGGGAACTAGGTAGGGAACTGGAGTTTCCAAAAGTTCACTTCCTAACATAGACACACACCCACGTACCTACTTGATTACATCTTTCTTGCCTAGCTTCCCCATTTTTTGTATCATACTTCATGTACTTATACTTTAGCAATGTATTATTTTTATTTTTATTCCTGCTTAAGTCAATTATTCTCTCTAATTCATCTCTATATACTGATGGGAAAATATAATTACTATACTACCTCATGGTTCGTGCGTTATTTTGATTGGCGAGATGAAATACTATTGAGACTTAAGTTATCAAACCAATGCGTTTCTTATTGATAATGGTAAAAAAAAAGTACAATAACAAGTTCTCTTTTGATCAAGTTACGAGAACTCTAAAGTAGATTATAAATCATCTACACGAGAATCAAACACATATCTCAATCTAAAACACCGTAAAATTGAGTCTCGAATCAGAATAATGTTTTTCGGATGAATTGGAGGCCTATTTATAGCCGGTGAGTTTTGCTTTTTCTTAGGGACAAGGCCTCAAAACGTGGTTGCTGGTTATTGGTCGTGCTTAGTGAGTCAGCGAGCACGTGTCACATGGTGATTGGACCTTCGGGAGTAGGTCACATGGTTTTGGGAAGGCGGTGTAGTGATGGTACATTTCTATTGGAGCTCACGCCACCCTCGCTTGGTTACATGTATGAGTTACGCGTTCATATAATCGACGTTGTTGTTGGATCACTTGATTTGGGTTGTCATTGTCTCGCGCGGAGCTTCACCTCCTCCTCATATTTTCCGCGGTTAATTCGAGCTTCACGCCACCCTCGTATGTATTCGCCACGTTGAATGGTGTGTTGTCATTTTCTCCAAGAGGCTATGGTAGTTCATACAGAGAATTCAGACGGCTAGTGTCATTTATGGCTACGTCACGAATTCAAAAACCCATCTCTAATTAAAGTGGTTTAGTGTCTTCTGTGCACTTGAAAAACAAACTAAAAAACACACTGATTTTAACAGAATTGTTAGTTCTATGAGCTAAAGAAAAATAAATGTTTTGACCAAAAAAGAAAAGAAAATCAATGTTTACCCCAATTTTGAGTTTTCTCTCTAGCACGTACAAATGACAAAAATGTCTAGTAAAGTGAAGATGGCCAGTCCACTAGTAAGAGTATGTGGCGAATTTTATAAATAAAACGTCCGAACGAAATATCCGTCCTATCACTAGGGGTGTTCATCCGGTTCAAATCGGACCAGATTTTTTCAAAAGTGTAGACCGAAGACCGGATCCGAACCGGACCAAATTTAGACCGGAATTTAATGACAAAAATATTAATCAAATTCTTATTTAATATTTAAAAAACATATCTAAAAAACATTTATACTCCTAATTTAAGAAAAATATTTATAAAAAAATAATATTTAAACTCCTAAATTTTTATTTTTTTATTTTTAAAAAAAAAACCGGTCCAACCGATCCGAACCATTTTTTACGAATTTGGACTGAACCGAACCAAAACCGGATTAAGAAAAAAACCTGAATCGGAGACCGAACCGTAATTTCACCGGTCACGTTCGGGCAAGATTTGAACACCCTTACATACCACCATATAACTAGTGGCCACCCGTTGCGATGCCAGTTATGATGATGTAATGTGAAAGTGAAGAGTTAAAGCCAAAAGGGGCCAAAAATAATGAATTATATACAGATTATGAAATGAGAGTTGCCTGTAAATTTTATGCGATAAAAATCGATAGTCCCTACGTTACACCCCCACAATATCTATGAACAAATCAATTTACAAAACTCTAAAATAAACCCATGGAAAAAAAATCTAGACACAATTTGATCATTTGCTTTTACTGACAAATACCCACCGTCGAAATGGCTACGTGTCAAAATCCAACGGCCCTGATTTCTTCGTGCTTTTCCGCCTCAACAGCCCGTAGAACTTGCGGAACTCCTTCACGCCGTCCTTGCAACCAACCATCGCGGAATCCGACGAGTCAATCGATACCCTCCCCGCATCCACCGCCGAAGCCCCGCCGCTTCTCTTCGCGCTACCTCTCCCGTCTCCTCCCGTCGTCTGCATCGCCGTTATGACCGACTTCAGCGCCCGGCTCGGCGAGTTCCGGTTCACCACCATCAGCTCGCCGATCTCCGCCGGGCTGAGCGTGAATCCGCTCTGGAACATCTCCTCCACCATCGGAAAGAGCTTGTGGTCCCTTACCCCAAGGTAATTGCTCGCTAGGCTCTTGAAATTGTTGAAATCGCACATCGGAAAGTGGATGTGGACGTCGACGCGCCCCGGCCGGAGCAGCTGGGGGTCTATTCCGTCCTTCGTCGTCATCGTGAACACCATCACCCGCCCGTCGCAACACGAGTTCACCACCCCGTCCATGAAGTTCAGCACGCCGGAGATGCTCACTGACGATGTCGGCTTCCCTGCGCCGGCGACGTAGCGGTCGAAGTCCTCGATGAGGATGACGGAGCGGTTCGTGGTGTGGAGGAGGAGAAGCTTCAGATCCGAATCAGAGGAGACCTTCGAGAGATCGACGTCGTACACGTCGTAGGAGAGGAACCTGGCCATGGCGGCGACGAAGCTGGATTTCCCGGTCCCGGAGGGGCCGTAGAGAAGGTAGCTCCGGCGCCAAGCGCGGCCGAGACGGTGGTAGTACTGCTTCGCTTTGAGGAACGACTCGAGATCCGCCTTCACCTTGGTCTTGATGTCGGCGTCCATGGCGATCGTCTCGATCGTCGCCGGATGCGTGAACGGCACCGATCTCCACCACCGCTCGCCGCTGCCTCCGGAATTCGTGAACAGCCGAATCTCCTTCCTCCGCGACTCCTCGATCTCGACGGAGAGGGCGTGGATGTGCTGGAGATACGGCCGTAGGATCCTCCGCTTGTCCCGCTTCCGAACCCTGAGAACGAACGCCCTTCTCTGCCCGCCTTCCTCAACCTGGTGGATCCAGCGGAGGCGTGCGCCGAGAAACTCGTCGTCGAGCGACTGGTTGGGGTTGAGCGAGAGCGCGATTTCGGTAGGGTTGGTGGGGCCGGCGATGAGGTTCGCTAGATTGGAATCTTCCAGAGACTCGAGAGAGTTGAGGTAGAGCGAGAGGCGGCGATAGAGGTGATTTTCCTGCGAAACGGCGTCGTCGAACTCGGGGACTTTGAGAAGCTGGTGCTCGTGGAACCGGTCGGATAAAAGGCGCCACCAGCGCTTGAGCTTAGCGGTGCGGACGGTGCGGCGGAGGAAGAGTCTGACGACGACGGTGATAACGGCGGCGGCGATTGCATAGAGGAAGAGGCTTCTCAGGTCAATCCTGATTAGAGGCAGCATGATTGTTGGGTGGAGGGAATCGCAATTGGCTTAATTTGGATTGAAATTGCTTTTTCCCTGGTGGAGTCCGGATTGGAGGATGAGATTTAGTTTCGGGAATTGGTGGAGAGGTGTGGTGTGGGAGAAAGAACGGCCATGGCTGATTCTGGGAGGGAGAGGAGGAGATAGAGGGGGAAGAATAGGAATGGAGGTTTTGAAACAAGTGAATTTAATCCCATTTCATTCCCTAGTTACAATACAAGTCAAAAGAAGAGAATGGAAGGGGTAGTCTTTTTATTTTATTTTATTCCCCTTTTTCCTTCTTCTTTTTTATTTAAGAATGACAAATTGCCGAAAATGACCGAAGTTTAGGGATAGTGGTGGAAAGCACCCTAAACTTTTCATGTTGTACGAAAGTGACTCTTTCTGGGATGAGTTGTAACTTGTAAGGAGTGATGCGAGGTTACTTGGTGACAAACTCTTTCCAAGTTAGAAATCAGGGAGTTGGAAAGAGAAATCAGGTTTGGTTTTGAATAGAAAATGAAATTGTGTTTACTGTTTAGTTTAAAATGAGGTCTGAGTTTAATATTAGCCTTAAATTCTCATTCAGCCCTCCAAATTGGATTATTTTGACATATAAGAGGGAGATGCAAGTGGCATGTATGACATCTCACACAACTGACACAAGTGTCCGATATGTAAGCTTTAGCGGTGAGAGAAGCTTGTTAACATTTGGTGAGTCTTGTTTCATTGTTTGCAATTAATCTTAAAGTATGGGTATTTCTTACAACTTGGAAACTTAAAAGGCTAGTATCCGCTATTACCTTGAAGTGAAGATTTCCCGCTATCTGCTCTTATGATAAAGGGTATAAAAAAGGTAAATAGGATGAGATGTGAAGCAAATCCTCCCTTCGAGTTTGTTGATATATTTGCTTAAATGTTATCCACGTACTAAGGTTTTTCTTATACTAGTTTAACTAGTTTAATTCCCGTCTCGGGCACGGGTTTGTATGTCATATATATTGAATTAAAAATATTAATAACTATTACAAAATAGATTTAGATGATATTGATATTAAAATCAATTTCGGATTAGTAATTTTGTATCTCAATCATCTATATAATTGAGAAAGTTTTGGATTTGTATATAATAAAAAAAATTGGGATTTGTATAAAATTAGAAAATTTGGAATTTGTATATAATTAGAAAATTTGGGATTTGTAATCTTTGTGATTAACTTGTAATCTTTGTGCTTGAATTGTATTTAAATTAGGCAAAAAATGAGTGAAAAATTTAGGATAATAATCTTTAATTTATAATTAAAATTATTTAAAAAAATTGAAAAAATCAAAAAATAACATGTTGCGGTTTTAATGAGGGAGTGTCATGTGGCGGTTTTAATGAGGGGGTGTCATGTGGTGTAATTAGGTTCTAGTTTAGTAGATTAGAAAATTTTGGATTTGTATATAATTAGGAAATTTTGGATTTGTAATCTTTGTGATTAACTTGTAATCTTTGTGCTTGATTTGTATTTAAATTAGGAAAAAATGAGTGATAAGTTTAGGATAATAATCTTAGATTTATTTTAAAAAATTGAAAAAAAAACAGAAAATGACATATGGCGGTTTTAATGATGAAATTCCATGTGGCGGTTTTAATGAGGGAGTGTCATGTGACGTAATTAGATTATAGTTTAGTAGATATATAGTAGATTGTCTCAAATACGTAGATTACTTAAAAATATCATAACCGGATAACAAATACTCGATCAAGAATATCAATAAATAAAGTAATTGTTTCTTTGTTTAGAGAATTGGATATCACCATATCCAAGCCTAGTGATCCAACTACTTTGTTTAGAGAATATCAAAAAAATAAAATTAATTGTTACGATTTAGTCCACCTCTTTATCAAGAATCTAATTTTATTTTGAAAGTAAATAAGCTGAAAGAAAACTTGAACAAATTCTTATTTATAAATAAAATTAAAATCACATAGAGTCACAATATTTTGATAATATAACTAATATATATTAATCAAGTTTTAAGATTATTTGTAAAAAGAAATTTATCTATTACCCCCAAATTAAATCGTTAAATTATATATGAAATAGATAAATTTTTATATGAAAAGACTAAATGCTAAAACTTAGAATCTGATTCATGTCCAACAATATGAATAATTGAATATGGTGACGATACGTACGCGAATTGAATGTGGAGACGTCACGTAAGATTTATGTCTTTCCTTTAGTATATATTTAGATATAGATAGATTTGTTTTTTCATTTACTGATAACATATATGATTATAATTACTCAACAAAAGAATCGGCCTAGTGATAACAATAAATATAGAGGAAGATATTATATATGTTTCATTTAAATATATTTAGATATAGATAGATTTGTTTTTTCATTTACTGATAACATATATGATTATAATTACTCAACAAAAGAATCGGCCTAGTGATAACAATAAATATAGAGGTAGATATTGGCTCCGTTCGGTTACCTCTTTTTTTTTTACTTCATCTCCTTTGAGATGCTCATTTCCCAGAAAAAAAGTCCCTTTGGTCTGTTCGGAATGAACACACTCCAAAAGTTTCAAAGTGCTTCAAATCACTTCCATCTGCTCATTTCTGGGGCAAAAAAAAAGTTGGAGAGCCTTACTTTTGGTACTTCTTCCCTACTTATGAAGATCCTTACTTTTGATCCTTCCCTTGTTGCCCCCGACATTTCCCCTTGTCTCTCCTCGCGATTGTTCCCTGACATTTTTACTGGTTGTTTCCTTCACGAGCTCGCGGTTGTTCATCAGCATCAGCATCGCTCGCTGCAGGTATGCTCACGAGCTCTCTCTTCTCTCCCCTCGCTCTTCACCTTCCTCTCCTCCCCAGCTCACTCTCAATCTTGTTCCTCTCTTTTGTTGATTTAGGGTTTCATGAAGCTTGCTCTCAAATTTCATATCTGAAGCTCGCTCGTTGCAGGTATTATCGTCTCTATCTTCACCTTTGATTTAGGGTTTCATGAGTCCTAGATTTCGATTGGATTGAATCCATTTTGGGCTCAATCGATATCGATTTTAGGGATTTGATCGTTTTGATTTTTAGGGTTTTCGATTTCAGGGCTATGATTTTAGGTTAGGGCTTTTCATTTTAGGGTTTCATTTTGATTGATTTCGATTTAGAGCTTTAGGGCTTTTGATTTTAGGGTTTAATCTTCTGTGACTCTTTTTTTTAATTTTCCCTCTTCTGGTGAAAGTGTCCAGACTCTCTTTCCATTGAGCCAAAGTTCAAGTTGTTCAACAAATGTCTGAATTGGTATATATTGAGTCCCTACCAATGAAGAAAATTCTTCACAAAATTGTATAATTCTGAAGAAGAGCATAATTCTCAATGAGATTTCTCAAGTGCAAAATTCTTTTAGGAAAATAAGAGTGGAAGAAATTCACCATATGCAAATAAAGCACAACACACACCTTTTGTTCGAACTACCTCAATGCCCTCCCGATCTCTATCTGCATGGAGACAGATCTCCTCAGTTATTGCACATGGTGGAAATCAATTCATAGCTTGAAAGACAAAACATAGATTTGTAGTAATATAGCTTAATTAGGGCTGCAGTATAATGGACATAATAATTTAGCTATCAATTTGACACCAAGCCGCTTTCTCCTGTTCAACAAATGAGACTATAATATCTCTTGTCTTCCTTTGCACACAACTACTCTCCCTTCCTAGTAATCCTGCTCTTTAAAAGCTTCCATACATAGGTCTATATTCTCTACATTTGACAGGAACCTCATATAGAAACATCATTGAGTTTCTAATCATTACATTTTTTTAGTCCTTGAACACCTAAGGTGACATTTGAGATAATCATATAAAAACAAATAAGCAGGTTTAGTATTCCAAAAATTGATACAAAAACTAGTATTAATGCTCTAAATTATTGTCATCAGTTCAAGGTCAAGCCTTTCATTGTTTTGAGCTAAGCTTTCTTTTTTTAGTAAGTGATGAAACCTTGCAACTTATGTAATTTCCAACTTTTGTTCTTCATCACTCTATCCACCTTGTGGATTCAACTATACCTGCTAAGGAGAGTCAAAATCTACTACTCACAACTGAACAATCAAATTGATGATAGTAACACAAATTTTATAGAGAAACCCACATAGCTTCTCTAGATTCTTGGCATATATCCTCAGTCTCAAAAGGTATCGAGAATTATTCATTTAAGAGGTAATCAAAAACATGTAGAACTTAGTGCAATCATTGAATTGGCATATATCCTCAGTCTCAAAAGGTATCCCACTAAAGGCAAGGATAACTGGATACTCTTTTCTATGTAGAACTCTTTTCTATTTTTTTTCTACTTCTACTTTCATCTGATTTTTTTCTTCAAAAATGAGCATTCATGGTGTGTTCGGTTGCACATGCTTATGGATGCTTCAACCTACTTCCACATACTTTCATTTGCTAAAAAATGGCCCAAAAAAAATATGAGCACCCCTACTTTCGGTACTTATCAAAGACAATTGGAGATTTCTTTCCATCTTCTACCCTGACCTTTATTCTTCCTTGAAGTTGTGAACCCGACATCCTGGAAGCTGGACCACTCGCAGGTACGTTCTTCACCTCTTGCTCTTCATCGACCTCTTCTCCATGGTTCTATCTTCCTCTCTTCCACTCGTTCTTAGGTATTTTTTCTCATTCTTCCTTCAACCTACTTCCACATATTTTCATTTGCTCAAAAATGGCCAAAAACAAAGATGGGCACCCCTACTTTCGGTACTTATCAAAGACAATTGGAGATTTCTTTCCATCTTCTACCCCCGACCTTTCTTCTTCCTTGAAGTTGTGAACCCGACATCCTGGAAGTTGGACCACTCGCAGGTACGTTCTTCACCTCTTGCTCTTCATCGACCTATCCTCCATGGTTCTATCTTCCTCTCTTCCACTCGTTCTTAGGTATTTTTTCTCATTCTTCCTTCAATTGAAAGATTAGGGTTTCGAATCATGTTCTTGTTTCATTTTTAGGGTTTGATTTTATCTGACTTCTCATGTTGAAGCTTGTTCTTCTTCCTATCTTTTGAGTTGAAGGATTTTAGGGCATTCCATTTCAGGGATTTTAAGGCATTCGAGTTTTGATTTAGGGATTTAGGCTTTCGATATGTTATGTTTACAATGTAAACACCAACTGATACTTACGCTTGATTTTAAGGCCTTTTGTTTGCTTTTTTTTTTCATTTTCTAATGCTTTCTAGTTACTATTTATGTGATATTCAAAATTCAACAGAGGTGGTGGCTTTATATCATTGAAAAATCTGTTATTCCTCGCAAGAAATTCTCGGTTTGTACCGAGCTCTTCTTTTCTTCTCCCATCCCCTTTCTCTAAAGATGAAACTAATTGCAATATGTCCTCCTGATTAGTGTGAATATTAGTGCTGGAAATTTATAAGTTAACATAGGTATATATTAACATTTTGAACTGAAATGACCTTGTGTACAAATAACATTTCAAACTCTTCTTCGAAAGCAGGAAGGTGACAGGGCAATGTGGGAAACTGGGAATACCCCTTTGCAGTTGCAGGTGTGAAAAAGACATTTATGCTTATCCAGATGCTGATCTCAAAGCAGGTGAGGAAATCACTTCTATTGCTTTAATGTTTAAATCACTTTTGCCAATTACACAGTAAAAAACATTGGCATTGAAATATTAAATAAATAATAAATTAAGAAGCATCATACATTAGTGTAGTGGTTTCTATTTGTATATAGTTTGGTGGTCTACCTACATGTTTTAGAAAGATAAAGCCTTCTTTTTGATAAATCTTTAATCAGAAAAGTGATTACAAATCCTTCTCTTAGGGGCAATAACAATGCTCTTTAATTTGTAAGGTTCTAAACCTCTTGCAATTTAGCTGTTTGAATTATTATATACTTTGACTTGTTGTTTCTTCTTAGCATTTGCTCTATGTAATGAAGTTTTCTTTCTGATTTCGCCTACCTACTTTATAAGGTATATGATTAGAATGCAATTAAACTTGTTTATACACTATCACTGGCATTGAGATTTGAGAAAATTCTATTCAGACAAAAGTAGTTAACATGAGTGCAATACAAATTCTTATTATACACTGCTTTGCTAAACATCAAAACCAACTATGAGCAGTTATCGATGTCTTACCTTAAGCTTGTCAATAAGTGCTTGCTCTTGAAGGCCTAAAGGGTGTCCATTATGTAATGTTTGGTGGTGTAATGATCATAGGTACGAAACGTTATGATTGATAACATTGATAAAGTTAGGATATGGGAGAGCGGTGAGTACTGCTAGTTGACAAAACTATAACACCCCCGATTTATACCTCGGTAGTGCCACATGCCAGTGACCTCAGACTTTACCGCCCAAAGTCACCCCAGGCTTTTCCAGAACAATCATGGTTAAATATACAAACATATTAAATGAAAGATTAAACAGCGGAAGACTTTAGTACATGAAACTCAACCCTTTTATTAAAAGATCTCTCTTCAAACGAGGAGATGATTTTACAACAGAGTGTTAATACAGTGGAAGACTTTAAATTACACAGCGGAAGACTTTTAATAATCTTAATAACTTAAAACACTTAACAACTTAAAACACTGACACTAAAATCTTCGTCTGCAAGCCTCTTATCCTTCAACAAGTTACTTTGAAATCGGGCACCAACCTCTGATGTGCCGAATCGAACGGATGACACCAGCCAACCATGCAGAGAACAATTACGGTTGGTTAGTCTAATGAAAGACTATGCAAGGGTACAAAGCAGAATGGTCCGAGTGATCGTAACCGTTTACTATCACTGTCCCTCGAATAATAACCAAAGGAACGATATATAACCCGGCACTTTCACGGAATAATATAACAATTAGATATGCAATGAAGAGAAGAGTCCAAAGGAATTGAGTCTTATAGGAAATTATGACAAATCTGGAACGTTTAAAGAATCAGACAACAGATTTAAAAGCTGACTTAGATGTTTCGGTTCACAACCAACCTCACCGCTTACAGCGAATCCAGATTGAAAAGAGAACGTACTCTGATCATAAGTCGAGACGAGCTTTCCTAGCTGCACTATTTACTTAGCTACACTACTCGCCAAAGGTTTATTAATCATGTGCACTCAGGCACATATCTTATTTAATTATAAAACACAAGTCACTGAAGTATATTAATATTATTAAGCGCGGTAACAAAGCTTAAATCTCAGGGTGACCATTATGTCGACCCAAATTAATACAACACACAAACACTCACACACGAGGCTTAATATTATTTCGAGTAACACGGAAGTTATTATTACACATGGCGATCTTACGTTCACCCAGATTGCACTGCCACAGTGCTTACACTTTAATTTACAGGGTGATAATTACGTCAACCCCAATTGCACTAGCTAGGTGCTTAATACACAGGGTGACAATTATATTCACCCAATTGCGCTACCAAGGTGCTTAAACACTTTAGATCCTTAAAGGTGGATAGGAAGCATAGGTCATGACCCTTAAATTATTATTCGGAAATTATCCCGAGGAATAATACGTTATAAAGAAATGACAAATCCTTACTTGGATTAGCGTTCCTACGAACACTCGTGCTAACTAAACAGTCTAACACAGCCATTATTCACATTAAAGCCATCCAGGCAATCGACTTAAACATAGAGATAATAGAAACGGCTAATCCTTACCTGGACTTAGCTTTCCTACTAACCCACGTGCTATTCTAGCATTAAGTTCACATTAAATTCACAACAATACCATCACGGTAATTAACACATATAATAACGTTGTTCTAACAGATATACAACCTATCATAACATTACTTTAATCACGTTTATTTATGAAATTAGTTCCCAAACAAAACAACAGTTTACTCTAATTTAATTAACAATTAAACAATTGATAATTAATGAAACATGGAATGATTAAGCAATAGCAAACCGTCACTTGCCTTAATCCGCAGAGTTTGAACGAAGCCTAACGACGAGTTTCCGGGCTCGACACAGGGACATATCTGGAAACACAGATTCCTTCGAATCGACCCAGAAAGAAACCCTAAGTTAGATTCGACAAAGACGAGCACGAACGAAAGAAATCGAAAGGAACGACGTCCGATCGAAGGCTACAGAAGCCAAAGCCACAACAATACAAGAGCTGAAGGGCGGCGGTCGCCGCCTGCCTTACGGCGGGCGCCGCCAGCCTCACGGTGGTCGCCGGTGTTCGTGGCGGCGGTCACCGCCGGCCTTACGGCGGGCGCCGCTACGAACGTCGGAAAATTTTACGAAACTGAAATCTTACCGACGACGATCGATTTGGTTCGCCTTTGCCTTGCTTTGGATTCTAAGCTTCTAAAGGCCTCCAAAGCTTCTCTTGGCCACTGGAAACGACACCAAAAAGATCTCCGACGATCGCTCCAAAACTCCGGCAAGAACTCGAACTCCGGCGAGACAACTTGAGGGATTTTGAGCTTGTTTCTGTGCTCCAATCCAGCTCCAATTCATCTCTATTTATAGCCCAACATCCATGGAAGGCAATGATGGCCAAATGCGACGTGGAGGGCCACGATCGAAGCATCACCGATCGCCGGCAGCTGGCGAGGCTAGCTTCTGCACGAATGCGGCGGTCGCCGCCGGCAGCCCCTGGTCGCCGCCCTTGACCTTCCGAAGTGGCGGTCGCCGTTTTTGGGCGGCGGTCACCGTTTTGCTAGGCCACTTGGCGATGAGGAAGCTTCGACGAAGGAGCCGGGAGCTGACTTGCGGCGGGCGCCGCCAGGTCACTCCTTATCCGTTGGCTTATGGATAATCTTGGCTTAACCCGGGATACAAATAATCGTATACGAACGAGTATTAAATCCCAAAGTACGTCGACTGTATATTATTTCACTGATAAAAATATTACAGAGATTGAGAACATTACAGAATGTCTTTCTGTCTCCGAAATTAATCCGACGTACCAAAACGGCGCTCGGGAAAAATTCCAAAATACCCAAAACTCCAGAATATCCTTACGGAAATACGGGGTATCACATCACCTCCCCCTTAAAAGAAGTTTCGACCTCAAAACTTGCATTAAGCCAATGAGGATCCTGCCTCAATACTAATCTGGATCCAATATCCTTAACCACTTTATCCTTGAAATGGATCACAAGAGATATTACTCTTAATTCCTTAGGATATCATTCTGAAAATGATTCGCCCGTCTCAATGCTTATAACACAAACTCATTTATGAGAGATAGCTCTTAATCTCTCCGAACATAACTCCACAAGTTCATCCTTTATACCTTAAGAAATCTCGGAAGAACTCAACGTATGGGATACCGCTTACCACTTTATTTCTTAGATGTATATAGACAATTCTCTTTACTGAATCTTTAATGCATCTGGATCATCAACATCTCCCGGTCTTCAACTGAAACCTTTCCTCTTAACACAACAACTCTTACAACTTAATCTTCCTCAAACAGTTGCACCCAGCCTTATAGATGACATACTCTATGTATGAAGAAGAATCTTAGGAATGGATTTAGAATTTAAGCAATAGAGTCGACCCTGGGGTTAACCATGTAGGGAATGAACATCTATGCTACAAACGATACTCCTCCCCTTATGAGTCCGAAAGCCTTTATCCATACATGATTATACTATTTTTGGCACTCACGTGGTTTCGTATGAATGATTAATTGCAATAGCAACGAATTCAAAAATTTTCCAACACAAGGAAACATTTCTATATTTACCTGAAACATTACATTAAAACAACTGACAGAAGTCACACTTACGGATTACCAAACTACGAAGATTATCGACACACGTCGTTGCTCCTGCACCAGCATGAACCGTATCTCTTGTGTTCACCATCAGCTGATGAACCATAACGTTAATTTAGAACTTTTCCAACTTGATCTTGACACTTAAGTCAAATACGTTATAAAACAGATTATAAGGGTCCAAACTAATAACTTTATATTAGTCTAACTAACCCCCTACTGTTAACCACAGAAACGACCTTCTTCTCTTAACTTGAGAATAGGTTTTCTAGGAGAAATGTCAACCTTTAAATGACATTAATCCTAAGAAGAGACAATATTCCTAAGAATGGATCTAAAGAATAAGTAACACTTGAAGCTTGCAGAAGTTTGAAATCACTTATTAATAACCTTACTTTCAAACTTCATACCTTTAAACTTTAATTTAATTGCTTATAACACAACACTTTTATAAATCAATTATAAATAGCCTTTGAAATTCAAATGGCTAAATCATTATTTTTAAACTCCAAGGAGTAAGGAAACTTTTTAAATCAACCGTTAAATCTTCAAAGTTCTATTTACTAGAGAATATGTTGAAAATAGTTTCGAAATTAATTTTTTGAAAATTTTCAAACCTAACAACAAACCAAAAATTTTAAAACCATTGCTCTAATACCAAATTTGTAACACCCCCGATTTATACCTCGGTAGTGCCACATGACAGTGACCTCAGACTTTACCGCCCAAAGTCACCCCAGGCTTTTCCAGAACAATCATGCTTAAATATACAAACATATTAAATGAAAGATTAAACAGCGGAAGACTTTAGTACATGAAACTCAACCCTTTTATTAAAAGATCTCTCTTCAAACGAGGAGATGATTTTACAACAGAGTGTTAATACAGTGGAAGACTTTAAATTACACAGCGGAAGACTTTTAATAATCTTAATAACTTAAAACACTTAACAACTTAAAACACTGACACTTAAATCTTCGTCTGCAAGCCTTTTATCCTTCAACAAGTTATTTTGAAATCGGGCACCAACCTCTGATGTGCCGAATCGGACGGATGACACCAGCCAACCATGCAGAGAACAATTACGGTTGGTTAGTCTAATGAAAGACTATGCAAGGGTACAAAGCAGAATGGTCTGAGTGATCGTAACCGTTTACTATCATTGTCCCTCGAATAATAACCGAAGGAACGATATATAACCCGACACTTTCACGGAATAATATAACAATTAGATATGCACTGAAGAGAAGACTCCAAAGGAATTGAGTCTTATAGGAAATTATGACAAATCTGGAACGTTTAAAGAATCAGACAACAGATTTAAAAGCTGACTTAGATGTTTCGGTTCACAACCAACCTCACCGCTTACAACGAATCCAGATTGGAAAGAGAACGTACTCTGATCATAAGTCGAGACGAGCTTTCCTAGCTGTACTATTTACTTAGCTGCACTACTCGCCAAAGGTTTATTAATCATGTGCACTCGGGCACATATCTTATTTAATTATAAAACACACGTCACTGAAGTATATTAATATTATTAAGCGCGATAACAAAGCTTAAATCTCAGGGTGACCATTATGTCGACCCAAATTAATACAACACACAAACACTCACACACGAGGCTTAATATTATTCCGAGTAACACGGAAGTTATTATTACACAGGGCGATCTTACGTTCACCCAGATTGCACTGCCACAGTGCTTACACTTTAATTTACAGGGTGACAATTACGTCAACCCCAATTGCACTAGCTAGGTGCTTAATACACAGGGTGACAATTATGTTCACCCAATTGCGCTAGCAAGGCGCTTAAACACTTCAGATCCTTAAAGGTGGATAGGAAGCATAGGTCATGACCCTTAAATTATTATTCGGAAATTATCCCGAGGAATAATACGTTATAAAGAAACGACAAATCCTTACTTGGATTAGCGTTCCTACGAACACTCGTGCTAACTAAACAGTCTAACACAATCATTATTCACATTAAAGCCATCCAGGCAATCGACTTAAACATAGAGATAATAGAAACGGCTAATCCTTACCTAGACTTAGCTTTCCTACTAACCCACGTGCTATTCTAGCATTAAGTTCAAATTAAATTCACAACAATACCATCACGGTAATTAACACATATAATAACGTTGTTCTAACAGATATACAACTTATCATAACATTACTTTAATCACGTTTATTTATGAAATTAGTTCCCAAACAAAACAACAGTTTACTCCAATTTAATTAACAATTAAACAATTGATAATTAATGAAACATGGAATGATTAAGCAATAGCGAACCGCCACTTTCCTTAATCCGCAGAGTTTGAACGAAGCCTAACGACGAGTTTCCGGGCTCGACACAATGACAGATCTGGCAATACAGATTCCTTCGAATCAACCCATAAAGAAACCCTAAGTTAGATTCGACAAAGACGAGTACGAACGAAAGAAATCGAAAGGAACGACGTCCGATCGAAGGCTATAGAAGCCAAAGCCACAACAATACAAGAGCTGAAGGGCGGCGGTCGCCGCCTGCCTTACGACGGGCGCCGCCAGCCTCACGGCGGTCGCCGCCGGCCTTACGGCGGGCGCCGCTACGAACGTCGGGAAATTTTACGAAACTGAAATCTTACCGACGACAATCGATTTGGTTCGCCTTTTCCTTGCTTTGGATTCTAAGCTTCTAAGGGCCTCCAAAGCTTCTCTTGGCCACTGGAAACGACACCAAAAAGAGCTCCGACGATCGCTCCAAAACTCCGGCAAGAACTCGACCTCCGGCGAGACAATTTGAGGGGTTTTGAGTTTGTTTCTGTGCTCCAATCCAGCTCCAACTCATCTCTATTTATAGCCCAACATCCATGGAAGGCAATGATGGCCAAATGCGACGTGGAGGGCCACGATCGAAGCATCGCCGATCGCCGGCAGCTGGCGAGGCTAGCTTCTGCACGAATGCGGCGGTTGCCGCCGACAGCCCCTGGTCGCCGCCCTTGACCTTCCGAATCGGCGGTCACCATTTTTGGGCGGCGGTCGCCGTTTTGCTAGGCCACTTGGCGAGGAGGAAGCTTCGACGAAGGAGCCGGGAGCTGACTTGCGGCGGGCGTCGCCATACCCACGGCGGGCGCCGCCAGGTCACTCCTTATCCGTTGGCTTATGGATAATCTTGGCTTAACCCGGGATAAAAATAATCGTACACGAACGAGTATTAAATCCCAAAGTACGTCGACTGTATATTATTTCACTGAGAAAAATATTACAGAGATTGAGAACATTACAGAATGTCTTTCTGTCTCCGAAATTAATCCGACGTACCAAAACGACGCTCGGGAAAAATTCCAAAATACCCAAAACTCCAGAATATCCTTACGAAAATACGGGGTATCACAAAAACTACCACATTGCAAGGGAACACCTTCCACTGTAGAAGGCAAGCTCGTTGTTTCAAAGCTACTGTATGGTAGAGAAATTGCAGATTAATGTAAGTGTCTATCCTGCAATTGAAATGCACCTTCAATTGTGTCTGTATAAGTGTGTAGCCAAACACATTATATGCGATATGTTATCAATACTAAATGTACTTTTCTGCATCTTCTTAGTAAAATCATGTTGTTTGATTCCTAGGATTTTTTTTTGCTTCTTCAATTTGCTTCCTATTGTTTGTTGGTTGGGATTGTGTATTATTATCCATCAGTCAAGGAATTTTGACTTCTCCATAAACTCCAACTCGGAATCACCACATTTAATAATTCCATTAGATCTCGTACTTGCTACAAACTGCCAGCATCTACTGCCTACAATGGATCTTTCTCTTCATAGTTTACACTATATGAGTCATGGTTTCTGATTGTCAAAAACTTCCACATTTGCAGGTTTGCAGTGATTGTAGTGCTCTTGGTCATCATATACATTATTCTTGCAATTGTCTGCAATGGCCCCTTGTTGCCTTCATGCATATAGTAAATTTTGTACTACGGACGCTAATAACGCCATATATTCACCACTCATTAGGTCTATTGAGGTCCAACTTGTTTGCTATTTATCACATTCCAAAATCCATAATGTTGGTATATACAAGCAAACAAACAGAGCTACGGTTCATAGTTTATAGATAAGATCATTGTCCCATTTAAGTTCATGATAGTATGGGTATGAAGTCATCTAGTGCTCACATATTATGGATGCTTAACGACGGCCTTTAGTTTTAATTGTTTATTACAAACATTTAAGGAAACACCAACAAGGTGCATGATACAGGCGAAAGAGCATTTGAAAAATGACAAGGACTGAAAACAAATCTGTTCTCAAGAATCACAAACTAGCTGCACATGTGATTTCTCAATTCTGCTTGAAGAACCATACACTCAATCCAAATGATATTCTCTGGGAAGAACACAAACACATCACTCATCTTCTACAAATTAGCTGAACTGAATGTAACTATAATCAATTGATCAATTACTCCCCTAATTAAAAAGCATGCCTCTTTTGGTCCTAAGATAATAAAGTGTTTTATGAAAAGTTAGTAATGGAAACACTTTATGTAATGCAACAGATGTGATAAGAACTACTTGTATAAAATGCGTACTCTCATTCGCTGTCTTCTCACAGTTAGTAAATCCCCGTGGAAGATGATAAGAATCAACATATAACTTACCTTTGATACTTGGCGGGGTTTTATGCTTCATTTGACGAATAAACTGAATTGCCGAATACAAACTCTGACATCATTTTTCACCTATATACAATGTGAATGATATCTTGAATTACTTTTGGGTTGGGTTACTTAGGATGCCTTACATTTATAAGTGAATGCTTAAATGATAAAATTCTGGCCGTAAGAGATAATTTTGGGTCTAATACACTTCAAACAAAGACTAGAATGCAATTAAATTGACCCATGAACCACATGGTTACCACTGCAGTTGTTATTTCAATTCAACTTAATATATAGTAATAGATTCCCTTGTCGTGGTCATTTAAATCCAATGTTCATTTAAATCCAGTGTTCTATATAAGTTTGATATATAACTAGTGTAATTCTCGTGTCAAGCACGGGTTTTTATGTCATATATATTGAATCAAAAATATTAATAATTATTAAAAAATAGATCTAGATGATATTGATATTAATAATCAATTTCGGATCAGTAATTTCGTATCTCAATCATCCATATAATTGGAAAATTTTTGATTTGTATATAATTAGAAAATTTGGGATTTGTATAAAATTAGGAAATTTGGGATTTGTATATAATTAGGAAATTTTGGATTTGTATATAATTAGGAAATTTTGGATTTGTAATCTTTGTGATTAACTTGTAATCTTTGTGCTTGAATTGTATTTAAATTAGGAAAAAATTGAGTGAAAAGTTTAGGATAATAATCTTTAATTTATAATTAGATTTATTTAAAAAATTGAAAAAATCAGAAAATAACATGTTGCGGTTTTAATGAGGGAGTGTCATGTGGCGGTTTTAATGAGGGGTGTCATGTGGTGTAATTAGGTTCTAGTTTAGTAGATATATAGTATATTAGGAAATTTTGGATTTGTATAATTAGGAAAATTTGAATTTGTAATCTTTGTGATTAACTTGTAATCTTTGTTCTTGATTTGTATTTAAATTAGGAAAAAATGAGTGATATGTTTAGGATAATAATCTTTTATTTATAATTAGATTTATTTAAAAAAACTAAAAAAAAAACAGAAAATGACATGTGACGGTTTTAATGATGGAGTGCCATGTGGCGGTTTTAATGATGGAGTGTCATGTGGCGTAATTAGATTCTAATTTAGTATATATATTGTAGATTGTCTCAAATACGTAAATTACTTACAAATATCATAACCGAATAACAAATACTCGATCAAGAATATCAATAAATAAAAGTAATTGTTACTTTGTTTAGAGAATTGGATATCACCATATCCAAGCCTAGTGATCCAACTACTTTGTTTAGAGAATATTAGAAAAATAAAATTAATTATTATGATTTAGTCCACCTCTTTATCAAGAATCTAATTTTATTTTGAAAGGAAATAAGCTGAAAGCAAACTTGAACAAATTCTTATTTATAAATAAAATTAAAATCACATAGAGTCACAATATTTTGATAATATAACTAATATATATTAATCAAGTTTTAAGATTATTTGTAAAAAGAAATTTATCTATTACCCCCAAATTAAATCGTTAAATTATATATGAAATAGATAAATTTTTATATGAAAAGACTAAATGCTAAAACATAGAATCTGATTCATGTCCAACAATATGAAGAATTGAATATGGTGACGATACGTAGGCGAATTGAATGTGGAGATGTCACGTAAAATTTATGTCTTTCCTTTAGTATATATTTAGATATAGATAGATTTGTTTTTTTTTTATTTACCAATAACATATATGATTATAACTACTCAACAAAAGAATCGGCCTAGTGATAACAATAAATATAGAGGTAGATATTATATATGTTTCATTTACAAAAAAAATGACTTATAATTTATATACATATCAGGCTTGCCTTGACACCAATTTTAAACATACATATAACTTTACTAATTCTAAACTGCAATCAACGTGTATATATATGAATGCGAATGTTAATTGTATGTGCTTATATTGATATTAATACAAAGTTATAACAATCTCTTAAATGTGAATATTTGTTTTAATGTGTATCGTCACCTTATTTATCTTAATCTCGTAATGGTTCATTTAAATATTTTGGATTTGTAAACAAAAAAAGATTTGATATTAAGATATTGATGCATAACTAATAAGATTTTTAAGAAATAGGTGATACAATTTAATCGGGGTTGTATGTTGAATAAAATGGGTTGATACAATTTTAATATTTGGTGATAAATTAAAATTAAGTTAGCTAAATTATAGAAGCATATAAGATTACAAAAATAAAAATTATCATAAAATGACACGTAAGATTTGTAGGGTCAGAATCGTTTTAAGAGCTCAAAAGGGGAGAGCTTTAATATATAGTAATAGATTTGCATAATTGATTGTCAAAATCAAATAAAAATATTTTATATAGAGTAAGAAAGATTTCAACGATATATTTTTATAAGTGAATATGATTATAAATAAAAAGTTAATAAATATGTGCAATAAAAAGTTATAAATCTCTTATATATTTTTCTTTTAAAATTGATTAGTATGAGTCCTTCTGGATTAAGTTGGGAGAAATGTGTAAACTTAAATCATTATGACTTTTGAGTGGTTAATTCTCATATTTGATAATTTTGTCCAAATTTGTGTGACATTCGAACTTCATCGCTGATGAAAATTAAGTTTCTATAACAATTTTGGTCTTATTTGCATCCACATTAGGTTAAAAATTGCATTTTAGATATTTGATAAATGGTTTATCTTAGTTTTTTTTATCTTACTTTTATATAGAATAATTTTAGATATCTAAATAAAATTTTAAAATTAACATTTCAGGATGATTTAGAAATATTTTTGTTGCTAAAATTGGAAAGAAATATATGCATTTGATTTTAAAATAAAATATTATATAAAGTATCGAGGTGATGACATGTGACAAAAATGATGTGGCTTAGAGTTTGTTTGTTTGTTGTTAATATAAATACATTACTCATTAAATGGCTTTTTGTTTAAAATGAAATTATGGCACTTTGGAAGACGTGTTAGAAAAAATAATTTTAAAATAAATTGTTCATTGAGAGATGAGAAAGTGGGTATAAACAATATCATTGTTTTGAAAAAAAATGTTTGTCATGCCAAATATATTTATTAGATATAAGTAGTTAAACTTTAATACCTATTTATAAATAGGTTAGACAAACAAATCCTTATTCTTGAGGCGACATCTTACAAAGGAAAGTATTCATCAAAGTATACTAAATCATATTTAATCAAATTATAAATATTTTTTAATGACTTAAAATTGAAAATAACTATATAATGCATTGATATTAAAAATGTAAACTAAATCATGTGGAAAATCGTGGAGATGACACATGCCATGTGATGATGTAACTTAATTTAGAAATGCCATGTGGCTAAGTAAAGTTCTAATTTAGTGTATATATATAGTAGATTACTAGCTTAATTCTCCGTGCCTTGCACAGTTGATTAATTTTTGTATTTTATATTGGTTTGATGTATAATTTGCATAATAATTATCATATCGAAATGAAATATTAATTAGAAAAAAATAAAAAGTTAATAAATATGTATTATAAAAAAATCTTATATGTTTTTCTCTTTAAGTTGAGCAGAGTCATCATGGCATAAGTTGAGAGAAAGTGTCAACTTTAAACATTATGACTTTTGAATAATTAACTCTCATACTCATAAATTTTGTCCAACTTTGTGTCACATTCAAACTTCAACTCTAATGAAAATTTAATTTTTATCACAATTGTGGTCTTATTTTCAACCACAATAAGAATGTTAGAAATAAAATGATTGTTTTGAAAAGGTTGTAAGTTTTGTTTTTAGATATATGATTAAGGGTTTATCTTAGAGTTTTACTTTTATTTATAGTTATTAAATCAAATTATAAAAATAGTATTTTTGAACTATCCAGAAAAAAAATTAGAATACTTTCAGAATATTCTCAATGTTGAAATTGAAAAGAAAAAAGATATGGATTTGATTTAAAAATCTTTATGATTGATTTGTAATCTGTGTGATTGATTTGTATGTAAATTAGGAAGATATTATGTTAGATTTAAGAAACAAAGCTTGATATATAATTATATTTAATTAAAAAAGTGAAAAAGAGAAATGACATGTGTCAATATTAATGTGGGGTGCCATGTGACATAGTGAAGTTCTAGTTTAGTATATATATAATAGATTAGTAAATCTTCATTTATAAACATTTTTACCAACGTGTGATTTGATAACATTTCAACAGCTTACTGCGGTTCCGTTTTTGGAACCCAAGTTTGCTGCATAAAATTTTTACCTATATTTTCCCAATGAAACTGCTTTTTTTGGTTGAACTTTTTCAAATGATGCCTTTTTTAATACATCGAATGAAACATTTTTTTTGTGTTACAAGACAAATATTAGGCTCTTTTTTAAGTAAAGGACATGTCTAAATTATTACAACGGACGATTTTTACAAGAGTTTTACAAATAACCTCATATCTCGAGTTAATTTTTAAGGACTCGTGTCTAACAGAATACATATCAAGTAATGAAGCACCCGTCTCCGTATATGTGTGAATAAAATTCATTACTGTTGTAGGACTAATATCATGTATCTCGAGGTAGTCAACTTCTTTATTGGAGTCCCTATATCAATGGAAAATTGATCGAAGCAATTCAGTAAGGAACGAATATCTAATATAAATATTTGAATTTCCCATGATATTTCCAAATTCCTTTTATTGAATTAATAATTTTCATATTATCACCTTCAAATAAGTTTATTAATGCGTAAAGAAACTGCTTTGCAAACACCTTATATAGCTACATGAGCTTCAATATGTAAAATGGACATATAAGGGATTTGTTCTCTATCTAAGTAGAGAATTTCTCCTTTATGGTTCCGAAGAATAAAGCCAATATGAGAAGATTGGTCGGCTCTTTTTGAACCATCGAAATTAAGCTTTGTCTATTATGAGGGTGGTTTTTTCCAAGTTCTATTTGTGTAAATAAGTCGTTTATTTTTTGAGATAGATCTTTAGCATATGAGTTACACAAGTTGCATTGTGAAGGGACCCTAGCATAGTATTGGTTTAGGCGTTCCATTGTAGGCAAACTATTTGTAATGGCTTTCCACAAGAAGTTTTGTATTTTAGGATGAACATGTAATTTCCAAATCCAAGTTGGGAAATAATATGTGGATTGTATGTTGAGAGGTTGATTAAGGGTTCGTGCTGATTTGACAATGAAATTTTCTTCGGTCGATAATTTTCACACAAGTCGATTGTGAATATCGATGTTGGCAATATGAATTTTTAATATTTTAGCAACTATTTGTGAATGCGGGAGTCTTTGAAGACTAAGAATATATATTAATGATATGATGTAATTAAGTGTGAAACTTTAAGATTGATGTTGACATTGTCGTAATATGGCTGAAGCAAATAATCTTGAATTCAACGGTCCGTCCAAAAATTGATCGTATCTCCATTTCCAAGTTCTCAAAATATGTCTTCATTAATATGTCATAGATATGGAGCAGTCTAGTAAATTGCCAAGATTGCTTAGATTTCTTTTTATATGAAAAATGTCATAGGATCCCAAATATTTTCCAGTAATAATGCGAACTCACATACTATCCCGTTCGACCAAAAGTTTCCATAAGAGTTTCATTTGTAAAGATTTGTTCAAATTTTTTGATTTCTTCAATCCTAGTCCACCTTCTGACTTAGGACGACATATACTATCTTAACTAATTACTAGATTATGGTTAGAGGTACCTTTGTTCAAAAAAATCATTATTTATTTTATCGATTCCATGGCAAACAGTTATTGATAGAAGAATGCTTTGTATTAAATAGTCGACTTTGTAAACAAGATTTGATTGAATAAGAATCCATCTACCAACTTGGGATAAAGAGTTAGCCTTCAATTTGGACAACTATTTTTTAAGACTTAAAAATGGAATCATCAAATATCTCTTTTTTAAAATGGCCTCGAACAATATGGATCCCAAGATATTTTTCCATAGATTTAGTTATTTGAATGTTCAAAAAAACAGTAAGGGAGGCCACTTGATGTGTTGTAATATTGCTGTAAGTTTAAAAAGTACTTTTATGGTAATTTATGGCTAAGCCAAATTTGAGGATGAAATTGTCTAGTATTGATTTTATATATAACATATTAGTGTAAGAGGCATTAACAAGTATCAATGTGTAATAAGCGAAATTAAGAAAGGAATATAAGTTCCATTTCTTGTTAATTAATTGTATCCAGATTTTTTTATTAGGTTGTCGTGATTCGAAGGATAAATGTTATAACTAAGAATTTCATGGCAAGAATAGGGTGCTATAGGATCACCTTGTCGTAGACAGCAAGAAGGAAGAAACAAATTGCCTAGTTCATTATTAACTAAGACATAGAATGATGTGGATGTTATACATGTCATCAATAGGTTTACCCATCCATTGTCGAATCCAAACTTGAGAAGGACTTTTCTAATGAAATTCTAATCTAGTTTATCATATGCTTTTTTATATCCATTTTTAAGGCCAACCATCCCTTTTTTCCTTTCTTTTTATTGTGAAAAGAGTGGAATATTTCATGTGCAATTAATCTGTTATGTTGTATAAGTTTTTCCTTGACAAATGCTCCTTGTAATAGACTAATTAAGTAGGGAAGAAGAAGTTTTAACATGTTAGCCAGTATTTTTGTTATAATTTTATACATAGTGGTACAAAAGCTAATAAGCATGAAGTGGTTAATGGTAATTGAGTTATCTGCTTTAGGAATTAAAGCTATGAAAGATTGAGCATATTATTTGAGTAGTTGTCCTGAGTGAAAGAAGCATTAGACTACATATGTAACCGAGTTTCCAACAACGCCCAATATTTCTAATTAAAATTCAACAGGATATTTGCCAGGGCAAGTGTTTAGTCACAAGGTAAATCAAAGGCTACTTGTTTAATTTTAGAAGTAGACGGTTGTTTAAGTACCATTAGATTATTTATTAGTGTGACATGATATGGAATTACAGCTAGGTCAGTTTGGGTTATTGTGCTAGAATTAAGAGGTTGGAATCAATGCTTAAGTTCTTTAGAAATAGCATGTTGGATACTAGAGTGATCATATAGAACCAACCCATCATGGGTTTTAAAGGACACCGTCTTTTGTTTTTATGACCAAATTTTAGCGGTAGTTTGAAAGTAACGAGTATTTGTATCCAAACTTTGTAAATATGTAGTTTTAGCATGTTGTTTCCAGTAATTGTTTTGAAAATCAAGCAACTTATTATATTTTAAAAGAATATATTTTATATTTAGACGGTAACTCAAAGTTTGTTAGGCCATGTAGATATTGTGTTTGTACTTCTTGGAGTTTTAACTCCGTATTCTTAAGTTGCTCAAAGTTATATTCATTTTACTACACGACCAACATTTTGAGTAGTTTTTTTCATATAAAGTTTGAACATAGAAGATTCCTTGTGTTGGTAACTCCATACTTTCTTAACAAGATTAATGTAGTCAGAGTTCAAGGTCCATGAATTTTCAAATCTAAAGGGGATTTTCCGAAACTCATATGAGTTTCCAAGTTATAGAGTTATTAGACAATGATCATAGTAAATGGATGATGGTGAACAATCATATTAATTTAGGTATGAGCAATATATGGATGAATGATAACTTTATCTAAACGTTCAAAGATCTCATTGAAATTAGAAGGGATGCCACTCAATTTCTCAGTGGGGCTAAGTATCTCATTAAAATCACCAATTAACATAACATGAAGGTTGTAATGGGAAATAAAGTTCTAATGTTTAACCATTAGTCATGTTTGAGATTATCACGAGATGGAGCATAAAGAAAAAAGATCAAGAAATGGATACTGTTGTGGTGAAATTCAATAAAAATAACATTAATCATTATGCAAAATGTTTATGTAAGGAAAAAATGGGGAATGGCTAAAGAGTAACCACAAACCACCACGGGAGCCGTGAGATGGGAAAACCATAATTGTCTTAAAACCAAACTTAATATAAAATTTCAAAGGAGAAGAGTAAGTCCAATCGATTTTTAAGTCTCGTGAACATTTATTGCCATGAGTATCCCAATAGCCGATTTTCATAATGAGTTATAAAAATTAAAGAATAACTTCTTCTTTTTTGGGACAGTAGTCAAATATATGGTAAAGATAATAAGTTTGTAATCTTTTATGGACAAATTATTATTATTGAGTTGTTCACTTTACACTGTGAGATATAGAGTTATTATCGATGTAATAAATTTCATCATCCTGAGGTTCATGTTTGTTTCAAGTGGCATGAAGCCAAATATGTCATACATGTCAATGACATTTGTCATACTGAAATACCCCATGTAAGATAATGGCATTTTGGTAAATTAATTAAGGGGATTACTTAAAAAGGGGGAAAATTGGGAAATTGGGGATAAAATCCCTCAAGGGTTGGGTCTCTCTGTCTCTCTCGTGTGCTTCTTCTCCTGTGCACCGTAGCTCCCTTCTCCTTCTCCGGTGAGTTCGCTCCTTCTCTTGTGCCAGCCGAAGTCGTTTCTCCTCCGGCGAGCCCGACTCGGACACCACTCCGCTCCTCCTCCTCCTCCCCTGTTGTCCGCTGCTGGCTGCTGTCCACTGCTGTGCTGTTGCCCCATCTGCGACGTCTCAGGAGAATGGTAATAAATGTTTGCTCACTCATTATTTGGGTCTGAAATTTTGAGGAGGTAAAATAGACTCGTATATCTAACTCATCGAGTTGAAATCATTGCATTTGGGGTCCTGAGCAGGGAGAACGAAATTTTCTAAGTCGGAGCTGCTGGGCGAAATTGCTGCTGTTCGTGGCTGCTGCGTGCTGCTGCTTTGCTGCTACTGAAGCTCTGCTGTGTTCCGGCGACGAGGGAACCAATCCGGTAGCAGTGGCTTGGTTGACGACAAGGTAAGGTGCTTCAATCAATTTTTTGTGTGAAGTTCAGAACGTGGCTGAACATGTATATATGTGACCGAGCTGTGTGGGATTTGGACTGAATTCATTGATTTGTTTGCTGAATTTGTAGGATTGAGCAACAAACTTGATTTTTGGAGTATTTGGAATTGGGTTAATTTTGGATGTGATTTGGCCTAATTAATTAAGGGTTTGGTTTTAGGGTTTAAATTGGGGGTTTGTTGGTTGTGGATTGGATGAGTAATTAACGCCAGGGGTTTGCTCGGATTATTGTCTCAGGTGCGTTCGAGTGGTTTGGAGACCTCTGGGGTCGTTGCGGTTCGACTTGAGGCAAGAGGATTCTTGCTAACTTTATATTTTTATAAATTGTGTTATGCCCAGTTTATTTCATAATTTAGTTTACCGTTGCTTGGTTGAATATGGGTATGTGCGTGTGATATGATTTGTCTTGTATCGTATTTGATTAAATGTTGACGTGGTAGTCAATTGTGACTAAATGTGATTGATTGCTGTTGATAGTGTCTGTTGACACGTGTGTGTGTGTGGATCGTATGTGTGTGTTGGATTGAATGTGTGTGTGCGTGTGTTGGATTGTGTGTGTGAATGTGTGGGTACATTAGTAATTGTCCCGTGTTGTAGATGGACTGATGTGGTTTGATTGGATTATTGATTTTAAAGTTACTTGGGTGAATATATATATATGTGTGTGATATTGTGTGATGATGTGCGTGTGAGGATAAGTGATAATGTGTGATGATGTGTGTGTGATGATATGTGATAATGTGTGATGAGGTGTGGTTATGTGATTTTGATTGTCGTCGTGTTGTTTGATTGGTTGGTATGGTGATGGATAGTTGGTTTTGGTGTTGTGAATTGTCTCACCGAGTGATGTGGTGGTGGAGACGGAGATGTTGTGAATTGTCTCACCCGGTGATGTAGTGGTTGAGACGGAGATGTTGTGAATTGTCTCACCCGGTGATGTGGTGGTTGAGACGAAAATGTTGTGAATTGTCCCACCGAGTGATGTGGTGGTTGAGACGGAGATGTTGTGAATTGTCTCACCCGGTGATGTGGTGGTTGAGACGGAGATGTTGTGAATTGTCCCACCCGGTGATGTGGTGGTGGAGACGGAGGTGTTGTGATGTGTTAATTATGTGTAATGGTTGCTGGAGTACTTGATTAAGTGATTATGCGTTGAATATTGGTTGTGTGCTCGGTTATGGATTGTGTGTTGATTATTGGTTGTGTGTGTATATTGGTTATGTGTTGAATAGTGGTTGTGTACTTGATTATTGGTTGGGTGCTCGGTTATGGGTTGTGTGTTGATTATTGGTTGTGTGCTAGGTTATGGTTGTGTGTTGATTATTGGTTGTGTGCTCGGTTATGGATTGTGTGTTGATTATTGGTTGTGTGTGTATATTGGTTGTGTGTTGAATAGTGAGGGTATACTTGATTATTGATTGTGTGTATATTGGTTGTATGTTGAATAGTGGTTGTGATTGTGAATTTCGTGTGTTATAGTGATTGACTGTAACTGGTCAAGGTGGTGAATTTCTGTTGGTATGGTTGTCGTTGGTAGCTGGTGGATTATGAATGTTGGTTGTGTTGTTTGAGTGTATAGATTGATTTCCATCTTGAGGGTGTGGGCCAATACGAGTTGAGTTTGAAGGTATGAGTTGCAGTCGTGGTTGACGAACCGGCGTCACCAGAAGGGTGGCTGGCCTGGATCGTTATTTTGGTTATGATTGTATTATGTGATGATTATTTTCGTTGATGTCTATGTGTTTGTTGATGTGAAGGTTAACTGGATTTGTTGTGTAGTGCAGTAGTGAGTTCAGTCTTATTGGTTAGCTTTGGTTGTAAGTCGGTAATAAGAGATTGTGTATGTGCATGGAGTTGGATTGGAGGTATTAGTATTGAAGAGGAAGTTGGATTGGACCGTTCTATTCGTTTATGCTTGTGATGAGTTTGAGGTTGGATAGAAAGAGGTTAGTATCGTGTAGAGTTGAATAAGGATGAGTAATGGTTGATTTATGTGATAGCGTGTGTTATGTTGTGTTTTGATGTGTGATTGGATAGTTGGTTTAGGTGTTGAGAGTCTTGCCGGTGATGGGTTGGAATGAATTGTGTTGGAGTTATTGCGTTTAAGAGTTGAGCTCTTTTGGTTGTTTGGTCGGATAATGTGTTGGTATATATATATCTTATTTTGGTTGAATTGATTGATATTATATTGATTGTTATTGTTTGAACTGTTTTGGCTCGGCTAGTCTTGCCATAGTCTTCTTTGGAGACTGACCAACCTCGGTTTACGTGCCGTGGTTGGCTGGGGTATCGGGTCCCCCAGTCAATCAGGCTTTGCAGATTTAGCGCCAGCAATGAGGTTTCTGATCACCGTCGGTTTTGGAGTCGAGAACTCTACTTTTGGTTTGGGACTTTGACTTGGTTGTATGTGTCGTTTTGGTTTTGGACCTTGTAAGGGTCGAACTTGTTGTATTGGTTTTTGCTTTGTAAATTGTTGTATTTTCTGCCCGTTAAGTTTGATTGTGATTTCAAACTCTGGACAGGTTTTACAGTTCTTTTTCCGCTGTGCTGCTTTTCATATATATTATATATGAGTCATGTTTTGTATTTTTCTTAAATCCGCCTTATAATCATTCTGGATTATGGCAGTGTAGCATCACTGGCCTGGGGATATTACACATACAATTTTCATAATGCCCAAAGGCCGGGTATATAAAAAAGACATAAACAAATACAAAAGAAAATATGATGAAGCAAAACCAAATGTTTTGGTAAGGAAAATAACCAAAACCAAAAGAATTGAGCGTGCCATGAAAAAAACAACAGTAAACGATTAAAATGAAAGAAAGAAAAATGAAAAGGGGGAGAAGAAAAGGAAAACAACACAATCTAGAATAAAAAAGAAAACAGTATAAGGTGCATAAATTAGATTATAGATCCATCTAAACATCAAATCAAACGTAAGTACTATAGCTGTGGAAATTAAAAGATGAGGAGGACCATGACTTACTAGTATAAGGAAGGAGAGACATAGACACATAGGGTCCGTTTGGATTCCCTCAAATAATGTATTAAAATATATTATTTTATATTAAATTATTAATTTAACACAAGATAATGCATTTTAATTGGAATCCAAACGAACCCTAACTCATTAACTGAGCTTCCAGATTAAACAAGAGCTCAATAGTAATATGTGAAGTAATTGATTTCATGATGCCAAAAGATGGAAAGCAGAGGACGAGATGAGAAATATTTACAGAGAAAGGAGAACACATTGATGAGGTAGTGAACAAACGAGGCAAAGAGGAGAGAAGTGAGAGATTCTCTCACTAGGTCTCAAAAATTTTTCAAAACAAAGTATTTATTTTTCAATACATCCAATGAAACTTGAAAGTACAAAATTACCTCATAAAGAGAATCTGACCTCCTTATTATTATTCATTAATCGTAATATATGTTCCTACGGTAACTTTTCTCGTTTTCAAACAAAACTTATTTTCTTTCCCTTTGTTTCAATCCCCATAGTGAAAATGGATTTTGAAATGATATAACAAAATATGGATCTTGTTCCGCGCACCTTGGATGTTTTATTCGTGCACCAGTTTGCTATTAGGATGCCAAAAAAATTGTTTTTGTCAGCTACTGGTTAACGGACAAACCAAAATCAGATCAATTTGTTCGCTACGTAGTTGAAGAGTGCGGTTCTGTTGCGGAGCACTCTTCCCGTGCAGACATGCACTATAGGGCCTTATTTGTACACTTTTGCAAAAAAATTGAAAAATGCTTGAAAAAAAATTTGAAAAAGATTTTTTTTTTTTTTTGAAAAAGTGCACAAATAAGACGTTAAAGTGCACAAATAAGACCCAAAAGTACATGCTCCGCACGTCCGCACGGAAAGAATGCTCCGCATATGATCCAAACTCCGTAGTTGAATATTATTGTGTATCCTTCTTTAATTCAACCGTACATTATTATATACCTCAGGGTGATTATTATCACGTCTTCTTCTTCTTGTCACACATATGATATTGATTCTGAGCCCCTCACGAACCCCGACCTCTTCCACCGGCAAACTCCGCCTCCTGCTCAACGACCTGACCAACCATTGGATGCACCTCCTCCCCCTCACCAACCACTGCCGAAACCGCATCGATGTTACATATTCCACTGCCTCCATGTCACGCGCCGCCTCTATCTTATGCTCTTCGGGTTTTGAAGAATAGGAATGTGGAAGTGCATTTGAAACGAACAAACCATGTGTATAAAATGACTGGCCCAAATAATTAGAAACTATATTTTTAAGAATTTTTAAATGAACCGGATTTTTGTAATTTGGGTAATTGGTTGTTTTTCCCTGAATACGGTAAATTTTATAGAAAAGGGGTTTAAAGAATTTACAAAAATACTCAACCATAAGGTGAGTATCAAGGTAGCTAATTGCTAGATATTTGTGGATTATGATTGTAAACTAAATAAAAGTTATAAAAATCGAAGATCATGAGTTTTTGTTATAGCTGTATTTTTAAATAAATAATTAAAAGATATTTGATATGAGATTTAAAATACAATATCTAAACCTGATTTAGAATACTAGATTTATGATTGATTTTTTTATTTCAATTTCGTAAATCTCCATTTTACCTTATGGTTCTTAATTAACCCGAATATTTTTGACACTATTAAACTATTTTTCATTTAACCTAATCGGTATAATATGCCAAAATATTTGGTTGTAACGACTTTAAAAAAAAAAAAAGAGTAAATAAAACATATCTGATAAAATCAAAGATTAAGAAATATGATATATACAACGAATACTTCCCATATAAACTAAAACCCATATAAAAATTAATGCATTTTTAAATTAATATTTATTTGTCAACACAATATCCAAATCAAAATTCATTTTTGTTATTTTGAATTTTTTTCTAGATTAAAATTCAATCTCATCATAAATATTTCGTCTACATGATATATTATATATACTAGGATAATTTAAATGTTGCTTTAATTAAGGCCATTGCTAATTCACGCACCGGCAAAATTGTTATTTCACGCACCGGTTCGTTCGTGACGTGCCAAATGAAGTCGCCCGTGACGAACGAAAGAACTCCGCCCGTGACGAATGAAAGCACCCCGTCCGTGACGCACCAACCCCGTCCGTGCGTCACGGATGAACACTCTTAAGCGCCAAGGCGAGTAGAGATATCTCAAACTATTAGAAAGAAGAGATATATATGATTGCTTCAAAACAAATGAGAAATATTTGACAATCGAGATGAAAGAAGCTTTCTATTATTTTTATGTATGGCCAATCTTATTGAAATTATAAGCATTATCAAGACTCTAATTTGGCCAAACATAGTTTATTTTAATATCGGTGTGTATATTAATTGCACTATACTTTTAGATTCTTACTTTAATAACATATGATTGAATGTCGGTGTGTCACATAGTTTTTTTTGCAATATATATACATAAAATATATTTTATATTGTTTCATGAATATATTACTTAAAGTTTTGTTACCTTTATGGAATAAATCATTCTCATGCATATTTATGTTTAATTGTCTGATTCTTACTTTAATAACATATGATTTACTTGAACTACATAATCATTCTCTAATTTTTTAGCATGCTAAAACAATTTAATTATTATAATATTTGTTGTTAGTCAATAGCATCTTATATTATCAATTGATATACCGTTAAATATATAGTATATATTTATCCAAACATGTACATGACACATGGACATATAGTAGTTATGTACTATTAACAGACTCTAATAAATGTTTTTCTTTTCAAAAACCGGTTTATCTAGGTCTTTGTTTTGAATTACAATGCAAACTCTATCAAGTCATATAATTTAAAAACTGAACATAATCAGAATATGTTTATAAACAGTTACTTTATTGATGTTAACATCAATAAAAGAAACTTAATTTAACGCCTTGGTTCATTTGTGACGGACGAAACATGTTCATCCGTGACGGACGAAGCATTTTCATCTGTGACGGATGAACATGTTTCGTCTGTCACGGATGAACATGTTTCGTCCGTCACGGATGAACATGCTGATCTGCAACACGATTTTGGAATCGCCATAACGTACTTTTGATTCCCTAGTCCAAACGCGCTGAAATTTGGAGGAGTTATAGTTGACATCTTGATCTTTAATCTAACGTTGGAATCACTCAATTCGGAGTTACGTAGAAAACGTTATACTTATCCAAAGACGGGACAAAAAAATAGAGATCTCTTAAGCACCAAGGCGAGTACAATAGCATTTAAGTCGGATTACAATAGCATTGCAATAATGGATCACAATAGCATTACAATGTGCGAGTACAATAGCATTTAATTTGCCTTACGACCTCGTCTCTTTCTTGTAGAAGAAGGTTCGAACGCCATCAGCTGAGAAACGAACGGAGAAGTATCTCTACTCGCTTTGACGCTAAAAAGATCTCTATTTCTTTGTCCTGTCTTTGGAGAAGTATAACTTTTTCTACGTAACTCCGAATTGAGTGATTCCAACGTCAGATTAAAGATCAAGATGTCAACTATAACTCCTCCAAATTTCAGCCCATTTAGACCAGATAATCAAAAGTTATGGCGATTCCAAAATCGTGTCGCGGATCAGAATGTTCATCCGTGACGCACGGATTGGGTTGGTGCGTCACAGACGGAGTGCTTTCGTTCATCACGGGCGGAGTGCTTTCGTTCGTCACGGGCGGCTTCATTTGGTACGTCACGGACGAACCGGTGCGTGAAATAGCAATTTTGCCGGTGCGTGAAATAGAAATCGTGTTAATTAATTGTATTCAAATATCTCTAAATTTTAAGTAGATATGTACTGTTTGTGGAACAACATTATTTCAAAATTAATTTAAATCATTTTAAAGGATTACGTATTATCATATCTTTTAGCTAATTTGTCACACCTTTATATTTTTAAATTTACAAGGTTACTCATTTATAAGATTAGTTTGAAGCCTTGATGTATAATATATTATATAATACTAAAGTAAAACGTATCTAAGACCGCTTATCGTTTTGACATTGCGCTACGTCATTTATTGTCACATGTATACTCCACATCGTGTCACATTACTAAATTATCTTTTTTTCCTATTATTATCATATAATTTTTTTACATATGATCTTTAGTTCCTTGTCAACATATAGATTATTCACATTTGATCCTGATTTTCATATTAGTTAGAATATATTAGGTATTTTTTTTTGAAATTTTCTTATAATTTTTCCATTTAATTAGTCACATTTTATTCAATTTTCTTTTAATTAATTTATTTCTAGACATTGGAAATTATTCAAGATATTATGTATGTACGAAATCACTTTGATCTTAATTAATTGGTTATTTGTAGAGATTTCTTTATATTATCTTAATTTCATTTATTATAATGTGAAATCAATATAAAAATTGAAATCGATATATTTTTCCATTTAATTAGTCACATCACAATTTTTTATAATATTAAATCGATATATTTTAAATAATTAAAAATATCAATATAAATTTTTACTAAGTCTCGTGGAAAAACTAAGCTAGTAACTCTCTACATTCATAAAGTTTTTAATATAAAAATTGACGGATGATTTTTTTACATGGTTGCTATTTAACGCCCACCCTATATTTTTTCATAGCGCCCACTCTACATCCCTGAATTGACCAAGGAGGAACTGCGTCCATTCGTGAATTGACCACGGAGGAACTGCGTCCATCCGTGATCCAGTCACGGAGGGACGCGTTTCATCCATCACGGATGAACGCGTTTCTTCCGTGACGAGTGAAACCCGTCTTCTCTGCAGATTTCTGTGAGAAGTTCGGTTCTCCGGCTAACAACAATGGCGATAAAGAAGCACAAATTCAAGTCTATAACACCCCGTCTTACACGCAATTCTATCTAAATGGTTTCCATTACACATTCTATTGATTTATAAACTTACAATTTCGAATCTATTAAACAAATTCAACTTTATAACACCCAAAAATCAATTTTAAATATTCAACCAAACCCTAATGCACAATGAACAAATTCACTAAACCAAATCCGAAAATTATCTTAACAATTGCACGAATTTGATGAGGAAGCACAAATTTGATGAGCGAATCCACGAATTTGATGAGCCAAATGCTTGGATGATGAAAGAGAGGAAGAGAGGTATAGCGATAGATTTTTAGAGAGTTGGAGAGGTAGAGAGATTAAGGGTGAAGATGAATGGAAGTGGCATATGTTGTAATTTGATAAAATTGTATATATATATATATATATATATATATATATGTATAGGGTGAGTGCTATTAAATAAAACTAGCATAATGCCCGTGCCATGCACAGGTTATGGTTATAAATTTTCTAAAATAATTTTTATTAGGTAAATTTAACTCTAATAATTTTTATTAGAGTTAAATATTATAAATTATCTTCTTTTTACCAAAAATTAGGAGATATACGAAATTAACAAAAGTATTATTATTATTAGTAGTAGTAGATATTATCTTCTTAATTAATATATAATAATAATTATTATTAGAGATAGATATAGATTATCTTTTTTTACCAAAAAATATTATCTTCTTTTTACCAAAAAAGAAGATATACGATATTATCGAAATTATTATTATTAGATATTATCTTCTTAATTAATATATAATAATTATTATTATTAGAGATAGATATAGATTATCTTTTTTTACCAAAAACGATTATCTTCTTTTTACCAAAAAAAAAAGATATACGATATTATCGAAATTATTTATTATTAGATATTAGCTTCTTATTTAATATATAATAATTAAGGATTTATTATTATAATAGGCTTTTGGTAGGCTTGATGAGGTGGCGGATGAGGTGACATAGCTTAAAAGCCGACACATAGGCGAATTGAACGTAGTGATGACATATATGCAAAAGCCTTAAACACGTATGCGGATCAAACTTTCTGTAAAGTGTAAACCATTCAAGGTTAATATTTACCAATTATAAGTATAATTCTTACGTAGATATTGTACATTGGAAATATCTCAACCATAGAATTTGATACGTTAGTTACGGCTAAGATAAGGAATATTAAGATAAAAGACATGTTTTAAAGTTGTAAAATTTGGATATTAACCTAGAAAGTTATCTTAGCTACTATTTAAATTTGATATTATGGGGAATTAATATATCACAATCAATCTATTTAATTTAAAGCACATAAATTATGATTTGTTTTAAATTAAAAACAAAATGAACAAATATATTAAAAGTTTAACTTTTTAAAAAGAGATAGATATATAATGAAATTAGATCATTATATTCTTACGTAGATGTTGTACATAAGATACATCTCAACCATAGAATATGATAAGCTAGTTATGGCTAAAGTTTTTATATATTAAAAGTATGAGGAAAGTTATACAAAAATACCAATATATATGGAATTAGTTATTAAATCACAATGAAATATTTATTTGGAAAATTCGGATTTATTATTTTTAATCTGAAATTATAAGATAAAGTTTCATATTGTCAAAACTAAATTAGTTTTAAATATTTATGGTAAAAATTCAAATAATAAGATAAAGTTTCTATAAAGAAATAGAAAGAAATAAACAATAAGATAAGAAATGATATAATTATTATTTATCTTTAAATAATTTTGGTAAATATAGATTATTCACAAATATATTGTGTTTATATCTTATACTTAAAGATATATTAAAAGTATGAGGAAACTTATACAAAAATACCAATTTTTTGGATTTATTAGTTTTTAATCACAAATTAGTTTTTATTAAAATAATCGGATTTAGTATTTTTGATCCGAAATAATAAGATAAAGTTTTATTTTGTCAAAATTAAATTAGTTTCAAATAGTTATGGTAAAAATTCAAATAATAAGACAAAGTTTTTGTAAAGAAAAGGAAATAAACAATAAGATAAGAAATGATATAATTATTATTTAGTTTTAAAAAGTTATGGTAAATATAGATTTTCCACAAATATATTCTATTCATATATTATAATTAAAGATTTATTAAAAGTATGATGAAAGTTATACAAAACTACCAAAATATTGAATTTATTATTTTTTATAATACAAATAATTTTTATTAAAAAATTCGAATTCATTTTTTTTAAACCAAAATAATAAGATAAGGTTTGATATTGTCAAAATTAAATTAGTTTTAAATGGTTGTGGTAAAATTTCAAATAAATAAGATAAAGTTTTTATAAAGAAATAGGAACAAAGAAACAATAAGATAAGAAAGTATATTATGATAATTTAGTTTTAAATAGTTATGGTAAATATAGATTGTTCACAAAGATATTGTGTTTATATCTTATACTTAGATATATATTAAAAGTATGAGGAAAGTTATACAAAAATACCAATTTTTTTGGATTTATTAGTTTTTAAATTACAAATAATTTATATTATAAAAAATCGAATTTATATTTTTCAAAATAAAAAATAAGATAAAGTTGTTGTATTGTCGATTTTATTTAGTTTTAAATAGTTATGGTAAAAATTCGGAAATAAGATAAGAAATGATATAATTATTATTTAGTTTTAAATAGTTATGGAAATAAACAATAAGATAAGATAAATAGTTATGATAAAAATTCAAAAATTAGATAAGAAAGGATATTATTATTATTTAGTTTTAAATAATTATAGAAATAAACAATAAGAAAAGATAGCTAATGACATGACAAATGAGGTGGCAGATGAGATGGTAGATGAGGTGACATATTTAAAAGGCCGACACGTAGGCGAATTAAACGTGATAATGACACGTAGGCGAATTAAATGTGAGATCGACACGTAAGATTTAGGCTTCTGCTTTAGTATATATAAATATATATATATATATATATATAATATAAAAGATAAGGTGGGCAACAAATAGCAATGACCTTTTTTTAATAACCACTCTTTGAGATCAATGACGTTCCATAAAATCGTATTATTATGAATGATGGTTTAGAGTAAGTTGCTACCAAACTTTTACACATGAAATGGTTTTTGTTTATGTGATACTCTATCAAATCTATTTATCTATATCTATATATATATTAAAAGATTAGTTTAAATCCTACTTATCATCATCACGTTTAATTTACTTATGTGTCGCCACGTCATTCAATTTTTAAAAAAAGTATATAAAAGTATATCCAATTTAATTATACACTAAATTTTATCCAGTTAAATAGATTTTATTAAAAATACAAGTATGAAATCTAAATATGGTCGTGCTGTAACTATATATATATATTTTTATTTTATTTAATAAATTTAATTAATTAATGAATATATAAGCATATCATCCGCCACAATTAGAGAGAAATTCGATTCCAAGTATTATTATTTCTCTCGTTGCTTCACTCTTGCTTGGTGGCAGTGCTCTCTCAAAGTTATAGAAACATACCCATGAGGCCATAAGAGAAAAATCTATCTAATGTCTCGATATGATTTAGTTACATTATTTAAATTATTCTATGTAGACTAAGTAATCAAATATATATACCAAATTAGACCTATATTGAATGTAAGAGGGTGTACATGAAAGAGAATAGAATGCACACACCTGATCCATCCAAATTAACATAATTATAGGGATTTGATTTATCCAAATATTCACTTTCCTAAATTACATTTACAAGATCTGGGACGGTCACTCTCTCCGTATTCGTCTTCAACCTCTCTGCTGTCTTTTTGTACTTGTCGGAGCCGCTCGCGCCCAACACCGCCATGATCTCGCCGTCGCGGGCCTCGCCGGAGATGTTGTTGAGAAGGTTGAACTTCGCCTTTGTCTTTCCAGGAAACATGATCTTGTTCTGAATTCTATATTCCTTACTCGTAGCGTGGTGGTCTGTTGATTCGTGTTGTCGAGGCGGTTGCCGGAGACTTTAGTTTTGGATCTCTGTCTTTGTCGCAGATTGTTCCGGGCTTTTGAAGAGAACGTGGCTTCCGTTGACCTCTTGGCTTTCGGTGAATGTGGATATCATGATATAGGATTTGGTATTTTGGCCTTCCGTTTGCTATTTTGTTTGAGGTTGTTGGATTAGATTAGAAGAAGACGGAGGAGTACGGGAACAAGTTGAGGAATGAGATGGTATGTTTAAATTTTTATTTTTATGAGAAAATTTTGGTTGTTTCTCTCTCGTTCTTTTGCTATTTCTTCACCTAAAACTCACTTAACAAAGAATCTGGTATGTGTTTGGCCTGATTTCGGTGAGAATTTATTTTATCTCGCTGTTCAGATGTTGTGCATTTCGCAAATCGGTTATAAATAAGTGGTCTTAGTTAATTTGTTCTAGACCAAAATTTGGTCCATGATAAATCTTTCTGCGAACTTATTTTTACGGTTTTTTGGATGCAATAGGATTTTCTCTGTGGAGATCTCTCCGCCATGATCTCGCCGCTGTCCCACAAGCACTTTGTCAACAGTTGTGATCTCCTCGGCGCATCAGGAGATCTCTCCGCCGGCTGCCTCCGCCGCGTCCATGTCATCTTCGGCCTCCCCACTGCCACCGAGGAAGCCTAAGAAGAGGCCAAGATACGATTAGAAGCAACTCGATGTAAGTATACATATTTGTTTCTGCTTGTCCCAATAGAATTTCGTTATTGTCGCCTGAAATTGCAGATCGATCATGTCTCCGCCAGGAATCGAAGATTCAACCAAGGGTGATATTCACGGGTGGTGATATTTGTGCAATATGTGTTGATATTCATGTAATTGGGTGACAATATTCATGTAATATTTACAATATCGGGGGTGATATTCGTGTAATATTTATTGATATTCATGTAATTAGGTGGTAATATTGATGTAATTGGATTGTGACTAATATTCATAAATTGATTGGTGATATTCATGTAATATTTACGTTATCGGGGGTGATATTCGTGTAATACGTGTTGATATTCATTTAATTTGGTGGTAATATTAATATTTGGGTAGTGATCGATATTCATGTAATATTCATGATATCGGGGGTGATGTTTGTGTAATATGTATTAATATTCATGCAATTGGGTGGTAATATTAATGTAATTAGTAGTGATCGATATTCATGAATTGAGTTATGTTATTCATGTACTTGAGTGTGATATTCATGTACCCGGTATGATATTCGTGTAATTGATTATGTTATTCATATATTATTAAATGGTGATATTCATATTTTAAGTTGTGGTATTCATGTATTTAATTGATGATATCCACATATTAAACAAAGATATTCATACGAACATGAACGATATTTAAAAAACAATGACAAAAGCAACAAGAACAAATTTACAAATCTACGAATTTGCAAAGCATTAGTGATACGGGGTTAGCCGTGTAGAAGATGGATCTAGGCAACGGATCTCAAAACAAAAGAAAACACAAGATTAGAACAATGGCGGAAGTGAAACTAATGGATAGGATAATAGATAGAACCAATAGAAACGACGAGAAAACCCGCTTGCTTGATAGCAAGGAACCTTGTCGAACGATCTACCAACCCGATCTCTACAACGCCACACAACCAAGAATCGCTGACGAACTTGGAGCACGGAGAGGATTGCTTATGAAGTACGAAATCACCAACTCCAGAGGGACTTGACAAAGACGAAAACAACTAAGCAGGAAAGAACAATCGTTGAGACTCTCACGGGGAGCCGAGTTTTCAAAGCAAAAACCAAGCTCTGTTTTTGTGTTTTAACAATATGAGAAATCTGCCTAATGAAAAAGACAAGGGAGGCCTTAAATACCCTAGGAGGGCCGGCCCTAGCTTCCCAAAAACGGGTTACACTTAATCCCGAAATATCCAAAAATAGAAAGCTTAAAACAATTAAATAATAGTCCTAAAAATATCCAATGCAGAAATTAATAAGACTAAACATAGGTAACGTTGACCATTAAAAGTCAACGCCTTGACTTTGGGCTTGTCCTCTTCGTCATGTGATACATCATGTGCCATAAACGTCTCCAGCTCTTGACGTAGTTCCTTCAATCTTGACCTAGTAATCGGTCCATCAAAGGTTGGCACTAATGGCGGGGATGATTCCTCATCAATTAGGACGCTGGAAAAATCAAGTGGTGATATTCATGTTTTAAGTGGAGATATTCACCTCCATCGATATTCATAAACGCATGAACGATATTCGTAAATACGTGATCGATATTCATGAATGCTGAAAACTCGTTGAAAAAGAAGAAAATGTATCAGCATAAGGGGCGGTTTTAGAAAAGATAAATATTGTGTTTTCTCTCTCATCTAACAACCTCATTTATTATATTTTACTAATTAAAAAATTAAATAATTGTCTTATTAGAGTAGATTTGGTGGTTACACCCCTACCATATCTATTGTAAGACCCAATCATCCAACCATTCATCAATATCAATCCAACGCTCCAGATTAATACTTCCGTTTTATCATAACTCTCGTTTTACCGGAGTGTCCCTCTATATAAATATATCTACACATAAATATTATATCCACTCCTGTTAGAATAGTAATAAAAGATGTATTTTTGCCTTTATATAAGGCCTATGAGTTTTACTAAACATACAAACTATCAACCTTATCCGTAGAAGATGTTTTACTAATCATAAATATCATGTAACCATAACAATTTTTTGTGGCCGTAAATCTTAGCCAGCTCAAAATTAAATTAATTTCCATAATATTTATATTAAACAATTATTCTATTAACAAAACTTTTGAATTTGATCTATGATCACAATATAATTAATCATTCATTATACTATAGAAATTCTTATACTTTTTAACTGCTAATGTGTAAAGGAAAAAATTTCATACGAGAATTATGATGATGATAGATGTTAATTTATATCCAAGATCATGCACATCCACATACACTAGACAAAGTCAATGCAATGACAGCTCCATGCTGCCTTCATTTCTCTATTAGCCACATGCGCTCAGTATTAGCCACATGCGCTCAGGTGAAAAATGAGAACGATGTATACACAAACAAAAATTTGTGTACGTATAGATAAAAATTTATACATATTAAAAACTCATGCAAATATATAAAAATACTTTTGCTATTTAAATTGTGCATAAGTTTTTGCCTATATATACATAGGTTTTTACTATATGTCTGTGACTTTGTGAAGTGCATAAATTTTATCCCTGTTCGTACGTGAATTTAAAAGTATATAATTTTTTACCTGTATGTGTATCATTTTCATTTCTCACATGGACGCCATTTCTCAAGGAATCGAACCCATTTGTAAATTCGTTGATAAATATACAACTATGTGAACACCAACTATGCAAGATAAACAAAAAGTTATCATGATGAAATTTTTAATATCATATATGCTTTATTCTTACTAGTGCAGTACCCGTATCTTGTACGGGTAAACTTAAACTTATAAAATAATCAATAATTATTTATAATTGAATTAAATTATGTTGTATTTAAGTAATTTTAAGAAGAAAAAATCTTAGTGATATTGTTTAAGAATTATATGAATAGAAGATTGAAATAACAATATGTTCAAAATTTTATTGTTAATTATATAACTTGTATAAATATATTATATTTTATTCATACATATTCTCGTACAATATCTTTTTTATTTTTAATCATGCAATTATTGTCATGCACGGGATATTTTTGCTGAAGTCGTGTATGTATTCCACTACCATTTATTGTGTATTTTCAATAAACTATGTTATATTAACTTATAATATTAAAATTTTGTCAATATTTTAATAGTAAAAATTATGAGTCATAATATTAGTTCAACATAAATATATGTACTTCCAACAAAATTCTAGCTTTAAAAGTGATATGTTGAAATGCTATATTAAAAATATATTAGTTTAATATTAATTATTCAAAAATATCAAAATAGCTCAAAAATGAAAATAAGAAAATTAAAAACAATCTAATGACTAATTGTAAATCATAATCTAAAAACCATAAAAAATTGAAGTAAAAACGTTTGAGATAGTTAGAATATATCAAAGGTTATTCATGTTTGTTATGATGAGTTTATTCAGATTTATATTTATATTTACAGAAAAAAGATATAAGTTTTTGAAATTGAAATTTTTTGGAATAATTGAAATATACGTTAAAAAATTAATGCTAATAATTGTTATATTGGTTTTCTAACCTATGCCCTAAGGGCATATGTTAAGAATTCTCGTTTTAAAAATTATTCCCTAAAAAGTATGCTTACCAAAATATTAAAATCCTTCATAAATTACACCTAACAAAATCCTTCTAAAATTAATTGCTGAACCTATGCCATAATCATATGTTAGAAAAAAATAATTGTATTTAACATGTTCTTAATTATTTTATGGTGAAAATTTTGCCATTGGAGTAGCAACGAAGCTAATATTACGATTTATATCGGAGAGAAGAGTAAAATTATGATAAGATTTGCCATGTTCTTAGAAATAAGATTAAATTGTCATGTTCTTAGAAATAAGATTTGCTAAATAGTGGGATTATGATTTATATTATTTTAATAACAAATAAATATTAGATTAAATGGGAATTGTTACACTTAACAATAAAAAACATCACTAATACCGTACATTAAATTGAAAAGTTTGGTTGGTTAAAATCAAATTTGATATTCAGGTAAATAAAACATAAATAATGTAAGATATATTATTTAAAATTCAGATACTTAATTGGTTGATTAACATCAAACTTTGTTAATTTTCATAATTTGAAACATGAATAATGTGGGTCCATAATTTTTTTGGTGGTTCAAAAATAAATCGCTTTAATATTGTTATATAGATTTTATTGATTACTTAATATAAAAATTACTTAAATAATAACACCTCAACAACTTTTCCTAAAAACGCTCTCGTAACTCTAAATGTGAGAGCTTTAATATATAGTTATAGATAGATAGATAATCCATACAATATATATATTTCAAAAAAAAAATCCTTAATAATTAATTATATTAAAAATATTTTTTATATCTATATCCGTACCTGACATGGACACTATGCTAGTTAATTCTAAAGCTTCAATATGAATATTATATTTAACTAATAATAAAAAAGTGTATGATTATAAAATGTAATATCCTTTGTCTTATAAGATACAATATGGCCAGAAAATTTGAATATTACCCACTCATTATGATTTTGACATACATCTAGAAATATACACGTAATGAAAAGGCTATTATGATTATTGTAGATGATGTGCGTCTTATTATTGGACCAAGTTAAGTTGTCCCCACAAATTAGATCTCTTTGTCTCGTCCTAATAGTTGCAATTTGCGGCTGAGTTTCATCTTCAATTATCTTACAACTATTTTCTTTATCCCTGTGCTATTGTGTAGTATTAGAACACTTTTATGCACCGAAAACTATTTTACATTATATTAAGCAAAACAAATTAACCAAAATATCCTCAATTCTCATTGTTCGGGGCTAAATTTAGTTCAACTATTAAATATACTGAGTGCGGTTCCGGTGCGGAGCACTCTTCCCGTGCGGACGTGCGGACATGCACTATAGGGTCTTATTTGTGCACTTTTACAAAAAAATTGAAAAATGCTTGAAAAACAATTTGAAAAAAGTTTTTTTTTTTTTTTTTTGAAAAAATACACAAATAAGACGTTAAAGTGTACAAATAAGACCCAAAAGTGCATGCTCCGCACGTCCGCACGGGAAGAGTGCTCCGCATATGATCCAAACTCTAAATATACTAATTTGAGAGGTATAATAACCAATATATTGACAAGTTGAAAAACAATAATATATTACAATATAGATAAGCAGAATTTAAAGTACAACTTGAGAAATATAGCCACACTGACGGCTGATTGGGAAAATGGCGATAGATTGTTCGTGCTCAGGCTTCGAAGACGTGTCATTATTGAAGAATGAAAAAAAGGAATTACGAGAACTAGATTGAGCAAGGAAAATAGAGTTTAAGAGTAAGAGTGTTATATTAGATTTGGTGAGTGTAAAATGTAGAATGTTTTTCGTTATAAGATGCTTATATAGTGCTAGAGAATGTATGTATATTATGGTTGCATTAATTCTAATAAGTGCGTAGAATATATGGTTGCATTATAGTAATTGCCTCAATTATTCTCAAAATGTAATCCATTGATCTTCTCCTCATGTCCCTCCACCAACTCTTTAATTTAGAGTTACAACAATTGATAATTAAATCTCTTGATTCTCGTTGTGCATTTAATGTGTTCCGTTGACGTTTCATGATTTTTGCTAAGAAGTTGACATATAGACGCGTCAGTCATAACTGCTGCTTGACTTTCGCCTATTTGTCCCCAACGGCTGTTCATTGTAACTCTTTATTTGGATAAGGTCAAGAGTCCATCAATGTCTCATTAAGTCTCTTAAATTGTTTCCAAATAAGAATCCGAGACTTATCGATCTAAGGATTAAGCCATGAAAAACAAGATCACAGTATACGCTACTATCGACTTTCATATTTTTTCTTAAAAAAAGATACATGTTACATGTTTTGGGATATCGGGACGTTTTTCGCTTTGATTGTGGAGTATAGGGCCAAAGATTACACGATTGGGGACAAAATAAGTGAGAATTATATTGTATTGATCGGTAGTTGGATGATATGATTTACAAGAGTTGGATACCCTCCTTATATAGGGGTCCATGGCTAATCCTAGTGGAGATAGAATTACCATAAATACAGTATATTCTATCTACTTGGAGCATAAGGTAACAATATTTTCTTATATAAGATATATGATCTTATACCTCCTATGGTAAGATATTTCCTTAGATAAGAGCTTGAAGGGTACCATATTATCTCCCAAGCGAGAGAACTTTATTAATGGAAACAATATCTTTCACGGGCGCGTCGCCTAGAAACTTCTTATCGATGTTTTTCATGACCTTCATCTCCATTACGTCTCTTCTATAGCAACGCGTCGCGATGTCTCAAGGTGATGTACGAAGACGAGATTCATTGGACCAAGCAATATCCCTAAGGCGTTTGGCATATGGATTGGTCACAGGTGAAAATCGCCTTCAACACGCCTCCTCGAAAATCAAAGCGCCATATTTAAATTTCAAAAACGCCTTCAACACCACTCTTCTATTCTTGCAGGTAAAACCTCTATGTCTCCATCTTCTATCTCTTTCTTCATTTCTTCTTTAAGTCTTGAGAAAAACCCTTTAATGGCCGTTGAAAACCCTAAAACTTCTAGCTCCTACACCTCCGACGATGAATAAATCACCTTCCATCCTTATCATATTCTGACCTCCCATTATAAAAGAGCCTTCTCGGTCATTGATACTCACCACTTCATCAAAGCAACCGATTTCCCTAATGACGCAACTGTCACTATAACGGACGAACTCGTCTTCGCAGACTTCTTATGCAAAGGATGGATATCGATGTACGAATATCCGTTTCGGATTGGACATTGTCTCCTTTTCTCGCCTCTGGTTCGTTCATTTCTATCCGCCTTAGACATTACTGTTGCCCAAGTTCTCCCTCAAACGTGGATAATCTTTCTCACTCTTAACAGGATAATCCAAGCCCACAAAATCCCCTTCACGATCCATGACCTCCTCTACTCTTACTCCATGGCTTCCTGTGGTCAAGGAAGGAGCACGTGCAAATCCAGGTCAAAGAGACCTTGATTAGTGATTGACGCGATAGATCACAATGACGGCTGATTGGGAAAATGGCTATAGATCATTCGTGCTTAGGCTTCGAGGACGTGTCACAATTGAAGACTAGAACATAGAAATTATGAGAACTAGATTGAGCAAGGAAAATAGAGTTTTAGAGTAAGTGTTATATTAGATTGGATTGGGTGAGTGTAAAATGAAGAATATTTTTCTTTATAAGAGTACATGCTTATATAGTGTTAGCAAAATACATTGTAATTTATAAGAATATCTTTTTATTATGGTTGCATTAATTCTAATAAGTGCCCAGAATATTGTCATACTAGTTGCCTCAATTATTCTCAAAATGTAATCTCTTGATCTTCTCCTCATGTCCCTCCAACAACTCTTTAATTCAGAGTTACAACAACTGATAATTAAATCTCTTGATTCTCGTTATGAATTTAATATATTCCGTTGACTTTTTGTGATTTTTGCTAATAAGTTGACATATTGACGCGTCAGTCATAATGACTCCTTAACTTTCACCTATTTTCCCCCAACGGCTATTCTTTGTAACTCTTTATTTGGATAAGGTCAAGAGTCCATCAATGTCTCATTAAGTCTCTTAAATTGTTTCCAAATAAGAATCCGAGACTTATCGATCTAAGGATTGAGCCATGAAAAACAAGATCACAGTATACGCTACTATCGACTTTCATATTTTTTCTTAAAAAAAGATACATGTTACATGTTTTGGGATATCGGGACGTTTTTCGCTTTGATTGTGGAGTATAGGGCCAAAGATTACACGATTGGGGACAAAATAAGTGAGAATTATATTGTATTGATCGGTAGTTGGATGATATGATTTACAAGAGTTGGATACCCTCCTTATATAGGGGTCCATGGCTAATCCTAGTGGAGATAGAATTACCATAAATACAGTATATTCTATCTACTTGGAGCATAAGGTAACAATATTTTCTTATATAAGATATATGATCTTATACCTCCTATGGTAAGATATTTCCTTAGATAAGAGCTTGAAGGGTACCATATTATCTCCCAAGCGAGAGAACTTTATTAATGGAAACAATATCTTTCACGGGCGCGTCGCCTAGAAACTTCTTATCGATGTTTTTCATGACCTTCATCTCCATTACGTCTCTTCTATAGCAACGCGTCGCGATGTCTCAAGGTGATGTACGAAGACGAGATTCATTGGACCAAGCAATATCCCTAAGGCGTTTGGCATATGGATTGGTCACAAGTGAAAATCGCCTTCAACACGCCTCCTCGAAAATCAAAGCGCCATATTTAAATTTCAAAAACGCCTTCAACACCACTCTTCTATTCTTGCAGGTAAAACCTCTATGTCTCCATCTTCTATCTCTTTCTTCATTTCTTCTTTAAGTCTTGAGAAAAACCCTTTAATGGCCGTTGAAAACCCTAAAACTTCTAGCTCCTACACCTCCGACGATGAATAACTCACCTTCCATCCTTATCATATTCTGACCTCCCATTATAAAAGAGCCTTCTCGGTCATTGATACTCACCACTTCATCAAAGCAACCGATTTCCCTAATGACGCAACTGTCACTATAACGGACGAACTCGTCTTCGCAGACTTCTTATGCAAAGGATGGATATCGATGTACGAATATCCGTTTCGGATTGGACATCGTCTCCTTTTCTCGCCTCTGGTTCGCTCATTTCTATCCGCCTTAGACATTACTGTTGCCCAAGTTCTCCCTCAAACGTGGATAATCTTTCTCACTCTTAACAGGATAATCCAAGCCCACAAAATCCCCTTCACGATCCATGACCTCCTCTACTCTTACTCCATGGCTTCCTGTGGTCAAGGAAGGAGCACGTGCAAATCCAGGTCAAAGAGACCTTGATTAGTGATTGACGCGATAGATCACAATGACGGCTGATTGGGAAAATGGCTATAGATCATTCGTGCTTAGGCTTCGAGGACGTGTCATAATTGAAGACTAGAACATAGAAATTATGAGAACTAGATTGAGCAAGGAAAATAGAGTTTTAGAGTAAGTGTTATATTAGATTGGATTGGGTGAGTGTAAAATGAAGAATATTTTTCTTTATAAGAGTACATGCTTATATAGTGTTAGCAAAAGACATTGTAATTTATAAGAATATCTTTTTATTATGGTTGCATTAATTCTAATAAGTGCCCAGAATATTGTCATACTAGTTGCCTCAATTATTCTCAAAATGTAATCTCTTGATCTTCTCCTCATGTCCCTCCAACAACTCTTTAATTCAGAGTTACAACAACTGATAATTAAATCTCTTGATTCTCGTTATGAATTTAATATATTCCGTTGACGTTTTGTGATTTTTGCTAATAAGTTGACATATTGACGCGTCAGTCATAATGACTCCTTAACTTTCACCTATTTTCCCCCAACGGCTATTCTTTGTAACTCTTTATTTGGATAAGGTCAAGAGTCCATCAATGTTGTTCACATTAAGTCTCTTAAATTGTTTCCAAATAAGAATCCGAGACTTATCGATTTAAGGATTGAACCATGAAAAACAAGATCACAGTATACGCTACTATCGACTTTCATATTTTTTTCTAAAAAAAAGATACATGTTACCTGTTTTGGGCGGATTTCGTATCGGGACGCTATCCGCTTTGATTGTGGAGTATAGGGCCAAAGATTACATGATTGTGGACAAAAGTAAGCTTTTTGTGTGAATTGTATTGTATTGTATTGATCGATAGTTGGGTGATATGATTTACAAGAGTTAGATACCCTCCTTATATAGAGCTTCATGCGTAATCCTAGTGGAGACGGAATTACCATAAATACAATTTATTTTATCTACTTGGAGCATAAGTAAGATAATTTACATAAGGTAACAATACTTCCTTATATAAGATATATGATCTTACATCTCCTAATGTAAGATCTTTCCTTAGATAAGAGCTTGACGGGTCCCATATTATCTCCCATGTGAGAGAACTTTATTTATGGAAACAATATCTTTCATAGGCGCGTCGCCTAGAAACTTCTTATTGATGTGTTTCATGGCTGTCATCTCCATCACGTCTCTTCTGTAGTAACGCATCACGATGTCTCAAGGTGACTTACGAAGACGAGGTCTAGGGGACCTAACAATATCCCTAAGGCGTTTGGCATATGGATTAGTCACAGGTGAAAACCGCCTTCAACACGCCTCCTCGAAAATCAAAGCGCCATATTTAAATTTCAAAAACGCCTTCAACACCACTCTTCTATTCTTGCACGTAAAACCTCTATGTCTCCATCTTCTATTTCTTTCTTCATTTCTTCTTTAAGTCTTGAGAAAAACCCTTTAATGGTCGTTGAAAACCCTAAAAATTCTAGCTCTCACACCTCCGACGATGAACAACTCACCTTCCATTCTTCTCATATTCTGACCTCCCATTATCAAAGAGCCTCCTTCGTCACTGATCCTCTCCACTTCATCAAAGCAGCCAGTTTCCCTAAGGACGCGACCATCATTATGATGGATGAACTCGTTTTCGTAGACTTCTTCTACAAAGGATGGATTTCGATGTACTAATATCCATTTTGGATTGGACATCGTCTCCCTTTCTCGCCTCTGGTTCGCTCCCTTCTATTCGCCTTAGACATTAGCATTGCCCAAGTTCTCCCTCAAACTTGGAGAATCTTTATCACTCTCGACAGACTAATCCAAGTCCACAAAATCCCCTTCACGATCCAAGACCTTCTCTACTCTTACTCCAAGGTTTCCTGTGGTCATGGAAGGATCACGTACAAATCCAGGTTTCAGAGACCTTGATAGTTATTGATGCAACCAAGAACGATAGAGGGTGGTCCGATCATTTCTTCTTCGTGAAGAAATTGTCTTTAGGAAAGATTGCAAGTTTCTACGCCATGCTTGACGTAAAGAGGATAATCTTTGTTTTGATTTCACTTCGTATCTTCGTCGTGTCTTAATTTCATTCGCACCCTCTTATATTGACAATGGATCGTGAAGCTATCAATCCCAAGGACGAGTTGGAGGATATTACTAAGCGAGTACTTGCTTTGTTGGCGTTGGAGAGGAACTTTGTTGAAATTCCATTAATAGAACTCCCTATTGAAGAAGTCGAAAGGACGCCTTTCCCAAAGATGTGTAAGTTCCTCGATACTTATTTTCTTGACATGTTTATTTTTCATGGCATATCTAACTCTTGTCGTCATTTCTTTGTCTTTCAACATCTAAGACAAGGCGCATTGACTCCACCACTGAAAAGATCACCGCAAAGAAGAGGAAGCTGGTAGGAGATGGTTCCTCTTCTTCTGCGTCAGTCGTCATCCCAAAAGAGCTTCCTAAGGTTCCCAAGGTGACCCCTTCTATTGAGAAGAAGGAGGACACGATCAAGGAGAAAGTGTCGCCTTCCTCGACCGTGTTTGATCTCCCCAAAATACTTGCCTCCATGACGATCTCTTAGGAGTGTTCCCTTCATATGGGCAAAGTGTATGTTCACCCCTGGTGAAGGAGCAATACATAGGGGTCAAAACAATAGAGATGTTCGGAGAAATCGTCGCCATGCAGTGGCACTGTGGCAGGTAAGACGTGTTTTTCATTGTATACTTTGTTTTTACTTTCAACTGGTTCTAACGGTCTTGATGATAGGGTCTCCAAGAACCACTGTGTGCTTGGGAACACGTCAAGGGTATCTCATCGCAGATGGATGCCATGGAGAGCAAAGTAGAAGTTGACTAGAACACAATGGATTCACTCTCCACCAAGAACTTCGAGTTGTCTCAGAGCATCAAGCCTCAACAAGGTAAGATCACGACGCTTGAAGATGAATTGTTCTATTTGAGAGACGAGAAGACCAAGGCGGCGGAGGATAATGACATGCTAGTGGTTGAACATGACAAGGCGAAGACTTACTACTCCTGGCTAGCCCGCATGAGGCCATGAAAGATTATGCCACCGGAAAGCACGTTGATTAGGACGTCGTAGTCGAAAGGGAAGCCTTCCATGAAGTGTATTTGTCCCCTCCCGTCTTCCCAATCATGACCCCTAGGAAGATCAAGAGCTTAGGTGATGACGACAAGGAGAAGGTGATTCCAACAGTTGGCGAAGACAAGCAAGACCCTGCCACTTCTCCATGCATTGCGATTTTATGAATTTCTTTGTGAATGGTGATCGCTGCCTGTAGAGGGGCGATGTTTAGAACTTTTGGACCCACCTATTGCGATTGTTTGACAAACTTTTGCCCGTTCATGGGAACGAGTTTTAATGCATGTTCTTTTGCATAGTTTTCTTGTGTGTATGCTGCATATCTGTCTCTGTGCTGGTGCAGGTACATCCAGATTGGAGAAGTTTTGCTAGAGGGAAGCAAGACATGATTGCGTTTTAGAGGTTGCAGAGATGGTCGAGATAACATCTCGACAACACGTCATTGATAGCGAAGCCAACACAACGAAGGCGATAGAAGTGTCAACGTCGTTTAGGGAGGAAGTAATAAGTGTAATAGGTTTGTCATACCTTGTATAAAACACAATAGGAAAATGTGTATTTCAAATGATGAATAAAAGAAGTATCATCTTTGACTTAAGTTATTGCCTTACTCTTCCGTCTTCCAAATAGAATGTCATAATATGACTTTATGCCAGACAATAATTCCTTTGCTAGATGGCAAAATGTATCGACAATAAGTGCAAGTGTCTATATTCCAAGGGCCTTACTATAGACTCAATGATAGCGCGAGTTTCGCTTAGAGCGAAGCTTACTCGTTGAGGAGATGGTTGCCTTAAGAGACATAGAAGATAAAAAGACTATGTTATATGAACGTGATATCACACATGATATGTTACTTGGGGTAATAATAGCCGCACCAAATAAAGACAGGAAAGGTTATAACGGTCTCGTTGATGGAGACGATAGTGGAGACAATAATAATTTTGTTGTAGCGTGATCAGTCGAGATGACCGTGGACATGTAAATTATAATGACCGCGAAGGTCGTGTCAACGGGGACGCAGATGATCACATCGCAGAGACGTAAGTGACCACAAGGGTCGCGTCAACAAGGAAGTAGGTGGCATCACGACGTAACTTGCGAGGAGTGTGATCGGTATAGCCTATGGTGAACGATCACATGCATCACGTCGCAAAGACGTAGGTGACCGGAGGGGTCGCATCGACTAGGACACAAGTGGCGTCACGACATAACTCGTAGGGAGTATGATCGGTATAGCCTGTGGTGCGACATAGCCCGACCAGGCGTAAGTAGCCGTAGGGGTGTATGATTGTATCAACAAGGTCAAAGATGGCGTCATGACGTAACTCGTAGAGAGTGTGATCGGTATAGCCTATGGTACGATGTAGCTCGACTAGGCGTAAGTAGCCGTAGGGGTGCAATGTGTATTGACAAGGTCGAGGAGGGCGTCACGACGTAACTTGCATGGAGTGTGATCGGTATAGCCTATTGTGCGATGTCACTCGACCATATATAATAGCCGAATCTGCATAAGATATTCCTTCTAATAAAGGAAATCACATGTGTGTCTTTGATTTCTTTGAACACCTCTGCTTCAATTCACTTAGAGAAGTAGTCCATCATAGCTAGCATGAAGACGCGTTGTCCGGAGGCGATTGGCAGCTTTTTGACAATATTCATCCCCCACTTTATGAAAGAACATGAGGACGAGATAGGGTGCAAAGCTTCAGATGGTTGGTGAGATACATGACCATTCCTTTGACAGGTGTCACATTTGTTTGCCTACGTGATAGCGTCTCTTTTCATAGTGGGCCAGTAATATCATGTTCTGTGGGCGCGCAACGCTAACATCCTGCCTCCGAAATGATTGCCAGATTCTCCAGCATAGAGTTCTTGTTATACTTTATGAGCTTCATCTTCTTGGAGACACCTCGGGTAATAGCCTAAAGCTGACCACTTAAGTAGCATGTCATCCTTTAGAGTGAAGGATGACGCCTTGGCACGAAGTCGCTGTGCTTCGGTATTGTCGGTGGGCATTTTGCAATGCTTGAGCCAATTATAAAGTAGGGTAACCCAAGATGTAGTTTCGTTTGAATAACTGACCTGCACCGGGAGCAATGTGTTTGCCATTTTGTTGATGGAAGGGATTTCCACGTGCAAGAAATGGATCTTTTGGTATTCTATGGGATCGATGACTAAGCCGAGGTTGGCCAACTCGTTGACATTTGTGTTGGCGACTTTGGGGACTTACTTGATGCTGAAGGTGTCAAAGTATTTGATGATGTCGCGGATGACTTCCAAGTAGGCTATCATCTTTGAATCTCTAGCCGCATACATTCTGTTGATTTGATTCACAATCAGCATGGAATCGCAAATCACTTCCAAGTTTTTCACGCATGTCTCCTTGGAAATTATGATCCCTGTTATGAGTGCTTCATACTCTTCCTCGTTGTTCATTGCATTGAATTCGCTCGCACAACTTGGGCTATTATATCCCCCTGTGGCGATTTTAGGACAACCCCTAGTCCTACACCGTTTTGATTGGAAGCACCATCAGTGTACAGTGTCCACTTCGCGATGACAGGATCATTGATTTGAGCAATTCCCCGTCAACTTGTTCTTCGTATTTTGGGTTGAAATCGGCCACAAAATCTGCCAAAGCCTGAGACTTGATTGTTGTATGTGCATCGTACTGTATGTCGTAGTCGATTAGGTAACTGCCCACATTGTCATTCTCCCTGATAGTTTTGGCGTGCTCATCACGTGTTTGATGGGATGATTTGTCCTCACTTTGATGGTGTAAGCTTCAAAGTATGGTCGTAGCTTAATGGACACCGTGATGAGGGCCAAAGTCAGCTTCTCCATTGGTGAGTATCTCATCTCCGCGTCTAGGAGTGTTTTGCTTACACGGTAGACGGACAACTGTTCACCGTCTTCTTCTTTTACCAAGACGACACTTACGGTTTCCTCCGTAATTGCTAGCTATATGTATAGGACTTCGCCGTCTTTGGGTTTTGAAAGCAAGACATAAATGTTAAGTACCTTTTTAGTTCTTGAGAAACTTCTTCATGCTCACTTGTCCACTCGAAAGATTTGTTCTTTTTCAGGACGTCGTAGAATAGTCGGTTCTTGTCTAACGCCTTTGATATTAACCTTTTTAGGGCGGAAATTCTTCTTATGAGGTTTTACACATCTTAGACGCATCAGGATGATTGCAAGTCGATGATAGCCTTCATTTTCCGGACGAGACTCCAAAGGAACACTTGGTGGGGTTCAACTTAATGTCGTACTTCTCTAGGATCTTGAACGTTGTTCTCAGGTGCTCGATGTAGTCGACCATTTACTTTGATTTGACTAGCATGTCATCGATGTAGACCTCCAATGCGTCGCCAATCCAGTTCTTGAACATCTTGTTCACTAGCCGTTGGTACGTGGCTTCTACATTCTTGAGACCGAATGTCATCACCCTGTAGCAATAGATTCCTTAATTGGTGATGAAGGCGATCTTCTCTTGATCTTCTGGATTCGTCTAGATTTGGTGATATCCGTTGAAGGTTTCTATTAAATCCCTTGGATCCCATCCACGTGGAAAGCCTAGAGGCGTCCAGACGCTAAGGCACGAATCGTCAAGATCATTATTAAAGAATGGCGCGGTATGAATGACCGTCATCAGGGGGATGTGTAGAGTGGCCACCAAACAACGCGTCCAAGAAGATCTTATTTCCATGTTTTTGACACCCTTATCTTGGGAAAAGGGGAAACCTGTCAAAGCCAACACGCTAGGGGATCTATTGTTTTATGGTTTTATGGGTTATAATATTCTTTATCCCATATAAGAAAATATTATAACCTTGTTTGTTTATCTTATCTTAGGCTCCTAGCCATGATCATGTCTTATTTTTTATGGTAAATCCTATTTCTTGTAGGATTATCATTGGACCTCTATATAAAGAACGTGCCAACCTCTTTTAATGTAGAAGAGCATAACCTTACATTCATACTTCCATACATCAATAAAATTTCGATTTATTCTCTAGAAACCTTGTTTTATTCCTACAATGACCCCATAATCGACAATCAAAGTGGATTGCATCACGATACGAAATCTTCCCAAAACAATTGGCTCTCACTGCATGGATGCGAGTCAAAAAGATTATACCTTTTTTCTAACCACAAACACAATAAATCGCACCATCATGTCCAGCGATGGACCAACCACCAACAACGTCACCACGTCTGAGGATGTCACCATAATGACCACGATGAATCCTCCTCAGAGTCCATCCGATTAGGTCGGTCCTAGCGGTCTGGGGGATCAAGACACCACCGACATGGCGGAACTCCGTGAAAATATGACAACTTTGGAAGAGTCGTTGGCCTCCTAAAAGACCCAATCCAAAGCACGGTTCCAAGAGGTGATATACGAGAATGAGGCGCTGCGTTCCCAGAACATGTCAATGTCACCACCAGCACCACGATTCCGACTCTAGTATGTCCGCGGAGACAACATCATCATGCGTCTCGATCTCGAGTCCGTCGTCGTTAACCCGTCTTTCTCGACTCCAATCATGATGCCATCAACTAGCGTTGGGGGGTCTCTTCACCCACCAATAACGATGACCAACCAAGTCGTTTGCGATCTGAAAGCAACCGATTGAATGGAGGCAATACCAGTGGAATCGTTCGATGACATCATTGATCAAAAGTGGCGTGAAAAGTTCAGAGCTGTAGACGAGAGGTTCGCTCAAATACCAGGGGTACCTAGGCCCAAATAAGAGGAAGGCAACGACTGCTACACCGACTCACCCTTTTTCGAAGCTATTGCTCACGTCGAGATTTCAAAAAAGTATGTGGTCCCCAACATTCTGTCGTACGATGGGAAAACTAATCGCAACGAACACATCTCGTTATACAAGCAAAGGATGATGACGAGAACGGTGCCTAAGCACTTGAAAGAAGTCATGGTGTTCAAGTAGCTTGGTTCTACCTTGAAAGGCCCCGCCTTGACGTGGTTCATACACCTGTCAAAACGGAAGTATTTCCTCGTTCACTAGATTGATTAACTTGTTCAAGACTCAGTTTGCTAGCAGTCGACGGCTCCAAAAGTAATACAATATATTTATCACGTCACCCAGCGTTGAGGGGAATCGCTAAGGAAGTACCTTATCGGGTTTAACAACGAGAAGGTGTCAATACCTCGTTGTGATAGCCCAACTGCCAAAGAAGCATTCAAGAGAGGGCTATTCGAGAAATCTAAACTGTACCGCCATAGAAGCAACCTCCATGGTGTATATCCGATTGGAAGATGACGATCTCGCATCAGAGAGATCACATAAGTCGTCGTGACCAAGAAAACATGTCAATAAACCGAGATGCGTAACAAGCCCTATCCTCGATCAAAACCCGAAAACAGAACCATCAACAACAATCAACACAATGGATACGACCGTCACTACGACTAAGGGCTCTATCCTCATCTCCATCACCATTCATTTGCCCCTCGATTCCGTCAGAATACTCAATGCCATGACCAAACTCGGTGAAACTGTGAAATGGCCCAAAAAGCCACATAATCCCATGATCAAAAGGGTCGCCGACAAGTGGTGTGATTTCCACGGTGGCGGAGGACATAGTACTGATGAATACTTTGCGTTAAGAAAGGAAGTCAATCACTTGCTCCAGAAAGGCTATCATAGAGTCTTGCTAAATAATAGGGCGAAAGCGACTTTGGATGGATCCAAACAAGGAAAAGCATCATCGTCTCCTCCTCATCACGCCAAGATCATGAATAACATCTCAGGAGGGTCAGAAATATGAGGGACGTCCGTGTCCGCAACCAAGCGCCACGCCAAGGAATCCGACTTCAACATACCAGTGATCGTCACCAAAAAGAAGCTTAAGAACGTCCCATCATGTTCGATGAGCCCGACGACGTCATCACAGAGCATCACAAAAGCCTCGTCATATCCCTTACGGTAGGAATCTGTCTGGTACAACGCGTCCTGGTCGACAATGGCATCTCAGTGATTCTAATAATGATTGAAGCCCTCTAGCCTTACCCAATAAGACATCATCAAGAAATCATTCACATTAGTGGGGTTCAACGGCGAAGTGAGCAACTCATTAGGGGAGATCATGCTAACCACCTACGCGAGTGGAGTAAATCTTCAAGTCAAGTTCCTGATCATGGACTGCCCGTCACCATCCAACGTCATCCTCGGCTGCCCTTGGATACATGGCATAAGAGTGGTCTCATCGACGTATCATCAGACCGTCAAGTTTCTCACCAAGTGGGGAGCGCAAGAGATTAATGGCGAGCAAGGACTGACAAAGGAGGGTTACAGAATCTGCCTAAAGTCGATCGTCACCCAGAAGCACATCAAAGGGAAAACAACATAGCAATTAACGGACTACAGGACGTCATTACACTACACAAAGCCAGAGCCTCCTGAACTCAACGAGGTGATCTTAGATCCTAGCAAACCTAGCCATGTCATGAAGATAGGCGCATATATGCCTGAAGAGATCAAAAAACAACTAATCGACTTCCTGCGGTCCCATTCTGAGTGTTTCACGTGGACACACGAAGACATGATCAACATCAGCCCAAACATGATCGTGCACAAACTCAATGTGGATCCCCAACATCCACCGGTCAAGTAAAAGCAAAGGAAGTTCGCACCAGAGAGGAACAAGGTGATAGATGAAGAAGTACGAACTTTGTTGGAGACCGGCAAAAACAGGGAAGCCTGCTATCCCGACTGGCTGGCTAACATGGTGGTAATACAAAAGAAGAATAGGAAGTGGAGTGTCTGCGTCGACTTCACCGACCTCAATAAGGCTTGCCTTTAAGACTCATTTCCACTGCCTCACATCGATGCCATGGTCGACGCCACCGCCAGTCACGAGATGCTCACTTTTTTGGACGCATTCAACAACTATCACCAAATTCATATGAGTACGGAAGACCAGGAGAAGACAACCTTCATCACCAACTAGGGAATTTATCGCTACAAGGTTATGTCGTTTGGCCTCTAGAACGCTGGAGCTACATACCAAAGATTGGTCAACAAGATGTTCGAGAACCAAATCGGCGATAGGATGAAAGTCTACATCAAAGTCATGTTAGTTAAGTTAATGAAGGCTCATTACTTTACCAACGTAGTTGAAAAGTATGGTTTTGTAATTGAATACTGCTTTCGTAGAAGAAATGATATTAAATGATAAAGAAATGATATTAATCGGCGACAGGATGGAGATTACATCTTTCGTAGAAGAAATGATATTATATGAATACAACATCAATTAAAAGAAATCGGTTTTCTCGCCTGGTACCCCTGAGGTAAGGCGAAATTCGCGAGATGCCCCAAAGTTTTACCTATTTCGCGCGGTACCCCCGAGTTTTGTTATTTTTTCGCCAAATGCCCATTCATTAAATTTTTAACAAATCCATTTAAAAAAATCAAAAAAACCAACAAAAAAAATTGTCTCTCGTCTTCTTCGACGAGACTGGCTTCTCCCCTCGACGAACTCAACTCGCCTCCTGCCCATCACTGGCTCTGCACATCTCGTCGGCGGCCCTTCTGCCGCTCTCGACTTCGAGCCCTTCCCTTCGAGCCACGACGACAAGCCGAGTCGCCTCCGCCTCCACGCAGATCTTGGCGGAGTTTCTGACGGCTCAGGTGATCGTTATGGCTCTCGATATGAGATCTCTTGCCTCCATCTGTAGGTTCGTTCGGGAGTTCGAATCCATGAATTTGCCTCTCAGTCTCCTCATGTAAGATCTCAATTCAAACCGAAATTGAGCGATTCTCCGATTGATTCGCTGGATCTCGGTTTTCACAGTGCCAAAATTGTGATGTTAATTGACAAAAACAATGCCGGAATATTCTCGCACCAACACGTGATTTAGGAGGATGGGATCGAGATGACATTTGCGACGAAGTACCTCGGACATTTTATGCTGATGAAACTACTGATGGTGAAGATGGCGGAAACCGCCAAGGAGACTGGCTTTCAAGGCCGGATCGTCAATGTCTCCTCTAGCATTCACACTTGGTTCTCCGGCGACATGTTTGAGTATCTCAAACTCATCACCAAAAGAAAAAGGTAAAATTAAATTCATCAATCAATTAATTAAAACTAATTAGTACACAAATTGCTAGCTAAATCAGTTGCTAACTGATTTTTGTAAGTGTATTGATTATTGATTTGTTGAGCAATTTCTTCTCTGTGTGTGTGTTTTTGTCCACAACGATTACGATGCCCACAGCAATTACGATGCCACACGTGCATAGTCGTTGTCTAAGCTTGCGAACGTCTTGAGCGATTCTCCGACCGATTCACCGGATCTGCGTGGAGGCGAGCCGGGTGGAGGCGAGTCGTCTTGTCATCGTGGCTCGAAGGGAAGGGCTCGAAGTCGAGGGCGACAGAAGGGCCGCCGGCGAGATGTGCAGAGCCAGTGATGGGAAGGAGGCGAGTTGAGTTCGTCGAGGGGAGAAGCCAGTCTCGTCAAAGAAGACGAGAGACAATGTTATTTTTTTTGTTTTTTTGATTTTTTTAAATGGATTTGTTAAAAATTTAATGAATGGACATTTGTAATAAAATTCGGGGATACCGCGCGAAATAGGTAAAATTTTGGAACACCTCATGAATTTCGCTTTATCTCAGGAATACCAGGCGAAAGAACCGAAAAAAAATTGAATACCGCAACTTTTGACGAAAATGGAATTTGAAGCGTAAAGCATCTTTCTTGTAGAATGTTTTCATCCGACAAAAAGCATAACATGAAAAGATCTACTTTTGAATCAAGATCTCGAACTTAACAAGTTGGTCATCCTATCCAAAAAAAAATAAATAAATAAAAATTGGTGATAATATTTTGTTAAGGAAGTTTTCATAATAGGAGTATTGCAATTTTGATGTTCTTAAACTAAAAAAACATTATGTCAGTTTTTACTTCAAAATTGCATTCACTGTAAAATGTTTAAACTGGTATAATCCTCCTTGTGGAACAAAAAAAAATTGCTTAAACTAAAGACTTGTAGTAATACGTAGGTATGAATGTAGAAAAATCGTTGATGAATGATGATTAATTAAAAACTAGATTCGAGTGCAATACTCACCAATCCATATCGTAACGTGTTTTGCCGGAAGAAGTTTATAAGCGAGATCAATGTGCTCTATAGAGATTAAGATCTTGTTTGATATCGATATTAAAGATATGAGATATCGGGTAAAACAATCGAAGCATGGATTTTAGTGATATAAATATGTGGGAGATATCAAAATAACACACTGATATTATTTTGATATCACCCATACACATATGTTGATATCCATATCTGATAACAAACAATAATTATCAGTTTAATATCGATATCAAGATTAAACCAAACGCATATATGGGTATGAGTGATATCAATACTTATATCTGATAACTTGATATCAATACCAAACGGATCATAAAAATATTTAGTAGGATTCGATTTGATCTTACTAGGATCCATTGGAGTTGGTATAAGGTTGCTGTAAAGTTGTTTGTTTTTTGTTTTTTGTTCCGATCATTCGCCCGATTTGAATGATCATTGTCACTCTACGTCCGAACCGAGTTCTGGTTGATCACCTTTCGGTGGGGCAAACCCTCACAACATTAATTGTTCCATACACACTGTTAGAAGGAATCGAACTCGATACCTCTGAATAGAACGCTTAATAAGCTTGATGCCAATACCCACTAGACCAGCTAAATGTTGATCATAAACTCACTGATTAACAAGGTTTAACAATGGCAAAATAGCTGGGAATCGCGCAACTTGAGGTGGAAGTGGACGCGGCGGAGGTGATCTCGGCGATGGACGACAACAAACCTCCTCCTCCTCCTCCTCTTCTTCAAAACCTGGTGTGCAAGTGCAGGGAGTTCCTGCTCTCGGCTGACTGGAGTATCAAACTTCGTCACATTGCACGTTCGAGTAATCAGGCGGTCGATTGGCTTGCCAAGTTTAGTAGTTCATGTGTTGGGGATTTTATCTTGTTTAATGATCCCCGGATGGACTTAAGTCTACTTTATAAGTTGATGTTTGGATGAGTGAGCATATGTAAGTTAGTTTATTTCTAAATAAAACGGATATAACCCACTTTTGCTATAAAAAAAAATATGTCATTGACCGATCTAATTACTTATTAGACAGACCGATTTCATTGCATTAGGTAATCTTAATGAATTGAATTGCTTACATTTCGAATTTCGGGTGGACTTGTTAAAACTTTTGGAACACGCACTTGAATTTTGGGGTAAGAAAAAAAAAAAAAAGCATAACGTCCCGTAAATATGAGGTCACAATTTGATTTCCTCTTCTTTGTTTTAAATGTCTATATGCCTTTTAAGTACCAAATAAAAAAATAAAGAAATTCTAGTTGGTGCTTGTGAGTTTAGGGTTATTCATGTTAGTGTCTCATGAATAATTTTTTTTTTCCGGTTGGTGCCCTTAAGGTTTTTTGTTTGTTTGTTTCGTAATCGAGTTTTTTTCATATACGTACTCTTCCGATTTGAACTGATCAAATCCAAGCCCACCAATGCGTTCCTTGTCCTTGATTTGATAGAATTCGACTTCTAAAACACTCAAATTCATACCCGAACCATATCGATTTGAATTTCTAAGGTCGAAAAAGGGTTGTTGTTTTAGAATTAAAATCGAGATGATTCGGATATGAATTTGGGTGTTTATGAGTCAAATCCTACTAATTTGAGGATGAGGAACACAATGGTGTGCTTGAATTTGATAAATGTGAATCAGAAGAGTACAAATATGAAAAAACTTGGTTACAAAGCAAACAAACACATAACTTTAGGGGCACCAACAAGAAAAATATTAATCATAAGACACCAACAGAAATAATCCTAAATTAAAGAACACCAACCAGAATTTTCGAAACAAATATTCCTCCTAACAAAAATTCCCCTCCATGCCCTTTATTCTTCTTGTAGGGCCCTTCAATTTCATCGTGGACATCATCTTTATAATTTGTCACTAATGTGTTATCAAATCAATCAACCAATATATTCTAGAGAATGGATTTAAATGCGGACGGGTCTTAACGTTTTAAGTGCGGACAGATCTAGGACATCTATGTTATGTGGATCGTGCGGTTTAAATAAAGCGCGCATGTCTTTAAAAAAATTTATGTTGCTTGTTTAAGATGGAGCGCGTAGCTTAGGGCATGTTTATCCCCAAGCTTATGAAGAGGATTTTCAACCCACTATTTCACCACTTTTTTATTTTCTCCCTCGAAAAGACCCACCCCAATTCTACCATTTCATCCCCGGACCCTTGGAGGGATTTTCCAACTCACTATACTTTTATATTTAATTTAAAATTGTACACCTTATATTAAATTACCAATTTACCATTAAAATAAATTATTAATATATCCTTTATATTAAATTACAAAATAATAATAATAATATGATTTATTCAGACTCAATTATATCAAAATTTGTCAAACTTCATACATATGATTTATAAATTTTCTCCCAAATGTCATATTATTATACATAAATTAAATTAGTATATTATTTATATAATAAACTATATTAAAAATATTAAAAATATAATTTATTTTCACTTAATGATATACAAAATACATATAAAAAATATTCCAAATATATCCAAAATGGGTGTTTATGGATAGAGAAAAATGAAAATAGAATTATAATATTTTTATTTTTTTAACATCCCGATTGTTTACAAGATCATTTTGAATCAAACGCATCCTATACACTTTTACCTTGAGCCTATCCTTTTGGGGCTCTTCAAACACCCTTTTGGTGAGCCCATGTCATGGGGCTTTTGGGGTTTTTCAATAGTTTTATTAAATCTAACCCAAAAGCCCACCAAATGCGTTCTGACAAACATGCTCTTAGTGATAGAAATTTGTGGAGGGAAGGAAGAGGTTCTGATTTTTTTTTTGTATTTCATGCTTTTGCCTTTCGCTTTAATTTTTCAAACACACATGAATATCAATAATTACACTTTTAAGCATATATTTTTTATTTTTGTATCTTTGTCCAACATAGTTATAGTTTTTACTAGAAAAATATTTCTTTATTTTGTCCAAATAAATTACGGATTGATCTTTAAGCATCTCTATTCTATTATTTGAACCTTGATGTTATCAAATATGAACCTTAGATGATAATATATCAAATCTAGTTTATTTGTATGGTGCACAATATGAACCTTATATGGCTTTTACATGAACATTACACATGTAACCTATGAACCCCATATACCAATGAAAAATGCGCTCAAACATGAACGTGCTCGAAGTTTTATACATGAACTACATAAACCAAGGTTTGTATTTATTTATTCAAGTTCATACTTAATATACTAAAGGTTCACATTTGATTACGTGCAAACTAGTAAATACAAATTGCATATTTAATAACTATATACTATGTTTGAGGTTCATAGTTAGTACACTAAGCATTCATACTTAATATACTAAAGGTTCACATTCGATAACATGCATATTAGAAAGGTGCATGGTTAACAACTATAAATGTTTGAGCTTCACAATTAGTACAATAGAGATTCATATGTATTAAACCAAAGGTTCATATGTAGTGCATCTGCGCCGTCCATCGCGCTTCATCGTGCGGTCCACAAGCTCCCAGAATTTTCGCTACAGGATGGACACAGAGGGGCAAAACCATCATTTTACCGTTAATTCCTTCCCTCTCCGCTTCTTCTCTCTCTCGACCCGATGATTTTTCTCCAAAAATTGCCGTTGTTGCAGACCTTGATTTCACTCCTTTTCCTTGCGTTTCTGCTTGATTCATCGCTCGATTCGATTAAGAAATACACAATTTTTTGATTTTGGTTGCTTTCCGCACCTTGATTTTCTGAACCGGCATGGGTTTGAGTAAGTATAATCTCGATTTGCCCTAGATTGTTCGTGTTCACTTTTTGATTGTTTCTTGTTTTGATTCTTCCTTCTTCTATGTATTGTTCTTTTTTTTGTGATTAATTCCTCGTTTCAATTTTCGCACAGAATCCCTTGTCTTGATTTCTCCATAATCCGTTTGTTGAAACTTTGAAAAAAATTTAGGTTTTTGTCTTTGTTTGCTTTATTTTCATTTTCTAGTTTTGTTCTTTAAATCCTTCATGCCTTGTCTATTGTTTCTTGTGTTGTATCTTTTGTTCCTTATACATCCTTTGTCTTGTGCTTGGTTGTGCCAATGGATTCCATTCGTGTTAAATGCAGAGAAGCAATACAATATTATTATTCTAAACTCTTGAACCTATTGTTTATAACATATGAACTTGTCTTCATTCCCTTATGAACCCATTAATTATACGATGTCTCTTTCTACCAGTGTCTTCATTTGCCTCTTTTGCACCTAGTTGTGATCTATCTCATGGCTCTAGCTGTAACAGTTCCGATGACATGCCATTCGATAAGAGTGATTCAAGTGCTCACTACGAGGCTCGTTTATCTCAAAGGGGTTCGATTTACTGTGTTCCAGTTTGCCCCGACGATGTCAAACCAATCGTAGGGATGCAGTTTAGTACAGTAGATGAAGGGGTTGTGTTTTACAAGAAATACACGTTTGAATGCCGATTTGACGTTCGAAATAGATGTTCGCACAAAAAAGACAATGTGGTTGTGTTGAAGTATCTGTTATGCAGCAAGGAAAGTTTCAATCAAGGAAAAAAAACCAAACGTCTTCGTACAAGGGTGTCGAATAGGATCGGTTGTAAGGCCAAGTTCACCCTTTGTATGGTTGGCAGTATGGGTTACAAAGTAGTTGCTTTCAAAGAACATCACACTCACAAACTCATTGTCGATATCCATATGAAGTTTATGAAGACGAGTAGGAAGATGGATACAGGGCACAAGAAGTTTTTATGAATTGCAAAAAAGCGAGCATTGGTTCGTTGAGGTGCCATCGCATATATGAGGAGATTTTGGTGGCTACTCACATGTTGGTGCTCTTTCGTTCATTTCAAGAACTACCGATGATATATGATGGCTTACATAGGTGGCTCCGATGCGCAAATGACGATTAACAGAATTTTCAAAAAAAGGAGCTATCCTCTACGTTTTTGTCCGATTACGACGTCGATTTGACGGACCGCTTGATCCGACTGTTTTGGTGTGATCCCCTCTCGCACAAGAACTTTTCCCTCTTTGGTGATGTCATTTGATGCGACCTACTGCACTAATAGGTTATTTCGTTAGGGTTGAGCATCGGTCCAAACCCGGTCCGGACCGGACCGGAACCCGGAACACCTAAAATGGTGGACCGGAACCCGGATCAGAAATATCCGGTCCGGTCCTATTTGGACCGGTTTAGGGTTTTGTTAAATTTAAATATATTTTATTTACATTTAAACATGAAAAAAACCTCAAATTTAAATATAATTTACTCTTAAATATAATTTACCCTAAATCCTAAACCCTAAACCTCAAATGTAAAAAAAACTTAAACCCTAAAATATTAAGATTTTTAAAAAATACCGGGTCGGACTGGACCGGACCGGATCCGGACCCGGAAATATGAAAATCCCTGGACCGGAGACCGGACCGGTCCAAATTTCTGGGCCGGACCGGATTTTGCTCAACCCTATATTTCGTACACTTTTGTCATTTGGTCCTTCGACTTGTATTTTTAATTTCATTCTGAAATACTTATTTGTTCATGAACGTGTTCTACATTTTTGTGAACCTACAACCTGTATTCATGGACCTTATCATCTCATTGTTAGTTGTTGCTCTTGTCATTTTATTGTTAATGAACTAGACACATATTTCTTATGAACCTTCAGACAATGTTTATGAAATTAGTTGTTTTGTCATGTGAACATGTTTGCTAGCTATTGATTTCTTATTCATCAACACTCTACATGTACAATATGATTTTTGTTCCTTTCACCTGGTTGGATCACCACAAGACGAGTGTTATGTTTGCTTCTAGATTAATATTTAAAGAGGACTTTGGTTTGTACGTGTGACTTTAAAAAAATTCAAGGAAGCTATGGTAAATGAGATGAAGATTATTGTGACGGACCAAAGACGTGTCCATGAAGGTTGTGATTGAGCAGATTTTCCCACAATCTTGCTATCGACCTTGCATGTGGCATATCTCGAGAAAAATACCGGGAAATACAATATACGATACCACCATAGGGGATGTATTTCGGAGCAAGTTCAACAACATTGTTTGGAGACATGATCTGAAACCGGCAGAGTTCGAGGCGCAATGGACGGCCTAGTTGGACGAATACCCATTGCTGAACCGAAGGTGGTTCGACAACATGTTTGCGATTCGCCACTACTGGATCTCGGCTTACTTCAGAGACATCATGTTCGGTGGTTTGGTCAGGACCACATCCATTTCCGAGTCCGCAAACAATTAATTCAAACACTTTACAGACATATATTATCGTCACGTTGAGCTGGTGACGCATTTCGATATCGCAATGGACACTCAGAGACACAATCAGGCAAAACTGAACCACGAATGTTTGACCATGCTCTTAGAGTTGAAGACGTTGTTGAGTTTGGAGAAGCACACTTCTAAGGTGTACATGATGTCTATATTCTTAAAGCATTAGAAGGAGATTTGTGTTGCTTGCTACTCGTGTCGCATGGTCACCATGTCCGACATCAATGGTACGAAAGTATATGGAGTCAAGGAAGGTGATTTAAAATAAGTGGAGGTGGAGCACTTGGTAACAAATGACGACTTCTCGTGTAGCTGTAGGATGTTCCAACGCATTAGATTGCCTTCTCGTCATCTGATTTTTGTCTTTAGAAACTTTGGTTTGGATATGATCTCGTCCAAATACATCCTCTCGCGTTGGACAAAGGATGTCACCATAACCCCGATTTTTACAATTGATGATATCGTTGTGAATTAGTGTGTAGCCATGGAAGAAAGGGATGTGCTAATGAGTGGGCTGATTTCCGACTGTTACAATTGTTTTGAGCTTCGAGAAGACAAGCCAGAGCCGCTGAAACAATTTTCATCTTTTTTAAAGGGAAAAAAGGCATCTTTTTTGAGTGCGTACGAGGATTGTTCTAGCGGTGGGATGTCTACCCTTTAGAACCTTGAGTCATACGCATGAGTTGAAATCCCCGCTGAGGTTAACAATCTGCCACTAGTGCAAGCTAAGAACAAGGGAAACAATCAACATATCTATAAGTGGCATAGAGATATCCTTGGCTGCTAGTCAATCCTGCAAACGGCGTTGTGGGAAATAAAAGAAGTATACCCCTCACAATAGTCACGCTTGTAATAAAGTGCTAGATTCTTAGGAGTTTTAACTACATTTTTTAGCATTTTACTTGGTGTTTGGAACATGATTCTTTTTGTTATTGTTTTGCTCTTATGGATTATATATTTTGGAGGCATTTTTCCCTTATTATTACACCTTATACAACATTTACTTGAACTCACAGTCCACACATCTTAATTTATATGAACCTTTAACTTCATCTTTATTAACCAGCAACTTAAAACCTATGAATCTACCATAGTAGCTACTTGAACCTGCACTTTATATTATATGGGCCTTTTAGTCACATGAACCTACAATTAATGAACCCAAAGATAAAAAACATAAACTTCATACATTAACTACATGAACCTTCTAAAATAGTTACTTGAATCCAATCCCCACGTGTTGTAATATATGAACCTTTAAGTTTAGTTTCATGAACCAACAACTCTGAACATATGAACCTTTAAGTTTATTTTTTAACAAGTTTAAACACAAATTTTCCAATGGTTGTTCGGCTGGTTTAATTACTTTCTCCTTGCCCTTGCTTGTTGCCTTTCTCATTTTAAGACAACCACAAGTTAAATAATATAGTATGACAAAGTAGGGGGAAAATACCCCTTTAATTATTTTACAGTATGAACCCCAAAGAATACATTCATGAACATGATATTTGCAATATATGAACCTTATTGACCTGGGTGCTACCTATTCTTTTCATAAACGCAACCTTTTTGCTATGACTCACATGCACTTCCCATATATATTTCATACATTCATATTTTTCATGGATATGATTCTAAATTAAATTATAAAAAAAAAATCCTTACTTGATCCTTCTTTTGTTTATCCTCTTCTTGTGTTTCTTGAGACGGCTCTCGGTTTCCTGCCGCGATACCTTCCTCTTGAGTCATTGTCTATATCTCCATGTTATCCATCTCCTCCGAGCTAATGAGCTTGAAACTAGGAGGCGTGAAATCTCCACATCCCTTGCCTTTTTTTAATCTTTTCTCATTGATTGCTCAGTTATTGGAGTCCCTTGATTCCCATCATTGCCACCCTCTTTTGTCCATACTTCAGCAACTACCTCCTCTTCATTTTCATTGGAGTTTCCCTGTCATGATTTTGTCGGTTGCTCAGTTGGTCCTATCAAATCTCCCGCGTCATCGTGTTGTAGCTTTTCTGCCATATTAGTTGCCTGCTTCTGCCTGCATACCAACATCCGTTTCTTTTCTCTTAGTCGTTCTCGTCCTTTCATTCCTATACTTCCTTGCAACCTCATTCACACCCTCCTAATCCTGTGCGTTACGGAGTTGTTGACTGGTGCAATGAAAACAATATCTCACCCTTGCCTTGGATGCTTCAACTTTTTCTATCTGTTTGAGGTACTCAATGAATGCGAGTCAAACCAGAAAGGATGTTCTGAGTCTTCCCAGACTGTCTCAAAGTCCGCCTCGAGCTCTGCTTCCTCCTTCTTCCCGATGAGTGCATGCGATGTCTTAAGCATGCTCTTAACTATCGGGTTTTTTCCTTAAATTCTTCTAGCATCTTCTCTACCATAGTAGCAAGCTCGAGGATCGCGGTTGCTACATTCATTAACTTTTTAGCTAAGCATTGCAACCACTCCTTCTTTCATGAAAATTATACAATGAGTTACTCACACGAACAAGTCAACAGCTATAAGTAAAACCATCTTATTATTTTCAACATATTTTATACTACAACATATGAACCTTATTCAATACAAATATGAACCTACTATTGAACACATATGAACCTACATTCAAAACCTTGTCACACTATATTATAGATGAACCTTGTACCATTGTTAGTTGAAGCATTGTCTTATAATATGTGTGAACCTCTAGGTAAAGTTACATGAACCCACACATGTAAAATTATAAGAATCTTTAACTTCAGCTTCATGAACCAACAACTTAAAGCCTATGAATCTACCACAGTAGCTACTTGAACCAACACATTATATCATATGAACTTTTAAGTCACATAAACCCACAGTTAAAAGCACATGAACATGAATACCAGAAGCATGAACTTCATACATTAACTACATGAACCTTCTAAGACACTTACTTGAACACAATCCCTACATGCTAAATTTAAAGAACCTTAAAGTTCAGTTTCATGAACCAACAACTCAAAACATTTGAACCTACCACAATACCTACTTGAACCCATAACTTATATTATATGAACCTTTTATTTACATGAACTAACAATTGAAAGAACATGAACCTGAATATCAATAACCATGAACGTCCTGCATTAACTACATGAACCATACAAAATTAACTATATGAAAGTATTTTCATGTAGTTGTGACAATTTTTAATCTTACTTGTACTATACTTGCTTCAAATCTCCGTGTCCCTCCCTTTGTTCTTATCCTCAATGTTTGTTCCTATCGTATGCTTGTCCCTCCCTTTGCTCTTATCCTCAATGTATTAACTTCACTCCATTCCAGCTTGGTGTGTATTAAGTTGTTGACTACAAACTGACACCAGTTTACGCCTTGCACATTGCTGACATCCTTGATCATCAAAATTTTCATTACAGTGCCCTTTTGGTTTCTCTCAACAAGCACATACATGAAGAGCATTAAGAAAAGCCTCATGAACCACGACTCGGGTGTGCACGCCAGCATCATCGTTGCCACACTCGTTGGTCGGATCTGATCATAATCCTTGAAGTACGCCTTCCATCCATTGATGATGACGTTGTCATATTCCTCCTTTCCATGTCTGACAAAGGGTGTATCTCCTCTAGGAATCTCATGAACCCATTGGACCTCCTCCTCATTGACCTCTATGTACCGTCTTCCATCTTTATCGCACACTTGACCAAATCAAAATGGTCAAGCACCCAATATGCGAGCTGTTTAGGTATTTTTATGAACTTCAAGTCCAGTAGACTACCAAAACACATGCTTTTGATGCACTCTTTCTTGTTTTCAGGGAGCTGTTCTAGCATCTCCAAAAATAGAATCGACACGCTCCTCGTGCTCAAGCTCTAAAACTTATGTTCTTTCTTCTTCGCTTGTTTTTGTTCTTCGCAGGGACTAACTGCATCTTATCCTTTTCTTCGGAATTGCCAAAATGTCCTTCTCCTTTTTCTTCGAAATCACCAGCTTCATGCTCCCTTTTTCTTTACATGTAAGTGTCTTGCTCTTTCCCTTTTCCTTTTCAGTGTTTTTATCTGGAACCTTCATTACCTCTTTCCCTTTTTCCTTATGCGTTTTCCCTTTTGAAGTCGTTGCTTTAGTTGTTGCCTTCAACCAGGCTTCTTCGGAGAAGGTTTTTCAACCTCATCTGATCTACCACCTTCAGATGGCTCTTGCTCTGCAGATCTCTTGCGCAATCCTTTTTTGGGTGACAACTTTTGTTTCTTTGTTGGAGGTTGTTTTGTCACATTTTGCCGCACTGCACACGATTTTCTTCAGCCTACCTTTATTGTTATACCCACACTCTCATTCCCAAAACTCTCTCCCTCAACCTCATTATCGAAGTTATTGCTTAGTTCATCATCATTGTTTTCCCAGTCGCCTTCCACCTCCTCTGAAACAGTCTTGTCAGTAGAACCCTCCTTGTTTGTTTTTATTGCCTCCGATGACTCCTCCTTCTCGGCCTCCTTTCCTGCAGCTTTGTTGCGCAAGCTTGTCCGTCTTTGCTCAATGCCCTTTGGTTCATCCCTTACTCTTTTTTTTTGTATTCACCTTAGCTTTTTGTAAAGCTAATATAGCTAGAAGGATGTCATCTGTAAACATATATATAAGCGTGTTAGATAAGAATTTTGCAAAACCACTTAAAATTAAAGAGATTGTATGTTCATGATGCATAAAAAAACCCTCATCTTCCTTCCACATATTTATGAGCCACACAATCAGTGCACATGAACTTGATATATAAATCATATGAACCTCGTACATAAGGTACCAAATCACTAACCATATCCATGATCCTAGTATTAAGTACACATGAACCCATATTGTTAACCCCATGAACCACAAGTTGATAACATAAGTGACCACACCACAACAGTCCAGTAAAACTTACATCTTTAAATATCATGAACTGTATACACAAAATACATGAACCTCATAACACAAGGTTCAAAAGCTTTATTCTACTCTATGAACATTTTGTATTGAGCACATGAACCTCAAATAATCACATGAAACTCAAATAGAACCACATGAACCAAACTTTGATCCATAGTGTACACATTGAACTGTGTAATTGTTTTAAACCATTCACATGAACCTAATGTCTACTATACATGAACTTAATGCCTACTACTACCTTCAACTCTATTGTTGTCGTATTCATGCACATGAAACGTAGATTCTGTAAATTTCCAAACTCATTCATGCATCATCTAACCTATAGAAACTTGTATTTTCACAAATCTGAACTCATACATGACTACTCATCTGAAAATAATATACTAAATCCTATATTTCCTGGATAGTAGATGAAATTTCTTGTTTTTGGTTAAAATTCAAAACTTGGACTAGTAGAATGCAAGAAGTTCGTGTGATCTTACCTTCTCTTTCGGATTCGGTCTTGCTCCCTTAGTTGATTTCTTCGTTATTTGTGTAATACCCCTTAATTTTAGTAAGGGTATTTGGGTAATTTTCCCATCCTTCGTTCACTAATTTTATTCGCTTTCAAGGGAGTTTGGATTTTCTGTAATATCCATGATCTCCGTAATAATTCCTCGAGTGGTATAAAATGTGATACCCCGTAATTTTGTAAGGCTATTTTGGGAATTATGGATTTTTCCCGAACGTCCATTTGGTACGTCGGATTTAATTATGAGAGCTTAAGACATTCTGTAATGTGCTCTGTATTTGTAATATTTTTCTCAGTGAAGAATTATACAGTCGAGGTGTGTTGGGAGTTTATACTCGTTCGTGTACGACTTTCGTTAACGCGGATTAAGATTGGTACAAGTTTATTGCCCAAGAGTTGTTATCTAATGGGCAATAGTACAAGATTCTTTATCCAAAGGTTTTTGTCCAAGAGCCATTGTCCAAGGGGCAAAAGGGTTTGGATATTGTCCAAGAGGCAAGGACCCTAATTTCTTCTATAAATAGAGGTGTTGGGTGAGGGTGGAAGAGGGTGCGAAAGATGCGGAAGCGCTCTCAGATTCTCGACTCTCAAAAACGCTCTCAAAGAAAACGCTCTCTCTCGAGAAGGCTCTAAGTGGATCGTCGGAGCTCGTTTAGTGTCGTTCTCGGTGGCCAAGGGGAAGCTTGGGAGGCCCTTAGAAGCCTAGAAACCAAGCAAGGCGAAAGACGAGCCAAATCGATCGTCGAGGGTGAGTTTTCTCCTCTCGTATTTCTATTTTCGTTCGCGACGGCGACCGCCGCGAGGATCACGGCGACCGCCGGCTCGAAGGCGGCGACCGCCGGCATGAGACGGCGCCCGCCGTGGTGAACGGCGACCGCCGTGATGAAGGAGGCCAGCCACCGTGGTTGAGCGGCGCCCGCCGTGGTTGAGCGGCGCCCGCCGTGGTTGAGACGACGCCCACCGTGAATTGGGCGGCGCCCGCCGTGATTGTTGTGGCGCCCGCCGGCGAGTTGTTGTTGGCCGGGTTGTTGGTGTTGGCTTCCGTAGCCTTCGTTCGGGTTTCGTTTCCTTCGATTCCTTTCGTTCTTTCGTAGATCGGTATTGTTGTTTGTCGAATCTAACTTAGGGTTTCTGTATGGGTCGATCCGAAGGTACCGGAGTTGGCAGATTCGTCTCTGTGTCGAGCCCGGAATCCCGTCGTTAGACTTCGTTCAAACTCTGTGGATTAAGGCAAGTGGCGGTTCGCTCTTGCTCATTCGTTCCATATTTACATTAATTATCAGTAGTTTATCTGAGTAATTAATTTGGAATGAATATTCTGTTTGTCTGGAAATGGTTTTGTTAAACTGTTTTGAAAATCATATAATAGGTTGTATATCTGTTAGAACAACGCTATTATCTGTGATCACCTTTCGGGCCTTTATGTGGATTTATCCAGTAACGGTTGTTGTGCTGTACTGTTTAGTTAGCACTAGTGGCTAGGAACGCTATGTACCTTGAGGGGGTTTAGCTGTTTCTTTATAACTGGTACTTGGTGGTTCATCCCCAGTACTTTCTCTTTGGTCATGACCATACCCTTTCACAGGGTAGGCGCACTTCGCTAGTGCCAAATCTTCCAGGGTTCATCCCTTCGATATCTCTTGTGAGGAGATCTGATATCTCTTGTGAGGAGATCCGATATCTCTTGTGAGGAGATCCAATATCTCTTGTGTGGAGATGTAAAAGCTTATAACGTAATGCTCGTTTTGGAATTAAATAAGATAAGTGCCCGAGTGCACATGATTAATATACCTTGGGCGAGTAGTGCAGCTAAGTTCAGTGCAGCTAGGAAAACTCGTCTTGACTTGAATATAGTACATTCTCTTTCCAATCTGGATTCGCTGTAGGCGATGAGGTTGGTCGTGAACCGAAGCATCTCAGTCAGTTTTAAATCATTGTTGTATGATCCTGTAATCATTCCAGATTTGTCATTTTTCCTTAAAGACTCAATCTCTTGGAGTCTCTTTTCGAGTCGATTTCTGTGAAGATGAAGTCGTCCAGAATCTTCTCTCATGCATACCTCTTGTTGTTATTCCGTGAAAGTGCCGGATTATGTATCGTCCCTTCGGTTATTATTCGAGGGACAATGATAGTAAACGGTTACGATCACTCGAACCATTCTGCTTTTTACCCTTGCTAGTCTATTCAAGTAGACTAACCCATGAACTTTGTTCTCCGCATGTGGGCTGGTGTCATCCGTTCGATTCGGCACATCAGATAGAGTAAAGATTTGAGGAGACTAGATTGACTATGAAGACGACGATTGTTTTTGGATGTTTTAAATAATTGCTTTTAATCAGGTTGAGATCCTTGGGCAGGTGATCATCACGATCACAACCCCGTTTGTAAAATCTTTTATTTGTCTTCCGCTATACTTTGTTTGAACTCTGTGTTTTGACCTATTCGGGATTGGGTTGTAATCCCGTAACTCTTGTTCCTCAACAATGTTATGTTTTGGAATTTAATGTTTGATCTTTGTGTATCAATTGCATTTCATAAATTGTATTTATTTGGTAAAGCCTTGGGTGATCTCGGTAAGGAACACTGGGGTCACTGGCGGTAATACCTTTCCAAAAGGGTTAAGTTTTGGGGGTGTTACAGTTGTGGTATCAGAGCCAAAGGTTTTAAAACGGGTTTGGGATTTTATAAATCATTTATCCATTTTTGAAAATGCTTCAAAAGGGCTCTGAATTTTCAAAGTGAAAAGAATTTCAAAACACCGTTCATAGTCATGTCTTCTGTACAGTCTGATATAGTAAGCTTGCTTCTATGTCTAGAAAGACTAATTCCTTTCCCGTTGCCCCGTTTGATATGGGTGCATTCTGTTCTCTTCAGAGGAACCCGGGAGAAGCCGAGGTGGTTTCACCATCTCTAGCTAGGCTTGATTCCCAGTTCGCTCGTTGTGAGTTGAGGTTGTAGAACCTAGTAACTCGGTTTGAGTCCATCAATAGAAATTACCAAGTTGATCTATTCTAAGTTGATTTTATTACAATAATTATATCAAAATGATACTAAAGTGATAAAATCCTTGGAATTTGATCGGTAAACAGATGGTGAACACGAGGAACACTATCCGTACTGGTGCTGGGCCAAGCAATGACCCCAGACTAAATCCGAGGAATGTTGCAGACCCATCAGAAGAGCGTGAGTCTGTCTTCCATAATAATCCTGGAGGCAACGACCCAGCTAGAGACAACGCTCCAAGGATATTTGATAAAGCAGCTGTTGCAGAAATTCGGGGAATCGTCATGCAAGCGATTGCCGACGCGTTACGCCCGAATGTGCATCAGGCACAATGAGTGCCAGTATCTCGAGAAGTTCTGAGGTTTGAGGAACAAGAGAATCATGTGCTGCAGGGATGGGTGATCAGGAATAGAGGAGAGTATGGCCGAGCCCTGAAGGCTGTTAACTCCATGAGGCCTGACAGCTTCGATGGGAAAGGAGAGCCAATCAAGGTGGCTCATTGGGTTTCCCACATGGAGCGGCTTTTTCGTAATGTTGAGTGCACTGAAGCGGAGAGAGTGCATATAGCCTCTCTTCAGTTAAAGGAAGAAGCCAGTGAATGGTGGAAGAGTACCGACTTAGCTGATAGCCCGGTATTGACCTGGTCTATGTTTAAGACCAAGATGACTGATCGTTTCTTCTCTCGTGCTATGAGGGAGGAGAAACACAAGGAGTTCCTGTATCCGCAAACGGATGGATTGAAGGTGACCGAGCTTGCAACCAAATTCAATCATCTAATGCAGTACGCTGGACCTGAGATATCCAGTGAGGCACAGAAGATCTGGTATTTCCACGAATGGATGAGTCCAGACATCAAGCCGATGATGGTGCACCACACATGCTCTACTCTGGAGCAGTATGTGGATACAACCTACAAGCTGGAGGTGACTCTGAAGGAGTCGACCAAGAAGCGTAACAGCCAGAGGCAAGTACAGTACCAGCCTCAGGCAAGTGGGTTCAAAAGCCCCGCGCCACCATCAGATTTTGCCAAATCTGGCCGAGCAAGAACGAATAAGACTCATGATGAGTCTACGCAACGTTCGGGTCATGGCAATAGCCTGATCCAGTTCTACAACTGCGGTACGCACGGGCACAAGAGCAATGAATGTCTGAAGGACAAAAAGACATGCTTTGACTGCGGAAAGGAGGGTCATATGCAGGCGTTCTGTCAGCGGAGGAATGTGAAAGGAGCTGAGTCACGGCAAGGGTCTGTTAATCAGAACAACCGACCCAAGTTCAGTCCGGTGGAAGCTCCTAGACTTCAATGCAGACGACTGCGCAGAACAAAGGGAAAGCCTCGATGGCTTCAGGAAGCCAAGGTCAACGCCTGTACGTGATACGTGAGGTGGATGGACCCTATGCTCCTAATGCTTAGAGTACTTTGTATCTGCATTACACTTTTGTTAATGTGTTGTTGATGTGGGTGCTACCCAGACTTTCATTTTGGATGGTTGTAGTTAAGTTGCGTGTGCAACGAGGTTGTGAACCTTTTGTTATAACTCTTCTTATATACGAACCTTTGGTTTATACCAAGTTATGTTTCGTTGCTTGTTGATGGGGTAAGGTCTCGTGTTCGAGACTCACCAACAACCTCTGAGGAGATGGCTGCCTATTAATTAGGTGGAGCTACCAAGGATGGGTTGAGATGTATGGACAACGGCTCATAACAACAGAGGACGCTGGTAATGGCTGGGCCTGGACTCAGAGCCACTAGTGAGTCGTCTGTGAACCATGTAGTGGGTTGGTCCAAGATGGTGACCATTTAGTGGGAACCAATCGTCTGTCGAATTGTCAATTACCATCAAGGGTAAGAAATTCAAAGCGATTTGACCTAAATAACCATGGTCCATACGATAATTATTCTCGGTATGGATTGACGGAAGCGTCATAAGGCAGTGATCGACTTCAGTTTTTGATATTTCTGTGGTTAGAGGATTTCCGGGTGTCTTTCCAGAAGATATTCCTGGATACCCTAAATCGTGTTGTGGAGTTTGCAATTGATCTCGAGGCGTGTACCACGCCGATCTCTGAGGCACCGTACCGGATGGCTCCTATTGAGATGCAAGAATTGAAGAAGCAACTCAAGGATCTTCTTGACAAAAGTTATATAAAACTGAGTGCATCACCTTGATTAGGAGTGCCCTAGTTTTATGTGTCAAAGAGAAAGATGGACCGTTTCGACTCTGGTTTTCATCAGCTCAGGATTCGTGAGGATGATATTCCGAGGATTGCGTTTCGGACAAGAGATGGTTACTACGAGTTTGTAGTCATGCCATCTGAGCTTACGAATGCTCTAGGAGTTTTCATGAACCTAGTGCATCGATGTTTTAGACCAGTACTTGAATAAGTTCATAGTGGTCTTCATCAATGGCATTTTGATTTTTCCCGAGCAAGGAAGCTCATAGGGAACGTCTGCGGATTGCTTTATCGGTCCTTAGACCAAGTCGGCTGTACGCAAAGTGGGCTAAGTGCGATTGTTGGATCTAGAAGTGGCTTTCTTAGGCCATGTGATCAATAAGAATGAGGTTATGGTTATTTCCCAGAAGAGTGAATCAGTAGTTGTTTGGAAGCGGCCTCAGAGTGTGAGCGAGGTGCGCAGTTTCCCAGAGCTTGCTGAGCAGTATAGACGGTTCATGAAAGGATTTTTTCTAAGATCTCTCCACCTATGACCAGTCTGTCCACAAGGTCAACCAGAAGTTGTCTGGGATGACAAGTGCAAGACCAGTTTTCAAGAAGTTGAAACAATGTCTGACTTTTGCACCAGTTTTAGCGTTGTCAGAAAGAATGATGGCTATATGGTCTATAGTTAATGCTTCGAGAAATGGGTTGGGATGTGTCTTTGATGCAGAAAGGCAAGGATATTGCATACGCATCTAGACAATTGAAAACCTATGAAGCAAACTAACCAACACATGACCTAGAACTAGCATCAATAGTGTTTGCATTGGAAACTGAGGTTACTTGGGTAACTCAGAGGTCAGCAGAAGTTTCCACCAAGAGATTGTCCGTTACATGACATTCCTAAGACCATTGTCTCGGATCGAGATGGCCGATTTATGTCAAGTTTATAGCAAGAACTTCACAAGGCCATGGGAACTGAATTGAGATTCAGCAGCGTTTCATCCTCAGACAGATGGTCAGTCTGAAAGACCATCTAGACCCTGGAGGATATGCTAAGAAGTATACGTACTCGATCATCCGACTAGCTGGGAAGACAACCTAAGTCTGATTGAGCTCACGTACGATAATAGTTGGCATGCTACAATCAAGATGGCTCCGTTTGAAGCTTTGTATGGGCACATATGTAGATCTCAGATTTGTTGGGTTGAGTACGCCGACAAGATTCTACTTGGACCAGAGTTGGTCAAAAGGACAACTTCGAACATTGCTCTGATTAGACAGAGGTTGTTGACCGCTCAGAGTCGACAAAAGTTTTACGCATATCAGAAGTGTTAAAGTGTTGAGTTCAAGGTTGGTGTCAAGGTACTTGTCACAGTATCGCCACCCAAGGATGTTTTCAGGTTTGGTAAGCGTGGGAAGCTTAACCCTCGCTACATGGGACCATTCAAAATTCTGGATAGAGTAAGATCTCTAACGTACCGTTTGGCATTGTCGCCATCGGCATACCCAGTGTATAATGTGTTCCACGTATCATTGCTAAGGATATTCGTGCCAAGATGAGTCTCGTAAGCTGAGCTATAAGGACGTCAAGATTCAGGCAAATGGTACTTGAGAGGAGATGCCAGTGTGCATTCTCGAACACCATGTGAAGCGTCTGTGCACGAGATCGTACTGTTGGTACGAGTTATGTGGTCCAGGTCTGGGACTGAGGAAGTTACTTGGGAAACCGAGGCAGAGATGCTCAGACACTTTCCCGAGTTGTTTTTCGGCCAAGTTTCGGGGTCGAAACTTCTTTTAAGGGGGAGGTGATGTGATACCCCGTAATTTTGTAAGGCTATTTTGGGAATTATGGATTTTTCCCGAACGTCCGTTTGGTACGTCGGATTTAATTCTGAGAGCTTAAGACATTCTGTAATGTGCTCTGTATTTGTAATATTTTTCTCAGTGAAGAATTATACAGTCGAGGTGTGTTGGGAGTTTATACTCGTTCGTGTACGACTTTCGTTAACGCGGATTAAGATTGGTACAAGTTTATTGCCCAAGAGTTGTTATCTAATGGGAAATAGTACAAGATTCTTTATCCAAAGGTTTTTGTCCAAGAGCCATTATCCAAGGGGCAAAAGGGTTTGGATATTGTCCAAGAGGCCAGGACCCTAATTTCTTCTATAAATAGAGGTGTTGGGTGAGGGTGGAAGAGGGTGCGAAAGACGCGGAAGCGCTATCAGATTCTCGACTCTAAAAAACGCTCTCAAAGAAAACGCTCTCTCTCGAGAAGGCTCTAAGTGGATCGTCGGAGCTCGTTTAGTGTCGTTCTCGGTGGCCAAGGGGAAGCTTGGGAGGCCCTTAGAAGCCTAGAAACCAAGCAAGGCGAAAGACGAGCCAAATCGATCGTCGAGGGTGAGTTTTCTCCTCTCGTATTTCTGTTTTCGTTCGCGACGGCGACCGCCGCGAGGATCACGGCGACCGCCGGCTCGAAGGCGGCGACCGCCGGCATGAGACGGCACCCGCCGTGAGGAACACGGCGACCGCCGGCATGAGACGGCGCCCGCCGTGGTGAACGGAGACCGCCGTGATGAAGGAGGCCAGCCGCCGTGGTTGAGCGGCGCCCGCCGTGGTTGAGCGGCGCCAACCGTGGTTGAGCGGCTCCCGCCGTGGTTGAGACGGCGCCCGCCGTGAATTGGGCGGCACCCGCCGTGATTGTTGTGGCGCCCGCCGGCGAGTTGTTGTTGGCCGGGTTGTTGGTGTTGGCTTCCGTAGCCTTCGTTCGGGTTTCGTTTCCTTCGATTCCTTTCGTTCTTTCATAGATCGGTATTGTTGTTTGTCGAATCTAACTTAGGGTTTCTGTATGGGTCGATCCGAAGGTACCGGAGTTGGCAGATTCGTCTCTGTGTCGAGCCCGGAATCCCGTCGTTAGACTTCGTTCAAACTCTGCGGATTAAGGCAAGTGGCGGTTCGCTCTTGCTCATTCGTTCCATATTTACATTAATTATCAGTAGTTTATCTGAGTAATTAATTTGGAATGAATATTCTGTTTGTCTGGAAACGGTTTTGTTAAACTGTTTTGAAAATCATATAATAGGTTGTATATCTGTTAGAACAACGCTATTATCTGTGATCGCCTTTCGGGCCTTTATGTGGATTTATCCAGTAGCGGTTGTTGTGCTGTACTGTTTAGTTAGCACTAGTGGCTAGGAACGCTATATACCTTGAGGGGGTTTAGCTGTTTCTTTATAACTGGTACTTGGTGGGTCATCCCCAGTACTTTCTCTTTGGTCATGACCATACCCTTTCACAGGGTAGGCGCACTTCGCTAGTGCCAAATCTTCCAGGGTTCATCCCTTCGATATCTCTTGTGAGGAGATCTGATATCTCTTGTGAGGAGATCCGATATCTCTTGTGAGGAGATCCGATATCTCTTGTGTGGAGATGTAAAAGCTTATAACGTAATGCTCGTTTTGGAATTAAATAAGATAAGTGCCCGAGTGCACATGATTAATATACCTTGGGCGAGTAGTGCAGCTAAGTTCAGTGCAGCTAGGAAAACTCGTCTTGACTTGAATGTAGTACGTTCTCTTTCCAATCTGGATTCGCTGTAGGCGATGAGGTTGGTCGTGAACCGAAGCATCTCAGTCAGTTTTAAATCATTGTTGTATGATCCTGTAATCATTCCAGATTTGTCATTTTTCCTTAAAGACTCAATCTCTTGGAGTCTCTTTTCGAGTCGATTTCTGTGAAGATGAAGTCTTCCAGAATCTTCTCTCATGCATACCTCTTGTTGTTATTCCGTGAAAGTGCCGGGTTATGTATCGTCCCTTCGGTTATTATTCGAGGGACAATGATAGTAAACGGTTACGATCACTCGAACCATTCTGCTTTTTACCCTTGCTAGTCTATTCAAGTAGACTAACCCACGAACTTTGTTCTCTGCATGTGGGCTGGTGTCATCCGTTCGATTCGGCACATCAGATAGAGTGAAGATTTGAGGAGACTAGATTGACTATGAAGACGACGGTTGTTTTTGGATGTTTTAAATAATTACTTTTAATCAGGTTGAGATCCTTGGGCAGGTGATCATCACGATCACAACCCCGTTTGTAAAATCTTTTATTTGTCTTCCGCTGTACTTTGTTTGAACTCTGTGTTTTGACCTATTCGGGATTGGGTTGTAATCCCGTAACTCTTGTTCCTCAACAATGTTATGTTTTGGAATTTAATGCTTGATCTTTGTGTATCAATTGCATTTCATAAATTGTATTTATTTGGTAAAGCCTTGGGTGATCTCGGTAAGGAACACTGGGGTCACTGGCGGTAATACCTTTCCAAAAGGGTTAAGTTTTGGGGGTGTTATATAAAATACATTCAATGTATTTTCGGGACTTAGAATATTTGTTTGGATACAAATATATAATTTCCAGGGTGTAAAACCCATACCAAACTTTCCCTGTACAAGATATTACAAGATATTTATACAAGATATTTGTATAAATGTCTCCAAAATATCTATAAATATCTTGGCTATAAAAGGGAGCCTCTCTCTCTCCTCTCTGGTTTTTCTCTCGTGAGCTCCCCTATGCACTGCTCCCCTGTGCACCGCCTCCTCTGGTTCATGCCTCTGTTGTTGTTGTTGTTGTTGATGTGTTGCCCTGCTGGTGGCTGTCCTTTCCCGGCGACGAAGCTCCCCCGGCGAAGCCCAGCGACGAGCTCGGTTCTTCGATGCGACCGAAAGAGACGTCGTCGCCTGGAGCTGCTGTGCATGGTGGTTGCAGTCGTGGGCTGCTACTGAGGTTGCGCGTCGTCGTCGTTGGAGCCGCTGATTGTCCCGCCGTTGCTACTCTTCCCCGTTGGCGAGTCCTTCCCGGCAACGAAGAGCCCCGCCGCTGTGCGTTGTGGTGTTGTTGTTATGTGGGGGGAAGAAGATAAAGGGAGGTGGGGTCCCTCCTTTGCTAACTTCTGTTGGGCCGTAAAGCCCAATTAGGCATCCAGTCCAATTTTAACCCGAGATCGATCGAGCGGTATAATTTCGACCCTCTTTCATCCGTATTTTCTTTAGGAAAATTTAATTAATATTTTTATGATTTAAAATCATAAAAATGTATTAAATTTAATTCCTTGAGTTCGTCCAGACAAATTAATTGATATTAATTAATATGTCATGTGTTGGATCGTGTGTGGACTCGTAATCTGTTGGAGCTATTAGAAGCTTAGGCCATATCCTCGGAAAGGATATCATCAGTAGTCGTCTCATCTAGATTCATCGCCCAATCTACTCCAGGCAAGTGGCGGTTCGCTCTTGCTTAATCATTCCATGTTTCATTAATTATCAATTGTTTAATTGTTAATTAAATTAGAGTGAAGTGTTGTTTGGGAACTAATTTCATAAATAACGTGATTAAAAAGGTGATGTTATAATAAGTTGTATATCTGTTAGAACAACGTTATTATATGTGTTAATTACCGTGATGGTATTGTTGTGAATTTAATGTGAACTTAATGCTAGAATAGCACGTGGGTTAGTAGGAAAGCTAAGTCCAGGTAAGGATTAGCCGTTTCTATTATATCTATGTTTAAGTTGATTGTCAGGATGGCTTTGATGTGAATAATTAATGTGTTGAAATGTATAGTTAGCACGAGTATTCGTAGGAACGCTAAGTCCAAGTAAGGATTAATCGTTTCCTTATAACTTAATGTTCGTAGGAACGCTAAGTCCAGATAAGGATTAGTCATTTCTTTATAACTTAATATTCATGGGAACGCTAATCCAGTTAAGGATTAGTCGTTTCTTTATAACTTGGTACTCCTCGGGATAATTTCCGAATAATTTAAGGGTCATGACCTATGCTTCCTACCCCCGTTAAGGTAGGAGGTGTTTTAAGTGCCTTGCTAGCGCAATTGGATATGCATAATTGTCATCCTGTGTATTAAGCACCTAGCTAGTGCAATCTGGGTGGACATAATTGTCACCCTGTGAGTTAAGTGTAAGCACCTTGTAAGTGCAATCTGGGTGGACGTAAGGTCACCCTGTGTCTTAAACTTCCGTTGTTACTCGGAATAATAATTAAAAGCCTTAACATTAGTGTGTGTGTGTTGTAATTTAATAAGATAAGTACGGTTAAGCACATAATTAATAAACCTTGAGTGTTGTACTAATTTGGGTGGGCATAATTGTCACCCTGAGGTTTAAAGCTTCGTAGCTGCTCAGAATAATAATTAAAAGTCTTAACGTTACTGTGAGTGTTGTAAGTAATAAGTTAAGTGCCGTTGTCGCACATAATTATTACACCTTCCCAAACAGTTGTCATAATTTCCTATAAGGCTCATGTCCTTTGGAGTCTTCTCTTCAGTGCATATCTAAATAATCATTCAGTGAAAGTACCGGGTTATGTATCGTTCCGTCAGTTATTATTCGAGGGACAATGATAGTAAACGGTTACGATCACTCGAACCACTCTGCTTGTACCCTTGCTTAGTCTTTCATTAGACTAACCAACCGTAATTGTTCTCTACATGGTTGGCTGGTGTCATCCATTCGATTCGGCACATCAGAGGTTGATGTCCGAAGTCAAAGTAACCTGTTGAAGGATAAGAGGTTTGCAGACGAAGATTTAAGTGTCAGTGTTTTAAATTGTTAAGTGTTTTAAGTTATTAAGATTCTTAAAAGTCTTTCGCTGTGTAATTTAAAGTCTTCCGCTGTTTAATTTTTCATTTAATATGTTATGTATTTAAGTTTAATTGTTCCGACCAAGCCTAGGGTGACATCGGACAGCAACGTCTGAGGTCACTGGCATGTGGCATTTCTGAAGTTAAATCGGGGGTGTTACAGATATGGTATCAGAGCAATGGTTTTAAAATTTTTGGTTTGTTGTTAGGTTTGAAAATTTTCGAAAAATTAATTTCGAAACTATTTTCAACATAATCTCTAGTAAAGAGAACTTTGAAGATTTAACTGTTGATTTAAAAAGTTTCCTTACTCCTTGGAGTTTAAAAATAATGATTTAGCCATTTGAATTTCAAAGGCTATTTATAATTGGTTTATAAAAGTGTTGTGTTATAAGCAATTAAATTAAAGTTTAAAGGTATGAAGTTTGAAAGTAAGGTTATTAATAAGTGATTTCAAACTTCTGCAAGCTTCAAGTGTTACTTATTCCTTAGATCCATTCTTAGGAATATTGTCTCTTCTTAGGATTAATGTCATTTAAAGGTTGACATTTCTCCTAGAAAACCTATTCTCAAGTTAAGAGAAGAAGGTCGTTTCTGTGGTTAACAGTAGGGGGTTAGTCAGACTAATATAAAGTTATTAGTTTGGACCCTTATAATCTGTTTCATAACGTATTTGACTTAAGTGTCAAGATCAAGTTGGAAAAGTTCTAAATTAACGTTATGGTTCATCAGCTGATGGTGAACACAAGAGATACGGTTCATGCTGGTGCAGGAGCAACGACGTGTGTCGATAATCTTCGTAGTTTGGTAATCCGTAAGTGTGACTTCTGTCAGTTGTTTTAATGTAATGTTTCGGGTAAATATAGAAATGTTTCCTTGTGTTGGAAAATTTCTGAATTCGTTGCTATTGCAATTAATCATTCATACGAAACCACGTGAGTGCCGGAAACAGTATATATCATGTATGGATAAAGGTTGTCGGACTCATAAGGGGAGGAGTATCGTTTGTAGCATAGATGTTCGTTCCCTACATGGTTAACCCCAGGGTCGACTCTATTGCTTAAATTCTAAATCCATCCCTAAGATCCTTCTCCATTTCAGGAGTAACGTCACGGTGGTGACATTAATTGTTGCGAGAGCGTTGTCTCGTAAGCTGAGTCCTGCTGGGATTTCTTAAAGTGTAGGAATAAATATGTGGAGTTAATATTCTAAGAGATTAAGAGTTATATCTCACTTGTGTACTTGGAATTTTTGTTCCATTAGAAGTATATAGAGGTGGACTAGTGCAAAGTCCAGAATGCCTAGTGGTGGAATCATGCTGTAGGCATTAATGTGGATAAAGTGTTATGAAGGAATAAATTGATTAAGGGAATAGTTTAATAAGAACTCGTTTTCCCTATTGCGATCTTGAGTAAGACTGTGAAATCCGGAGTTATGATGGTCGGGATCATAAGTAAGTATGACCCATGTAGGACCAATGGTCAAAGCTTTTGGAAAAGCCAAGTGTACGAAATCATAGGTATCCTTTGGGGAGATCTATTTGAGATTCGTTTGAGGTAATATAAGGAAATGATGCGATTAAGTCCTGGATGGATAGTAGATTGTGTGAGGAATATAAGGATTTTAAGTTAGAAATAAGTCATTTAAGACAGTACGAGTTGTTGGACTCGATAAGTGGAATTTCCAGAGGATGAAGAGTTATGACTCTTGGGAATTGTCAAGGATTGACATCTTGTGAGTATGTCATCTATAAGGCTTATGGTATCACTCTCTTTGAGGAAATATGAGTAATATCTTATGTGATACGTTTCGAGGAACGTAGGAATAAGATATTGTGATTGTTCTTGAATCTTAAAGGAGTTAAGTTAGAAATTGTTTAAAGAGATGTGTTAAATTATTCTTGTAAGGATTTTAAGTTAGAGATGGCGTAAGGCCAGTCTTACTTTAAGATAAATGATGGGATTGTGTAAAGTACCATTAAGGGAATTAAGGAAGTTATGATTCGAGGTTACTAAGATTTATCTGAGTTATAAGAAGTTAATGTATAAACCTTGGGTTTGTCTATAAGGAGATTGGAGGAGAAATGTATGTTCTCCTATTGAAGGTGCATTAATAGCGTTATGATGATTTTGGGAGACCATTATGCTAAGGTAGACCGATCATATGGAGTTAATAAGAATTATTACATGGTATGTTGTATGGAGATAAGGTTGTGAGGTGATGTCATGATTAATGATATTAAGTTCAGGAAGTAAGGTTGGTAGAGAAACCATTTTCTCGTTAGTAAATGCAAGTTTTGGGGTCGAAACTTTTCTTAAGGGGGTAGTAATGTAATACCCCTTAATTTTAGTAAGGGTATTTGGGTAATTTTCCCATCCTTCGTTCAATAATTTTATTCGCTTTCAGGGGAGTTTGGATTTTCTGTAATATCCATGATTTCCGTAATAATTCCTCGAGTGGTATAAAATACATTCGATGTATTTTCGGGACTTAGAATATTTGTTTGGATACAAATATATAATTTCCAGGGTGTAAAACCCATACCAAACTTTCCATGTACAAGATATTACAAGATATTTATACGAGATATTTATATAAGATATTTGTATAAATATCTCCAAAATATCTACAAATATCTTCGCTATAAAAGGGAGCCTCTCTCTCCTCTCTGGTTTTTCTCTCGTGAGCTCCCCTATGCACCGCTCCCCTGTGCACCGCCTCCTCTGGTTCATGCCTCTGTTGTTGTTGTTGTTGTTGCTGTGCTGCCCTGCTGGTGGCTGTCCCTTCCCGGCGACGAAGCTCCCCCGGCGAAGCCCAGCGACGAGCTCGGTTCTTCGATCCGACCAGAAGAGACGCCGTTGCCTGGAGCTACTGTGCGTGGTGGCTGCAGTCGTGGGCTGCTGCTGAGGTTGCGCGTCGTCGTCGTTGGAGCCGCTGACTGTCCCGCCGTTGCTACTCTTCCCCGTCGGCGAGTCCTTCCCGGCAACGAAGAGCCCCGCCGCTGTGCATTGTGCTGTTGTTGTTATGTGGGGGAAGAAGATGAAGGGAGGGGGGTCCCTCCTTTGCTAACTTTTGTTGGGCCGTAAAGCCCAATTAGGCATCCAGTCCAATTTTAACCCGAGATCGATCGAGCGGTATAATTTCGACCCTCTTTCATCCGTATTTTCTTTAGGAAAATTTAATTAATATTTTTATGATTTAAAATCATAAAAATGTATTAAATTTAATTCCTTGAGTTCGTCTAGACAAATTAATTGATATTAATTAATATGTCATGTGTTGGATCGTGTGTGGACTCGTAATCTGTTGGAGCTATTAGAAGCTTAGGCCATATCCTCGGAAAGGATATCATTAGTAGTCGTCTCGTCTAGATTCATCACCGAATCTACTCCAGGCAAGTGGCAGTTCGCTCTTGCTTAATCATTCCATGTTTCATTAATTATCAATTGTTTAATTGTTAATTAAATTGGAGTGAACTGTTGTTTGGGAACTAATTTCATAAATAACGTGATTAAAAAGGTGATGTTATAATAAGTTGTATATCTGTTAGAACAACGTTATTATATGTGTTAATTACCGTGATGGTATTGTTGTGAATTTAATGTGAACTTAATGCTAGAATAGCACGTGGGTTAGTAGGAAAGCTAAGTCCAGGTAAGGATTAGCCGTTTCTATTATATCTATGTTTAAGTTGATTGTCAGGATGGCTTTGATGTGAATAATTAATATGTTGAAATGTATAGTTAGCACGAGTATTCGTAGGAACGCTAAGTCCAAGTAAGGATTAGTCGTTTCCTTATAACTTAATGTTCGTAGGAACGCTAAGTCCAGATAAGGATTAGTCGTTTCTTTATAACTTAATATTCGTGGGAACGCTAATCCAGTTAAGGATTAGTCGTTTCTTTATAACTTGGTACTCCTCGGGATAATTTCCGAATAATTTAAGGGTCATGACCTATGCTTCCTACCCCCGTTAAGGTAGGAGGTGTTTTAAGCGCCTTGCTAGCGCAATTGGATAGGCATAATTGTCATCCTGTGTATTAAGCACCTAGCTAGTGCAATCTGGGTGGACATAATTGTCACCCTGTGAGTTAAGTGTAAGCACCTTATAAGTGCAATCTGGGTGGATGTAAGGTCACCTTGTGTCTTAAACTTCCGTTGTTACTCGGAATAATAATTAAAAGCCTTAACATTAGTGTGTGTGTTGTAATTTAATAAGATAAGTACGGTTAAGCACATAATTAATAAACCTTGAGCGTTGTACTAATTTGGGTGGGCATAATTGTCACCCTGAGGTTTAAAGCTTCGTAGCTGCTCGGAATAATAATTAAAAGTCTTAACGTTATTGTGAGTGTTGTAAGTAATAAGTTAAGTGCCGTTGTCGCACATAATTATTACTGATAGCAGGTTTAAGTCGTATCACCTAATCAATCAAATAAAATCCTAGCAAAACCTACACAAGTAGTTAGGGTAAGCAGGGGTCGAATCCACAGAGAGGAAGGGATTAATCTATGTGTTGTTCGCATGCAATAGTAACAAGAAGGGGGAGTTGTAGGTTGGTTGGTCACAATTAAGTCAAACACAACAAAGTATATGATGAAAATATCAAAGATAGAAAACACTTAGCCAAGTAATGTCCACATAAGTCATTCAAAGGTTGTTCCTTGATTATGCCCTATCTTCCTATTCGGTTATTCCTGTCCTGATCTTGTGTAGATTATTAGGGAAACCATCCCTAAGAACCCTTACCAATGAATAACCCTAGCACCACTAGTGATTCAACCCAAAGACAGTAATGAACATAAGAATTAACCAGGATACACATAACACCTCAACCAGAAGCATTCAACATGTAATCAATTCCCTACATAGATAAATTCCACAGTGGCAGATAAGAATCTATGCTCGCTACTCGAACTAGAGCGTTAGCCCAACAGTTCCCTAGTATTAGCAATATGAATGAAAGCAATAAACCTAGGTGATCAATTTAGATAAACCAACAAACATCCAAATAAGAATTTGCTCAAGAGAAAAGATATAACTCAATAGGATAAGATAGATAGGAACAAAACCTCACAACCAGAACTTATGCTTTCATTACCGGACTAAGAAAAAGAGGCTTAGCTCCTCATAAACATGATGAAATCCAAAGGTATAAAAAGTGGCAACGATGAATTGAAATTGCAAAAAACTAGAACTTGGAAAAACTCTCCCTTTTAACCTAATGTTAAAGAGAGTATATATAGGGCCTCTAACAAATGACCTAGCCCAATAAGAAAAGAAACGAAATAAAATGGAAAAATAAGAAAAGAAATTAGAAAAGATACACTCGGGAAAAGTCAAAACTTCCAGCGTCGACGACCCGTGATCGCGGCCCATTTACCGCGATCGCGGCCTCTTGTGGCTCCGCGCTCTTCACATTCCTCCGCGCCTGCGGAAAACTCTCGACTTTCCCGAGGAACCGCGATCGCGGCACCCTTGCCCGCGGTCGCGGTTAATGCTCGGCCTTCACTCCTTGGCTTCGCCTCCTAACCTCTCGTCTTCACTTCCTTGGCGTCTTCTTTTGGTGGCTTCCTTCCTCAGTGTCTCCTATGATATCCAAAATATCTCAAACACCTCCAAAAACAACAGACTTTGCCCCCAAACGCCATGCCCAAGAATATGTCTAAATCTACCCGAATGACACCAATAAAACCCTCTAATAACTCTTAGTTAAGCCCTACAAAGTAGTGCTTATCAAACTCCCCCATGCTTAGACCTTTGCTCGTCCTCCAGTAAACTAATAAAGAGTCTACTCCTCCAATCCAGCACCCAAGGTCTCAGGAAGCATGTCCTCAAACTAAGAGTCACCTAACCCATGCCAAGCTCCTGGCACCAAACTCATTCACAACACATCCACAACTCAACAAGCTTAAAGGGCAAGCAGAGTACTTCCCCTAAGCTTAACCCGAACATCCAATGGTGTGAGTAACCTCTAATCCTAGCCTCCATCTATGACTCCTTATGGCTCCCAGAGTGACCTACCCGAATCCTCCTTATATCACATCTTCTTATGTCGCCACGCCAAAATGAGGATTCCTAAAATTCACTCTTCTTCTTTTCACTCATTTTGCCAAGGCGCCCTTTCGGGTTTTCACCAAGCCACTCATATTTTTTTCATAGATGTGCTCACAATATAACTCATATCACTCTAGACCAATTTTTACCCCAGCCTAATGCTGGTCCAAGCCACCTGCTTATTACCTAGGCCGCCCTTTCGGGTTTTCGACCTATCCCAGGATTTCAATTTTAGCCTTTTTTTTCAATTTTTTGGCTCTTTTTCTTTTTCTCCTCAACGACATAGGAAATATAAAACTCTCCCCCATGCTTAAACATTGCATTGTCCTCAATGTAATGAAAGACAAAAGAATAAAGCACAGGGAAAAGAAGGGATTAGCTCACAAATGTCGCTGAGTCGGCATGGACACTTCCGTTGTTGCTAGCGGTCTTCTCAATAAATGCCCAGGTCTCTGTTGTTGGGCGGTGCCTCATCAATTCCAGCATCATCTTCTACCGTGCAACCATAAGGTACCACTTGGTGAGTAGTGGTTGAACAGTGATAACGGGGTTGCACGGCCTTCAAATACCACCAAAAATGGGCCCATATATGAACGGGGTGTGGGCCATGAGTGGTCTTCCATCGCAGCTATCGACTGTGGGGCCGCCATCGTTGCCAATAATTTGTGTAGCGAAAAACTTCCTCTGTTGGCAACATGCGCACCCCTCTCCATGGTACTGCGGGACAGCTCGTACTCGTACAACATCAATTTTTATTTTTATTTTGCCCCCCGTTTAAGGTTTTTTCGGGGGTGACTAGTGCAAGGACATGAGAGACTTACATTGGTGTAGAAACACCTTCTTTAATGAGCATGGGTCTCTTCCCTGCAGGTTAGTCAAGAAAAAAAAACAAAAAACAAAAACAAAGCAAAAACACACCAAAAAAATAATGCAAAACGAAGAAAGAAAGACAAAGGAAAAGATACATACATCGGGTTGCCTCCCGGACAACGCCTTAGTTATTGTCATGGCATGACATACCGCTTCATCCTTCTCAATCTGGGTTGCCTCCTGCAACCGCGCTCTTCACTCTTGAGTCTGGGGGATGCTCCTGAATGGTCTCCAGCCTGTGCTCCACCTTCCTCCGGTCAAACTCCATGCTTACCGTACCTGTGCCCACATCGATCTTTGTGTTGGAGGTCTTCATGAAAGGCCTCCCTAGCATTACTCGTCCTCCTCGTTTCCATGTGTTCATGACGAAGAAATCTGCAGGGAAGACGAGGGTGTCGACGCTCACCAAAACATCCTTCACAACGCCCTCTGGAATGATGATGGAGTTATCAGCCAGTTGGATGACAAACTCCGTGCTTTCTAGTGGTCCGACATTGAGGGTGTTGTAGACGGACAGTGGTAGGACATTGATGGAGGCTCCCAAATCCAGCAATGTCTCGCTGAACTCGGTTTCTCCAATCTTGCAGGGTACACTAAACATTCCGGGATCTTCACACTTTTTCGGGATCTTCTTTTGCATCACAGCCGAGACATCCTTCTTGACTTTCACCTTTTTCTTTGACCGCTCCTTTTGCTCCTTCTTGAGCTTGCATAGCTCCCTCAAGAAGTTTGCAAAGCGAGGCATCGTTTTGCTCAATTGAGGGGTCACCTTGTAATTCCTGAATGTCTCGAACATTCCCTTCAACCCCTCAATGGGTTCGTCATCTTCTAGTGCTGCAGGGAATGGCACTGGGATGTCAAAATATCCCTCCGGGTAGACATACCGCGTCATGAAAGTAAGTGGAGACGGCCCGTTTTTCGAAATTTGATCGCGGTTTTCACCCCGCGATCGCGGTTCTTGCACTGGGGCCCCGCGGTCGCGGCTATCCTGCCCGCAATCGCGCTTAATCGGCGCATCTTGCCCATTCTCTTGCTCAACAGACCCGCGATCGCGGCAAATTGCCCGCGGTCGCGGTTTGTCCTCGTAATTTTTGGTTGGAAGCTTTTCTTCTTCATGCTCCCATCTGGGCCTTGACGTCATGGAGTAGACGTTTTGCCTAGGATTTATCTCAGTTTGAGATGGGAGTGCTCGTGACACTCTAGCTTCAAGCTTGCTAACTGTCTGGGAGATCTGCCCCACCTGCTTCTCTAGGTTCTGTATGCTGGACTTGGTCTCATGTTGAAACTGAACCATGTTTTGATGTATGGTTCCCACGGTCTGCTCCAAAGTATTCATATGATGCGCCAGTGTGTTGACCTGGTCCTCAAGATTGGTGATGCGGGCGGCTCCCTATTCTTGTGGTCTTTGATCTGCTTGGCCTCCTTGAAACTGCCGCTGGAGGTACTGCTGAAAATCTTGGGTCTCATGCCCTTAATGAGTGTTCTGCTGGTTCCCGTATCTCAGATTTGGGTGATCTCTCCACCCTGGATTGTAGGTGCTGGAGTACGGGTCATATTTTGGCCTTTGAGGGCCATATCCGCCAATGGCGTTCACCTCAGCAGTTGGTTCTTACAGGGTGGGGCATACATCAGTTGGATGTGTCGTTTCATAGCATAACCCACATGATTTGACTTGCTACAGGCCACCTCTCATCATACATCTCCTCATCATCTCCTTCATCTCAGCCATTTCAGCAAGAAGAGTAGAATTGGGTTGAGATTCTGCAGCTCTCACAGATTGGATGCCCGCCCTTTTACTGAATTGCCTGGACCCTTCAGAAAGCTCAAAAAAAAAATCAAAAGCTGTAGCAGGAGTCTTGTTGAGGATGTTCCCCCCACAAGCAGCGTTCACCATCCTTCTCTCTTCATCAAGAAGACCACCGTACAAATAAAGTACGAGGTCCTGCTCAGAATAGCCGTGGAAGGGGCAACTGGATATCATCTTCTTGAACCGCTCATAATACTCATAGAGCGATTCACCAGGCTGCTGCTCGATGTTGCTGATAGTTCGCTTTAGGCTGTTCAGTTTGGTAGCTGGAAGTACTTCTCCAGGAAGGCTTTCTTCATCTTGACCCAAGTGTCAATGCTCCATGGAGTGAGATAGTAGAACCAGTCATTGGCCGCATCCTTCAGTGAAAAAGGAAAGGCCCTCAGCTTGATCTGATCCTCCGTCACGTTCTTCGGCTTCATACTGCTACACACCGAATGAAACTCAGCAAGATGCTTGTTGGGGTCTTCACCACTCATCCCATGGAAGTGGGGGAGTAAGTGGATCAACCCAGACTTCAGCTCGAAATTTACGCCCTCGCCCAACTCAGGAAACTGCACAGCCAGCGGTTGCTGCTGCATGTTAGGGGCGGTCAATTGTCTCAACGTCTGCTCTGCGTCAGCCATCTCGAACGCAGGATTATCAAAAACCAAAGCACGATTTATTCTGCGACCCTGGGAAAGGGTTCTCTCAATCTCTGAATTAAAACCAAGTAGAGGGGAATTAGTAGCACGGGTGTGGACCATAAGATAGGTCCACACCAAAGGAACACAACACACAAACAAACACACAGAAAAATCAACGCTTGCCTCCCCGACAACGGCGCCAATTTGATAGCAGGTTTAAGTCGTATCACCTAATCAATCAAATAAAATCCTAGCAAAACCTAAACAAGTAGTTAGGGTAAGCAGGGGTCGAATCCACATAGAGGAAGGGATTAATCTATGTGTTGTTCGCATGCAATAGTAACAAGAAGGGGGAGTTGTAGGTTGGTTGGTCACAATTAAGTCAAACACAGCAAAGTATATGATGAAAATATCAAAGATAGAAAACACTTAGCCAAGTAATGTCCACATAAGTCATTCAAAGGTTGTTCCTTGATTATGCCCTATCTTCCTATTCGGTTATTCATGTCCTGATCTTGTGTAGATTAATAGGGAAACCATCCCTAAGAACCCTTATTAATGAATAACCCTAGCACCACTAGTGATTCAACCCAAAGGCAGCAATGAACATAAGAATTAACCAGGATACACATAACACCTCAACCAGAAGCATTCAACATGTAATCAATTCCCTACATAGATAAATTCCACAGTGGCAGATAAGAATATATGCTCGCTACTCGAACTAGAGCGTTAGCCTAACAGTTCCCTAGTATTAGCAATATGAATGAAAGCAATAAACCTAGGTGATCAATCTAGATAAACCAACAAACATCCAAATAAGAATTTGCTCAAGAGAAAAGATATAACTCAATAGGATAAGATAGATAGGAACAAAACCTCACAACCAGATGAATAAACTTATGCTTCCATTATCGGACTAAGCAAAAGAGGCTTAGCTCCTCATAAACATGATGAACTCCAAAGGTATAAAAAGTGGCAACGATGAATTGAAATTGCAAAAAACTAGAACTTGGAAAAACTCTCCCTTTTAACCTAATGCTAAAGAGAGTATATATAGGGCCTCTAACAAATGACCTAGCCCAATAAGAAAAGAAACAAAATAAAATGGAAAAATAAGAAAAGAAATTAGAAAAGATACACTCGGGAAAAGTCAAAACTTCCAGCGTTGACGACCCGCGATCGCGGCCCATTTACCGCGATCGCGGCCTCTTGTGGCTCCGCGCTCTTCACATTCCTCCGCGCCTGCGGAAAACTCTCGACTTGCCCGAGGAACCGCGATCGCGGCACCCTTGCCCGCGGTCGCGGTTAATGCTCGGCCTTCACTCCTTGGCTTCGCCTCCTAACCTCTCGTCTTCACTTCCTTGGCGTCTTCTTTTGGTGGCTTCCTTCCTCAGTGTCTCCTATGATATCCAAAATATCTCAAACACCTCCAAAAACAATAGACTTTGCCCCCAAACGTCATGCACAAGAATGTGTCTAAATCTACCCGAATGGCACCAATAAAACCCTCTAATAACTCTTAGTTAAGCCCTACAAAGTAGTGCTTATCAATTATACCTTCCCAAACAGTTGTCATAATTTCCTATAAGGCTCATGTCCTTTGGAGTCTTCTCTTCAGTGCATATCTAAATAATCATTCAGTGAAAGTACCGGGTTATGTATCGTTCCGTCGGTTATTATTCGAGGGACAATGATAGTAAACGGTTACGATCACTCGAACCACTCTACTTGTACCCTTGCTTAGTCTTTCATTAGATTAACCAACCGTAATTGTTCTCTACATGGTTGGCTGATGTCATCCGTTCGATTCGGCACATCAGAGGTTGATGCCCGAAGTCAAAGTAACCTGTTGAAGGATAAAAGGCTTGCAGACGAAGATTTAAGTGTCAGTGTTTTAAGTTGTTAAGTGTTTTAAGTTATTAAGATTCTTAAAAGTCTTCCGCTGTGTAATTTAAAATCTTCCGCTGTTTAATCTTTCATTTAATATGTTATGTATTTAAGTTTAATTGTTCCGACCAAGCCTAGGGTGACATCGGACATCAACGTCTGAGGTCACTGGCATGTGGCATTTCCGAAGTTAAATCGGGGGTGTTACAATTTGACATGTTGCTTCGAAAGTGTTTTTTTTCTTGTACTAACGGCGCTTTCTCAGTGGTTCAATGGTGTGAAAATGGCGATCTTATTCTTCAAGTTGCTCCTCGTAGTTGTTTGGACCTCGATTTGCGTCGAAGCATTTTGTGGTTTAAGGGGGGGTAAGGGAAAAGTTGTCCTTTGTGTCTCTTTTTGTCCAAATAACCAAATAGGCACCGTGTTTTTCATATGGCGCGCGCGTGTTCATTACACATCCGGTGGAGTCGCAAGATCTGGGTCGGTGAAAGCCTTGATCTTGTGTTTAAAATTTGGTCTGCATGTTGCACATTAAGCTCGGTCCGCACCGGAACCGGATTCAACCCTATCATATTCCATATATTTTAAATGTCCATTTTACATATTCACTCTTCTACTTATTCACAAATTACATTATTTTTTACCTATACCAATTTTCTTATTTACCAAAAAACTATCATTTATATAATAAAATATTTTACTATATATCACCAAATAAACTACCCATATCTTTATTACCAAATATATATTTCTTTGAAATTAGTAACACCGATATATTATGGTTCATGTATATTTTGCTTCACTTATTACGGTACAAAGGAGAAACTATTGGACTCACATTAAGACAAAGAAGTAGAAAATGAACCCCGAAAACGCTCTCCGTACAACGCTCCCACAAACCCTAGAAAATTTTCGATTGCCGCATCTACTTTGCACCTTCACCATCGCCTCTGATCAAGATTCCATTTCCACTGAAGCTTCTTCCCTGCGTAATCATCCTTCTTTGGATGGGATTTCTCCTCCCAAATCCCTTCTCACCTCAACCTTTTTCAACCAACTTGATTTTTCTCACATATTGGTGGAAAGATCTATGTCAGATCTTTGTCTTTTCCTGTGTACCAGATCTGTGTCTTAGTATTATTTTCATTTTTGATAGCGAACATATTAAGCTTGATGCTTCTCGCGATTCTGATCTCTTTCAACCCATACTCTAGAGAAATCGCAAGTTCTGCTATAACGACGAAGATGCTTGGGTTCTTCCCGTCCTTCGTCTTTGCAATGGTGGCTGGTGGTGTGACATCCTGACGACTTGGTGGGAGCTTCCTTGGTGTGGTGGCCCTAGGATCTGGTGGTGGCGTGTCGGAGTAGGCGTGGGTTCCATACACCTGCTCATTCACTCTGTTCTAGATCTAGTGTCCGATTTACTCTAGAGGTGTACAACAGTTCATTTACGAACTTTGAACAGATGGTATCTCTCCTTCTCTCTGAATTTTTATTCTTACTGGATTGGGTTTGCCCTTTACTTGTGCTGCATTGTAACACCCTAGATTTGTAATCCTTTATAAAGATTAGAGTGCTACTCATGTCAACAAAAGCTCTTCCTTTTCATGGTTCAAGTGAGGAAAAAGAACTATGAAGTTAAGCATGCTAGGGCGGGAGTAGTACCAAGATGGGTGACCTCTTGGGAAGTCTTCGGGTTGGCATGGGATGACGCTTCTAAGGCCGCGAGCCTTAGAAATGGTATTAGAGCCGACTCTGGGTTACGAATGGGCTTGGTCCTGTGGACGGTTGCTCGACCCAGAGGGCGGTGTTTGGGACTTGACGAGGTCGTCAAGGGTTTAAGTGGGGGTGATTATAATACCCCTATTTGTAATTATTTACAAGGATTAGAGTATACTCATGTCAACAAGAGATCTTCCTTTTCAGGGTTCAAGTGAGGACAAAGAAAACTGAAGTTAAGCGTGCTAGGGAAAGAGTAGTACCAGGATGGGTGACCTCCTGGGAAGTCCCGAGGTTGGCCTGGAATGGCGCTTTGCCTCGGGTCTTACATGCACTTTGTTGTTGTTTGCTCTTTCGGCATTCTCTAATACCCCTTGTTACTCATTCTATTTCGAATTTGCGGTGACTCTCTTACCCCCTACTAAATCTGACCAGACTGTGAATGAGGTCGAGGAGACCAATACTCGTTGTGGTGATTCTAGAGCCAAAAATACTACCTTCTCTGTCTGTCCTAAAATCTTGTGAAATTGCATCCTGAAATTTATCACTTCTAATTACCATTACCAGAATAATGACTATCTTAATATGAATATTACGAACGACCACAATTGGATATCTAAACCTTACCCTTTGAGCTTCTTGGGTGTTTATATTCTAACTGATGATACCAGTCAATTTATGAATGTTGATTATTGCATCAGAAATGCTAAGAAAATTTGTTGTCTTGGTGCAGTGTGACTCTCTCTTTGTACTAATAATATGAAATTTGATCTTTATAAATTAGCTATGAGAATATCTTTACTCTCGGTTTTCACCAGGTTAAGGCAAGCTCACAAAATTTGGAATAAGGACTTTGAAAATATTATGAATAATAATCCTTTAGAAACTCATTGTATAGTTAAGTTCTGCTTTGCCTGTGTTAATCCTATGCTTGATTCTGGACCCTTGGATTATGACTTCATCTTTATACATATCATTTTTTCTGAATCCCATGTTTATTCCCCCTGAGGTTTCTTTTTGGAACTCTTACTACATCTATATTAGTGACCCTACTATCGTTGACCTGGAACTTTGGATTGGTGTTTTTGTTTTTGTTGTGATCCTATCTATTGGCTCATACTGCTTTATATTCTATTACCCTAAAACAAAAATTGAATTGGACTTTTCCCTTCTCGTTATGGAATGGACTGATCTTCTTTGTGAGATGGTCTCTCCCTTCTCATACTAGATTGAGTTGATTTATTAACCGCTCTTTATTGACTTGTGGTCTCAAATCTTGTTAAGATTGTTTATTTATCCCTGTAGATGCTTTGATCTTATCGATTATTTGGGTTGTAAGAATCTGATCTCCACAACTTACTTGTATAAACTTTCTTGTTCTGTGACACTTTTAACTTGGAGTAGGAATAAGTTGCTTCTTCCTTCTCTTCGTTTTTCTACCCTCATAATTGGGATTCTCACATTCTGAACTTTTTTTAGTTGAAGGTTATGTTGAAATCCATTAGCGTACTCATTCCTAATTGGTTTATGAGATTATCTTCTTACCAGGTTTCTCATGGACTCCTATTGTGCAATCGGAGAACCCAAAGTTGTTTTGACAACACCACCTCGGATCAACATGAACAAGCGAACCATCTACAAGATTTTGAACCCTACACCATTATGGTTGAGAAAACCAAAAGTAATGGTTCCTCAAGTTCCAAAGAGATAAACTTTAATGAAAAAATTCAAATATAATTTGTCCTTGATAAGAACAATCAAAAGGAGAAAAACAATATTGTGATTCCCAGGCTGAAAAATAAGACTTGAAAGATCTTATGAATACTTTGTTGGAGGAAGGTACACTCAGCAGCTTATAGACCAACCTGTACTGATGGAACAAAACAAACACTCGAACCCACACCGACTGAAAAAAAACTGGGAGGAATGTATCTTGGATATATGTTGTATATGTATCTCTCTAGATAATTGATTAATTTGCTGATGCTTCTCGCGAACACTATGCAAAAACTGATTGTGAAACTGCTATCATTATCCCCAGTGTGGATGAACACTATGCAAAAACTGAATTATCATGCATACCTGATTGTGAAACTGCTATCATTATCCCCAGTGTGGATGAACACTATGCAAAAACTCCCACAGTTGGCGCAAAGATATATGAAACATATATACTGTGATTCTGTACATTATGAACTTAACTCTAATCATATTTCTATGTATAATGCTTTCAGAATTTATATAGTGAGATTGTGCATAATAATACATGATTACTACGGGAAAAAACTAAAAATGATGTATGACTATACTCATCATATCATAATTAGAAAACACGGTCAAACTTTATTTGATCAATGGGAGTCCCAAACAACCTCGGACATCTACATTTACATAAGTACCATGACCAATCAAAGGATTAAATGCTATGAATATTGTTGAATTCCGTTTCAACCATTCGTGAAGACGTCGAGGGTCAACACACCCTCGACCCGGATTTGTTGAGGATTTGTTTGTTTTGGGGATGTCCTCAGCAACTTCCTAGTCTCTGGCTTCGCGTAGGAGGGGGCCTCTGGCTCCATGCTTCGGTTCTGATGTTGATATTATTCCTTCACACTTCTCCAAATTGTATATGGTTGTTCTCGAGATTCGACAGCTTTCTCATACGCGAGATCCACCTGAAAACACCCCGGAGATGGCTTCCCCGGGGGCGAGCTCTCCGACGCTCAAGTCAGTTTTCTATACAAAGGGCATGTATATATATATATAGAGAGAAGTTAAGGTTGAGATGTTTACTAACCCGTCGAATTACCTTGACCGAGTATACTCACCCTTTATTTCATTAGTCGGGCATCGGGCTTGTTAGTGGCAATTATTCTACCAAAGGCATATCACTAAGCTAGCATATACTTGTTATCACTTGAACCAGACATCAAGCAAGTATAAATGATCTCAAAAGCTACATAATCGCCTCATATATCAAGCAAAGTGCTAAAATCACTAGCTCCCCATGACCTGCCCAAGTACAGTTATAATCCGATGCATAACCCATCAAGGTGTGTCCGAGATAGCCCCGCGATGCCAAGTTTTACCGATATGGTCTAGGCCTAAACTTAGGTCTATTAGTTATCAAGAGCTATTTTGTTTTAGCATGCTTATTGCATTTTACCAAGCCTCTTCATCTATGGCTCATTAATTATAGCTTAGTGCTGGCTTATGACCACTGCGTTCTCCAGATTCTAGTTCCTTCAATCACATAATTCTATAGTCTTGCTAATTAACTACTTAATCTTGCAAGTATAAGCATTGCCAGAAACATGCTTAATGGCTAATAGTCAAATTGCAAGTCGCATGAGAAATGATGGGGCTGTGTATGAAATTGAGAAGGAAAGAGACGTACCAGAAGCGATGTCACCGAAGGCACGGGAGTTGGAAATGGAGATCGGCTTTTACCGTGAGAGTGAGATCCTCCCCTGCGGGGATCGAAGCTTTATCGACATCGTCGCCCATTCAAGCTCAGGCCGGAGCCTCTCAGCGAATCGTCGAGGCTGGAGACGGAGGCGGCGATAGGGCCGAAGACGATGATGGATTAGACCGGAGAGGTGCAGGCTAAGCAGGAGAAGGGCGAGATCCGGGATAAGTTCCGACGACGATGCTCACCATTACCACCGGAGGATGCGAGGTGCCTGCGGCTCTCGCCGGAATCTCACTCTCGTTACCGAAATTCAGGGAGCTTCATCCCTCCCTTTCCAAATTGTGGCCCCTTTCAGAAAGTCCTCAATTGCCTTTTCTACTGAAGCGTTTCCATTCTTTCACCCTAAAATAAGGCGTTGGGCCTCTTCTTTTCTATAGGCCTTGAGCCCAGCTCCAACACAGCCCCTCAAGCCTTTCGCTATGCGTAGCACGGCGAAAACTTGAATACTGGTGTATGGTTTCTTTGCGAAGGGGCAAGATGATGAGGGCAGAGCCCTAATGTATTTCGTCGGATTAGAGCTTCAGGGATTTTTACTCTGCTTGTAGCCAAGGCTTTCCTAATGGGATGGAGCCCGTGTTTCGTTGTGCAGGCCGCGAAAGGGGTTTCTTAGAGCAGGAGCACCAATATCGTTTGTAGTATAGGAGAAGACTTTAGAGTTCGCGAGAGAACTCGTCGAGTACAGGCGAAGCCCCGAGATATTGCATTTCGAGTTCGCGAGGGAACTCGTCGAGTGGGCGCGAAGCCACAAGATATTGCATTTCGAGTTTGCGAGGGAACTCGTCGAGTGGGCGCGAAGCCCCAAGACATTGCTTTTAGAGTTCGCGAGGGAACTCGTCGAGTGGGCGCGAAGCCCCGAGACATTGCTTTTATAGTTCGCGAGAGAACTCGTCGAGTGGGGGCGAAGCCCCGAGATATTGCATTTCGAGTTCGCGAGGGAACTCGTCGAGTGGGCGCAAAGCCCTAAGACATTGCTTTTAGAGTTCGCGAGGGAACTCGTCGAGTGGGCGCGAAGCCCCGAGACATTGCTTTTAGAGTTCGCGAGAGAACTCGTCGAGTGGGGGCGAAGCCCCGAGATATTGCATTTCGAGTTCGCGAGGGAACTTGTCGAGTGGGCGCGAATCCCCAATACATTGCTTTTAGAGTTCGCGAGGGAACTCGTCAAGTGGGTGCGAAGCCCCGAGACATTGCTTTTAGAGTTCGCGAGAGAACTTGTCGAGTGGGGGCGAAGCCCCGAGATATTGCATTTCGAGTTCGCGAGGGAACTCGTCGAGTGGGCGCGAAGCCCCAAGACATTGCTTTTAGAGTTCGCGAGGGAACTCGTCGAGTGGGCGCGAAGCCCCGAGACATTGCTTTTAGAGTTCGCGAGAGAACTCGTCGAGTGGGGGGCGAAGCCCCGAGATATTGCATTTCGAGTTCGCGAGGGAACTCGTCGAGTGGGCGCGAAGCCCCAAGAAATTTCTTTTAGAGTTCGCGAGGGAACTCGTCGAGTGGGCGTGAAGCCCCGAGACATTGCTTTTAGAGTTCGCGAGAGAACTCGTCGAGTGGGGGCGAAGCCCCGAGATATTGCATTTCGAGTTCGCGAGGGAACTCGTCGAGTGGGCGCGAAGCCCCGAGATATTGCACTTCGAGTTTGCGAGGGAACTCGTCGAGTGGGCACGAAGCCCCAAGACATTGCTTTTAGAGTTCGCGAGGGAACTCGTCGAGTGGGCGCGAAGCCCCGAGATATTGCTTTTAGGGGAGCATGGCTCCACTCTAGTTAGGTCTCTTCTTGGTGCGCCTTGTACTCTGCTTTTAATTGTTTACTCGTATTTGTATTATTCTTGCTCTATCATTTTCTTGTTAATAGTGCAAGCATGAACCTTGTATTTGAAGGAACATGCGTGTTTCCGATTGGGGATATACGGACTTGCGCGTAAAGAAGCACATATATGTGTGTCATAGAAAAGAGACTCGTGAAGGGGGTATGCGTTTGTGCACAAAGGACCCGCCATGCGTCGGAGAGAGTGATCCCCTAGAGGGTATAAGGGAGGGAGTGATTTCACTAGCCTGCTCGTGTTGCTCAGCTTGCTTTTTCACTCTCTGTTTGCTAGCTTTCTCGTGTTGCTTCTGTCACTTGCTTTCTCACATTGCTTATACATTTGTCTTATTGTATTTCCTTTTTACTTGCTTTTTCTAAGTCCATGGAGGGTGCATGGTTGGGTAGTTATGAGTGAAGGGAAACCTTTGTGAAGGCCTTGAAGTGAAGATCTTCATGAAAGGGAGCTTTCGTGAAGGATGGGTTTTCGTGGATGATGGGCCTTCATGAGGAATGGCTTACGTGAAGTGTTGCCTTCTTGAAGGGACATAGGCATAAGCCGGGAAGCAACGAGTATGGGCCACGAGTACCACACGAGGGTCAATAAGGCCTTTGTGAAGGTGACTTCACTAGATTTATCGCGTTGTTGTTCAACTTGCTTTCTCATACTGTTTTTATTGTATCACTTTCTTGCATTGCGTTTGTACTTCTCTCTCACATTGCCTTTTTGTATTGCTTTTGCGTAATGCTTTTCATACTCGTGCACTTTTTGCACTGCTTTTCAAGACTTGCATTTCACACGTCGCGTTCACTAATTGCTTTGTTTTTGCTCGTTTCATGAATTGGCTATGCCGTGTGCGCGGTGTTTTGGACATGTCTTGACTAACTTTGGCTTGGTTATCATGTTAATTACTCAGGCAGACCGCACGTTTTTTACTTTGTTCACGTACAACCCCCTTCTCTCCCCCCATCCCTCTTACCAGTTTGTGAACTGGAGGAGGGATTGAAGAAGGGGTTGTCAAGGGGGTTAGGTCGTTGTTTTTAGTATCCGCCATGGTGCCTGCCCTTGGGGCCATCTTGTATGTTTCGGACACGCGTAATGAATGTAAACATGGTTAATGTAATGAAGCTTTGCATTGGGCAAAACAATGTATCTACAACTCTCGCTTTTTGAAGAGCAACAAGTAGAATATATGGACTTACTCCTTCTTTCGCGTGTCTCTTTGTTTCCAACATTTTTGTTTGTAGATCGCTCCTCGATGTATCCTCGCGAAGGCGTACCTCAACGCCACTTAGGTTCTTGCAGGCGATAGTTGCCCTTTTAACTTGTTGAGTTTTTCTCGTACCAATTATTCTCGCGCGTGTTTTGCATGTTATCATACTTTCTCAAAAACCTACTTGACACTTGCTCGAAACTTGCTTTCTGGTATTGTCTTTTCTCATTTGTATTCTTGCATTATTTTTCCTTGTTTGCTTGTATGTCACAGATTATATTATTTTTTTAGTATTGCTTCATATCGCGTATTTCGTGTTGCCCAACCGCGTTGCTCTTCTTGCGTATCTTGCTTTCGCGTATTGCTATCACATATTACTTTGCGCGTTGTTTTTCTCGACTTGCTTTTCAAGATTCACGCACTTTCTGTTATTGCTTCTCTACTTGCCATTTCGTGTTGTCTTTCAATTTGTATTGTTTTTCTCGAGTACGAATTGCTTTAACACCTGCATTGTTTTTTCTCGCGCATATTGCTTCTCAAGGGTGTTGCTTTCATGATTCGCTTATGCAATAGTGTTCAATGGTTATTGTTTTACACGCGTATTGCCTCCGGGTATTTCTTTTGACACTTGCTCTTTAACAATTGCTTTAACTCGCGCATACTTGCTCAAAACTTGTATAAAACTTGCTTTGCACGCGTATTGGCTAATGCTTGCCAAGCCCAATACCGCTAAATATCGTTGGTGTTGCTATGCGTATTGGCTCGATGTGGCTGAGCCCCATATCGTCTGGTGTTACTACGCGTACTGGCTAATACTTGCCAAGCCAGTACCGTCTGGTATTGCTACGCACACTTTCTAATTTGCCAAGTCAGTGCCGTTTGGTATTGCTACGCGTACTGGCCAATGCTTGCCAGGCCCAGTACCATCTGGTGTTGCTACGCACACTGGCCAATACTTGTCAGGCCCAGTGCCGTTTGGTATTGCTACGCGTACTGACCAATGCTTGACAGGCCTAGTACCGTCTGGTATTGCTACGCGCACTGGCCAATGCTTGCCAGGCCCAGTCCCGTTTGGTATTGCTACGCGTATTGACCAATGCTTGCCAGGCCCAGTACCGTCTGGTATTGCTACGCGCACTGGCCAATGCTTGCCAGGCCTAGTACCATCTGGTATTGCTATGCGCACTGGCCAATGCTTGCCAGGCCCAGTGCCGTTTGGTATTGCTACGCGTACTGACCAATGCTTGTCAGGCCCAGTACCGTCTGGTATTGCTACGCGCACTGGCCAATGCTTGCCAGGCCCAGTGCCGTTTGGTATTGCTACGCGTACTGACCAATGTTTGCCAGGCCCAGTACCGTCTGGTATTGCTACGCGCACTGGCCAATGCTTGCTAGGCCCAGTACCGTCTGGTGTTGCTACGCACACTGGCCAATGTTTGCCAGGCCCAGTGGCGTCTGGTATTGCTTTCACTTGCTTAAACTCGCTTGTACTTGCACATACTTGCTTTTACTTGCACATACTTGCTTTTACTTGCACATACTTGCTTTTTCTTGTGCATACTTTTTTTTTCTTGTGCAGACTTGCTTTTTCTTGCACATATTTGCTTTTTCTTGTGCATACTTGCTTTTTTCTTGTACAGACTTGCTTTTTCTTGCACATATTTGCTTTTTCTTGTGCATACTTTCTTTTTCTTGTGCAGACTTGCTTTTTCTTGCACATACTTGTTTTTTCTTGTGCAGACTTGCTTTTTATTGCACATATTTGCTTTTTCTTGTGCATACTTGCTTTTTTCTTGTGCAAACTTTCTTTTTCTTGCACATATTTGCTTTTAACTCACACTTGCACAGAAGAAAATAGCTTAGGATTTTTGTTTGTTTTTCATATTGCGGATTACGTTTTTAATGATTCGCGCGCGTATATTTTGTGCTAACTTATTACAACACAACCACAGTACATGATAAATCCACATAAATGCCCGGAAGGCGATCACAGATAATAGCGTCGTTCTAACAGATATACAACCTATTATATGATTTTCCAAAACAGTTTATAAAACCATTTCCAGACAACACAGTAATCATTCCAAATTAATTACTCAGATAAACAACTGATAATTAATGTAAATATGGAACGATGAGCAAGAGAGAACCGCCACTTGCCTGAGTCCGCAGAGATTGAATGAAGTCTAACGACGGGATTCCGGGCTCGACACAGAGACGAATCCGCCAACTCCGGTACCTTCGGATCGACCCATACAAAAACCCTAAGTTAGATTCGACAAACAACGATACCGATCTACGAAAGAACGAAAGGAATCGAAGGAAACGAAACCCGAACGAAGGCTACGGAAGCCAACACATCAACCCGGCCAACAACAACTCGCCGACGGGCGCCACAACAATCACGGCGGGCGCCGCCTTAAATACGGCGGGCGCCGCTCAACCACGGCGGGCGCCACTCATCCACGGCGGGCGCCACTCATCCACGGCGGGCGCCGCTCATCCATGGCGGGCGCCGCCTCATGGCCTCCATCTCCGGCGGTTGAGCAAGATCATCACGGTGGTCGTCGTTCACCACGGCGGGCGCCGTTCCTGGCGGCGGTCGCCGTCTCCCTGGCGGCGGTCGCCGTCTCCCTGGCGGTGGTCGCCGTCGCTGAACAGAAATTGAAAATACGAGGGGAAATCTTACCCGCGATGCTCGATTTGGCTCGTCTTTCGCCTTGCTTTGCTTCTAGGCGTCCGAGGGTCTCCAAGGCTTCACTTGGCCACCGGAAATGACACCAAGCGAGCCTCCAACGATCCACGAGCCTTCCCGGAGAGAGCGTTTTCTTTGAGAGCATTTTTTAGAGTCGAGAATTTGAGAGCGCTTCCGCGTCTTTCGCACCCTCTTCCACCCTCACCCAACACCTCTATTTATAGAAGAAATTAGGGTTCCTTGCCTCTTGGACAATATCCAAACCCTTTTGCCCCTTGGACAATGGCTCTTGGACAAAAACCTTTGGATAAAGAATCTTGTACTATTGCCCATTAGATAAAAACTCTTGGGCAATAAACTTGTACCAATCTTAATCCGTGTTAACAAAAGTCGTACACGAACGAGTACGAACTTCCAAAACATCTCGACTATATAATTCTTCACTGAGAAAAATATTACAGATACATAGCACATTACAGAATGTCTCAAACCTACAGATTTAAATCCGACGTACCAAACGGACGTTCGGGAAAAATCCATAATTCCCAAAATAGCCTTACAAAATTACGGGGTATCACATCACCTGCCCCTTACAAGAAGTTTCGACCCCGAAACTTGGCCGAAAAACAACTCGGGAAAGTGTCTGAGCATCTCTGCCTCGGTTTCCCAAGTAACTTCCTCAGTCCCAGACCTAGACCACAGAATCCGTACCAACAGTACGATCTTGTTGCACAGTCGCTTCACACGGCGTTCGAGAATGCGCTCTGGCATCTCCTCTCAAGTACCATTTGCCTGAATCTCGATGTCCTTATAGCTCAGCATACGAGACTCATCTTGGCACGAATATCCATAGCAATGATACGTGGAACACATTATACACTGGGTATGCCGATGGCGACAATGCCAAACGGTACGTTAGAGATCTTACTCTATCCAGAATCTTGAATGGTCCCATATAGCGAGGGTTAAGCTTCCCACGCTTACCAAACCTGAAAACATCCTTGGGTGGCGATACTGTGACAAGTACATTGCCATCAACCTCGAACTCAATATTTTAACGCTTCTGATATGCGTAAAACTTTTTCCGACTCTGAGCGGTCAACATCCTCTGTCTAATCAAAGCAATGTCCGAAGCTGTCCTTTCGACCAACTCTGGTCCAAGCAGAATCTTGTCGGCATTATCATCCCAACAAATCGGAGATCTGTATCTGTGACCATACAAAGCTTCGAACTGAGCCATCTTGACCGTAGCATGCCAGCTATTATCGTACGTGAGCTCAATCGGACTTAGGCTGTCTTCCCAGCTAGTCGGATGATCGAGTACGTATGCTTCTTAGCATATCCTCCAGGGTCTAGATGGTCTTTTCAGACTTACCATCTGTCTGAGGATGAAACGCTGCTGAATCTCAATTCAGTTCCCATGGCCTTGTGAAGTTCTTGCTATAAACTTGACATGAATCGAACATCTCGATCCGATATAATGGTCTTAGGAATGCCATGTAAACGAACATTCTCTTGGTGGAACACTTCTGCTGACCTCTGGGTCACCCAAGTAACCTCAGTTTCCAATACAAACACTATTACTGCTAGTTCTAGGTCATGCGTTGGTTAGTTTGCTTCATAGGTTTTCAATTGTCTAGATGCGTATGCAATAACCTTGCCCCTCTGCATCAAAGACACACCCCAACCCATTTCTCGAAGCATTAACTATAGACCATATAACCATCATTCTTTCCGACAATGCCAAAACTGGTGCATAAGTCAGACACTGTTTCAACTTCTTGAAAACTGGTCTTGCACTTATCATCCCAGACAACTTCTTGTTGACCTTGCGGAACAGACTGGTCATAGGTGGAGTGATCTTAGAAAAATCCTTCCATGAACCGTCTATAATGCTCAGCAAGCTCTGGGAAACTGCGCACCTCGCTCACACCCTGAGGCCGCTTCCAAACAACTACTGATTCACTCTTCTAGGGAATAACCATAACCTCATTCTTATTGATCACATGGCCTAAGAAAGCCACTTCTAGATCCAACAATCGCACTTAGCCCACTTTGCGTACAGCCGACTTGGTCTAAGGACCGATAAAGCAATCCGCAGATGTTCCCTGTGAGCTTCCTTGCTCGGGAAAATATCAAAATGCCATTGATGAAGACCACTATGAACTTATTCAAGTACTGGTCTAAAACATCGATGCACTAGGTTCAAGAAAACTGATGGAGCATTCGTAGATCCAGATGGCATGACTACAATCTCGTAGTGACCATCTCTCGTCCGAACGCAATCCTCGGAATATCATCCTCACGAATCCTGAGCTGATAAAAACCAGACCTCCGGTCGATCTTGGAGAAAACTTTTGCTCCCTGGAGTTGATCCAACAGATCATCACTCCTTGGCAACAGATACTTGCTCTTGATCGTGACTTTATTCAACTCTCGAAAGTCAAAACAAAGTCGAAACGGTCCATCTTTATTTTTGACAAATAAAACTAGGGCACTCCTACTCAAGGTGATGCACTCAGCTTTATATAACTTTTGTCAAGAAGATCCTTGAGTTGCTTCTTCAACTCTTGCATCTCAACATGAGCCATCCGGTACGGTGCCTCAGAGATCGGCGTGGTACTCGGCTCGAGATCAACGGCAAACTCCACAACACGATTCGGGGTATCCAGGAATATCTTCTGGAAAGACACCCGTAAATCCTCTAACCACATGAATATCAAAACTGAAGTATATCACTGCCTTATGACGCTTCCGTCAATCCATACTGAGAATAATTATCGTATGGGACCATGGTTATTTAGGTCAAATCGCTTTGAATTTCTTACCTTTGATGGTAATCGACAATTCCGACAGACGATTGGTTCCCACTAAATGGTCACCATCTTGGACCAGCCCACTACATGGTTCACAGACGACTCACTAGTGGCTCCGAGCCCAGGCCCAGCCATTATCAGCGTCCACTGTTGCTGATAACAGGAATTTGCCGTTCTAATTTCTACTATGCAAAGTATCCAAACAAACCCTAAAACGTAGTCCTAGGTAAGTAAGGGTCGAATCCGCAGGGAAACAAAGTCTATCGCAGTATGCAATATGTATGTCAGTTTAAAGCAACCAAAGGGGGGTTTTGTTGGTTTGTTTTAGTAGCCAAGCATGCAAATGGTAAATAAGCAATTAAAGGTGATGAAATCAGTTATTGGGAAAACACTCAGTCAAACAATATCCACTATTCGAATGACAAGTTGATCATAGATACTACTCAAAATCGCATGCAATGGTAATTCCAATTCCTTTTCAGATGTAACTAATAGCACAACCAGATACTATTAGAACTAACTAATTAAACAACCCTGAAACTATCAAGATTCAGTTTAACAGCAGCCTTACGGATAGGAATATAGTTAGATACAACCCTAGAACAAAACAACCAGTTTTTACCCTAGAATGTAAATCAATTCTCTTCTGCATAAGATTAGCACAACCAGTTACTAACACGATGCAGTTGCTACTATGGAATAGATATGCTCAACCAGTAACAATCTAAACCTAGCAATAGATAAATAACGACAACCCCTAGTTGATCAGACTAGAAATTATCAATATCAATCTTAAGAAATCAAACAAGAGAAGAGATAAAAACCATGCAATAGATTAGGAATAAGAATCTCACAACTGAATCACACAAAAATCTTCAATGTCTGACTAAGCAAGAGAGGCTTAGTTCTTCATAGCAAGAGAATACGTAGAATAAGAAATTAGGGTTCCGAGATAGAAGAAACAAGTTTTCTCAACCCTTAAATACCAAAGGAAAATAATCTGAAATTATCCTAAAAAGAAATAATAAAAACCTAATAAAGTAATACAAAATACATCCGAAAAGGCAATCGGCTCGGCGATGCTTCCGTCGGCGGCGGCCGCTGCTTCTCCCACGGCGATCGCCGTAAATGCGGCGGGTGCCGCAATTAAACGGCGGTCGCCGTTTCCAGGTCGTAGCTAAGGTCTCTCCAGGGCAATTAACGGCGGTCGTTGTTTCTTCCGCGACGGTCGCCGCAATTCTGTTTCTTCATCCTTCGCTCCTCAGCTCCTAAGGCTCCAAAAACGCAACTTCCGCACCTGCTCGCCAAGTCTCCAAATCACCTCCAAAGCATCCTAAAATACCACTAAAACCATGCCAAAACTCCGTCAATACACACAACATAATCGTGTGTATCAAACTCCCCCACACTTGAATCTCTACTCGTCTCGAGTGGATAGAGAACTACCACCCATTACCAATGAAGCACCTAGATCATCAACATGTAAAGAAGCTTGCAACTAAGAGTAAAAGCATCTACATGAAAGCTCAACATCCCTCAACCAACCGACCACAACACAATTACACCCTCAACTCCCGCATCGTAATCAGCACAACATCAACACAAGCACACAACAATAACAATATACTCCTCAGCAGCAAACACGACACACATCCAAGCTTAAGGGCAAGCAGAATACTTCCCCCAAGCTTATCCCGGTCATCCAAAAATGTAAGTAGCCACTAGTCCTAACCTCCATCTATGACTCCTTATGTCTCCCAAAGTGACCTACCCGACAATCCTTCTTTGTCTCCTCTTCTTATGTCGCCCCGCCGGTAAAATGAGATCCTAGAAAACACTCCTCTTCTTTTCACTCATTTTGCCTAGGAGCCCTTTCGGGTTTTCATCCTAGCCACTCATTTCATTTTATCATAGATGGACTCACCGCCTCACATCACTCTGAATCCACTTTTGCCCAGGCCTAATGCCTGTCGGATTATCTGCTTTTTACCTAGACTGTCCTTTCGGGTTTTCAGTCCATCCTAGGATTTTTATTTGCCTTTTTTCATTTTGTGGCTATTTTTTTTCTTTTTTTTTCTTTTTTTTTTTGGATGAGATAAAAGCAATACATAAGTACATAATCACCTCCCCCACACTTAAAATAAGCATTGTCCTCAATGAAATCAGACATAATAAAGGGGGGAAGGAAAGAATGTACCACTACTGTTGCTGCGGTGGAAAGTCTGGATACTTGGAACCCATGAAAAGGTTCCACTGCCTCATCTGCTCCTCCATCACATGGATGTCTTGGGCCTGCGTCGCATAATGATCCCTTGACTCCTGGCGGAAGTCAATGAACTCCTGGTGATACCCAGCGAGGTCCGACTGAATGGACTCCTGGCGCGTGTCAATGTCCTGGACCATCTCCCACATCTGCCACTGATAGTCTCCACGCGGCACAGCAGTAGCGGCAGCCTGCACCTCAGGCATAGCGGTATCCTCATCATCATCCTCATCATCACTGTCATCATCACCCTCATCAGGCTGTGCCACAGGGACAGTAGAAGAACCAGCGGCTGAACGGCCTACAGCTGAACCACCACCAGCTCCCACACGGTGTCGGCGCACATCAAAATCCCTATAGCGTGGGACACAGGTCACCTCAAAGGGGAAAGGGATGGGGATCCGGTAACAGCCCCGCGAACCATACAGCCAGAACTTCGGGTTCGACCCGGTCCCAGACACAACAGTGGACGTCTTGAGCTGCCTCCAATCATATCTAAAGGCAGCAGAGAGCTGCTGGGAAGGGTCGGGCTGCTCGAGGCCCAGGTGACGGCCGATCAGAGTAATCATGCCCCCAATGACAATCTTGTGCTTCTTGTTCTCCTGAAATTTCCTGCAGGAAGCAATAAAGTGGGAGCGCCAACTCCACACTAAGGGGCACTCCGGGGTCATACTCCACACCGCGTACAAGTCATCGTATGGGACCTTGTTTAACTCGGATTGGCCATGGAAGGCCATCCGCACTACGTTGTGAGCTAGTCGTAAGCCCGGATGCGACCACTTGTAGTTATATTCTCCTCCATGCAGGTCAAATATATCAGTCCTTGTAGAGTGATACCAAAAAGTAAAGAACTCGTTGGCGTCCGCCCACGCCCTCTCAAAAGATGGTGGCCTGGTAATCCCAAGCGCTGTGTCAAGGTCCGCATAGGACATCGAATGCCTGCTGCCATCTAGACTGAATGTAATACTTTCCGTATCATAATGATTCTCAAAACTAGCCAGGAATTCCACAGTCCAGACAGGGAAGGTGGGTGCCGCTAAGTGGTAGAAACCACCCAACCCGCCTTTAACAAAGAGTTGCTGCGTGCATTCATAAATCTTCAATTCCCGCATGGTCTCTGGGTCGAAGAATAATGTAGACTGGAACTCCTTATCCAGTATAAACCTCCGACGGGACTCCTCAACCCCCGATGATTTCTTACGAGAGGCCTCACCCCCCGATGATTTCTTACGAGACGAGAATGTGCGTTTCAATAGTCCAGACATCACAAATATAGACAGCAACACAATCAAAATCAGAAGCAGGGCAAAGAAATCACCAGAACGCGAGGAAATGGCGGTCGCCGCGCGGAATATGGCGGTCGCTGCTAGGAGCGGCGGTCGCTGCGATGAATACGGCGGTCGCCGTGAGCAAAATTCCGCAGCCACGTCAGATCTGGACAGCGGCGGTCGCCGGGTGGGTTGTGGCTTGCAGCGGGCTGGCGGCGGGGGGCTCCTGGTGCGGCGGTCGCTGGAATTTGGGGGGGGGGGCTAGGGTTTGAGAGGTTCGGTAAGGGGGAGAGAGAGTGGGTATGGGGAGTTTGATAGGTAGGGGTGGGGTTGGGTTAGTTTACAGATCGGGGGGGTCTACTTTTTTTTTTTTGGGTGGCTTTTACTCCCGTTTGGTTTTAACGGGTTTCTTTTTATGCCTTTTGCACCCCGTTTAAGATGTTTTCGGGGTCCTTTTTTTTATCTGATTTTTGACTTTTTCTCCCCGTTTAAGGTCTTTTCGGGGGTTTTATTTTTGTCTTTTGCGCCCCGTTTAGGGTTTTTTCGGGGCCCAATTTTTTTTTTTAAAAAAAAAAAAACAAGGGATAGTAGGCGAACCTGAACCGGCGGCGATCGCTGTATTAAAACGGCGGTCGCTGTCATTTTGCTGCAAACAGCGTGAGTGAGGAAGGAGAAAACGGCGGGCGCCGTGGAGAGGGCGGCGGTCGCCGTAATTGCGGCGGTCGCCGCAATTAAACGGCGGTCGCCGTTTTCATGTCGTAGGCAGCTCCCTTGGTTGAGCAATTAACGGCGATCGCCGTAATGAAGCGGCGGTCGCCGTAAACACCTTCTTCGTTTTTCTCACGTCCCTGCAGGTGAGTTCGACACAAAATGCAAAAACAAAAGGAAAACAACTAAAAGTGATTAAGGGAAAGGGAAAGAAACTACCTAATCATCGGGTTGCCTCCCGAGAAGCGCCGTAGTTAACGTCGTGGCTCGACCTCATTCTGGCTCAATCACGTTTCAGCTTCGGGTTCCTTCAGGAACGCCTCTTCAATGGTGTCCTTGGTAAAACCTTCATGGTATTTCTTCACTCTTTGCCCATTCACCTTGAACAAAGTCTGCGCTGCCGAATCAAACAGCTCTATGGCACCATGTGGGAAGACTTTGGCCACATAATATGGTCCTGCCCAGCGCGATCTCAGCTTGCTTGGGAAAAGTCTAAGGCGTGACTGAAATAAGAGGACTTTGTCTCCAACTTTGAAGTCCTTCCTCACTATGTTCTTGTCATGCCAAGCCTTAGTCCTTTCCTTGTAGTGAGTGGCATTGTCATAAGTCTCGATCCTAGCTTCCTCTAGCTCTTGCAATTGTAACTTACGAAGCTCTCCAGCATTATCCAATTTCATGCTACAATTCTTGACAGCCCAATATGCCTTGTGTTCTAGCTCTACTGGAAGGTGACAAGCCTTACCAAACACCAACCGAAAGGGAGACATACCAATCGGTGTCTTGTAAGCTGTCCTGTATGCCCACAGTGCATCGTCAAGCCTCAAACTCCAGTCTTTTCTATTGGGAGACACCGTCTTCTCCAAGATGGACTTTATCTCCCGATTGGACACTTCAGCTTGACCGTTCGTTTGAGGGTGATAGGCGGTAGAAACTCTCTGCGTGACATGATATTTCTTTAACAGCGCAGTGATTTTCCTGTTGCAGAAGTGAGTTCCTCTATCACTGATGAGAGCTTTTGGCACTCCAAACCTAGTAAATATGTTGGACTTCAAGAAATCTGCAACAACTTTAGCATCATCAGTCCTGGTGGCCTTCGCTTCCACCCACTTGGAAACGTAGTCCACCGCAAGCAAGATATATATGTTATCACAAGAGGTAGGAAACGGTCCCATGAAGTCAATACCCCAAACATCAAAGATTTCACAGAAAATCAACCCTGTTTGTGGCATCTCATCCCTATGAGATATATTTCCAACCTGTTGACACTTGTCACAGGATTTACAGTGGTTGTGCGCATCCTTGAAGATGGAAGGCCACCAAAATCCTGCTTCAAGTACCTTCCTTGCGGTTCTTTGTACCCCAAAGTGTCCACCACATGCCTCAGAATGACAAAAAGTAAGGAGAGAATTTACCTCATTTTCTGGGATACACCTACGAATTACCTGGTCAGACCAATGTTTCCATAGGTAGGGGTCGTCCCAGACAAAGGATCTGGCTGAACTGCGCAGCCTGTCCCTCTGAGCCTTGTTGAAGGGCGGAGGGAATTCACCTGTTGTGAGGAAATTCACCAAATCAGCATACCAAGGCTCTACGGTAGTCAGCCTGAATAGAGACTCATCAGGGAATCTCGTCTGGATCTGAGGCTGTGGGGTGCTATCTTCCAGGACAATTCGGCTGAGATGGTGAGCAACAAGATTCTCAGCACCCTTCTTGTCCTTGATCTCCACATCAAACTCGCTGAGTAATAAGATCCACCGGATCAGCCGTGGCTTGGCTTCCTTCTTCGTCATGAGATAGCGCAGAGCAGCATGGTCGGAGTAGACAAAGACCTTTGTACCAAGCAGGTACTGCCTGAACTTCTCAAGAGCAAACACCACAGCAAGCATCTCCTTCTCTGTGGTGGAGTAATTCCTCTGCGCACAATTCAGCGTCATAGAAGCATACTGGATCACATAGGGAGCTCTACCATCCTTTTGGCCTAGCACGGCCCCCACAACATAGTCACTGGCATCGCACATGATCTCAAAGGGCTTAGACCAATCAGGAGCCTGAATAATTGGGGCACTTGTCAGGCGAGCCTTCAGTTCATCAAAGGCTGCCCGACACTCAGCTGTAAACTCAAATCCCATCTCCTTCTTCAGCAGGTCATATAGGGGTGAAGAGATCTTGGAGAAGTCTTTAATGAACCTGCGATAGAAACCTGCATGGCCCAAAAAGGAACGAACTTCGCGCACATTAGTAGGATAGTGCAAAGACTGAATTACTTCAATCTTTGCCTTATCGACCTCAATACCCCTAGACGACACAATATGACCCAAGACAATGCCCTGCTCAACCATAAAGTGACACTTCTCAGAATTCAGCACTAAATTGGTGTCAACACACCTTGCAAGCACAAGTGATCGATGGTTCAAGCATGCATCAAAATTGTCACCATATACAGTAAAATCATCCATGAATACCTCTATGAAGTTCTCAATGTACTCAGAAAAGATGCTCACCATGCACCGCTGAAAGGTTCATGGAGCATTGCACAACCCAAATGGCATCCTGCGATAAGAAAACGTGCCAAACAGACAAGTGAATGTCGTCTTTGCTTGGTCATCTGGTGCAATGGCTATCTGGAAGTACCCTGAGTAACCATCCAAGAAGCAGTAGAAAGCACGTCCTGACAGTCTCTCGAGCATCTGGTCAATGAATGGAAGAGGGAAGTGGTCCTTCCTGGTCACCGCGTTCAGCTTGCGGTAATCAATGCATACTCTGTAGCCTGTCTGTAATCTCGTGGGGATGAGTTCTCCATGTTGATTCTCCACAACTGTAACCCCTCCTTTCTTTGGGACAACATGCGTAGGACTAACCCACTTGCTGTCAGAAATAGGAAAAATCATACCTGCTTGCAGAAGCTTTAGAACTTCCTTCTTGACAACATCCATCATAGGTGGATTCAGACGCCTCTGGGGTTGTCGCGAAGGCTTCTCCTCGCCTTCCAGCAGAATACGGTGCATGCATGTGGTGGGGCTGATTCCCTTTATGTCAGCAATGGTCCAACCAATTGTCGTCTTATACTCCTTGAGAACCACCACCAACTTATCTTCTTGTTCCTTGGTGAGCTTGTTGGAGATGATCACTGGCAAAGTTTCTTTGTCTCCCAGGAACACATACTTGAGGTGGTCAGGAAGTTGTTTCAACTCAATCACTGGTGCCTGCACAATAGAGGGCAAAAGTTTCTCGCTAGGCAGGGTTAGTGGTAAAGGTGATTTACCCGGTAGCTCAGAAGGAAGCTTATAGTAAGCATCCAACTCATTGACAACTTCCTGTACGTCAGCAGATAGAGTAAAATCCAAACTAGAATCAACAATAATGGATTGCATATCATCTAATTGGTCATCATCAAAAACATCTTGCACCACAGGCTCAAGCACATCAATAGCACACAAAGAGTGATCATCAGCAGGAAATTTCATGGCTTCATATATGTTATAATTAATAGTTTGGCCATCAAATTCCATAGTTAGAGAACCTGTGCTCACATTGATCTTAGTATTAGCGGTTTTGAGGAAGGGTCTCCCTAACAGAATAGGGGCTACATGCTTGTCATGTTCCATGTTTAGCACATAAAAATCAGCAGGAAACATAAGATCACCAATCATAACCAAGACATCCTCTACAATCCCTATAGGACGCACGCTAGATCTATCAGCTAACTGAATGGAAATATTGGTTGCATGCAAAGGTCCCAATCGCAAGGATTCACAGAGAGATGAAGGTAAAACATTTATGGAAGCACCTAAATCGAGCATAGCCTTATTGAACTTGGTGCCTCCAATAGTGATAGGGATAGTGAACATACCTGGGTCACCACACTTCTTGGGTAAGCGCTTCTGAAACACAGCAGAGACATGTTCGCTTACCTTTACCTTCTTCTTACTGTTCCTATCTTGGTTCCTCTTTGTTGTGCACATCTTCTTTAAGAACTTCGCATAACGAGGGACAGATTTGATCAAATTGAGGAGAGGGATGTTGACCTCTACGTTTCTGAACATCTCAAACATGTCCTTGTCCTGCGCAAGTGGCTTGGTGCGCTTCAAAGCAGATGGGAATGGTGCAACAGGCTTCCACTCAGGGAAAATCAGAGTTTCAGACTCCTTCTCAGCTTCAACTTCGCAATCGGAGGGGCGGCGGGCGCCGTGTGTGTCACGGCGATCGCCGTTTTCGTTCTCATTATTTCCGAGAAAAATATCACCGTCACGGCGGTCGCTGTAATTTTTGCGGTGGTCGCCGTTATTCTTGTCTTCCAGGTCGAGAGCACCCTCCATTTTACGGCGGTCGCCGTGTGTCTCGCGGCGGTCGCCGTTTTCACGGTGATCGCCATGGTCGTCACGGCTGTCGCTGTTTTGCTCTAAATATGCACTTTCTTCTTCGTTGCCCTCAGACCTATCTTCCTCAAGCTTCTTCCCACTTCTCAAAGTCACAGCACTGACATTTCGAATATTCGGGTTCACTTCAGTTTGAGACGGGAGTTTACCGGAATCCTTTGCATCCAATTTGTTTACCACTTGAGAAATCTGACCAAATTGCCTCTCCAGGTTCTGAATGCTAGCTTGTGTACTTTCTTGGAACTGTATGTGGCTCTTGGTCAACTTAGCAACATTAAGGTTCACGTTGGTAACACTCTCATTAAGGTTCACGTTGCTCTGCATCAGCATCTTCATCATATCCTCCATGGATGATGAAGGATTCGAGCTCTGCCCTTGCGGTCTCGGCACATAGGGTTGCCTAGGTTGTGGAGGGTTATCCTGTTGTTGCACTTGGCCTTGATTCTGTTCCGGATCTCTCCATCTGAAGTTGGGATGGTCCCTCCAGCCAGGATTGTATGTACTAGAGTAAGGATCATTCCTGGGCCTCTGCTGATATCCTCCTACTGCATTCACTTCCTCTTGCAACGTAGGACATGAGTCAGTAGGGTGTAGGTCGTCATGACAGATCTCGTAGGCCTTAACTTGCTGAGGCGTACCTTTCAGCTTCAGACGCCTAACCTCCTCTCTCAGCACATCAAAGTCAGCTTGATCAATTTTCGACTGAGAACCAGCAACAACCAAGCTTTGTGAACCTCTCCCACTGTATTGCCTGGAGTCATCAGCCAGTGTAGCAAATATCTCTAGAGCTTCTTCATAAGTCCTCTTCAAAATGTTTTCGCCACATGAAGAATTCACCATCTGACGATCATCTTCACGGAGTCCTCCATGCAGATAAAGAATAAGATCATGCTTTTCGTACCCATGGTAGGGGCAGCTCTTCACTAGCTTCTTGAAGCGTTCATAGTATTCGTAAAGAGACTCGTTGGAAAGCTGCTCTATGTTGCAGATCTTCTTCTTGAGCTGATTAGATTTGATCGCGGGAAAGTATTTGTCAAGAAACACCTTCTTTAAGTTCACCCAAGTAGTGATGCTCCCTGGCGGTAAAGAATGATACCAGTCTTTAGCCGATTCCTTCAGAGAAAAGGAAAAGGTTCTCAACCTCATCTGGTCCTCAGTAATCTCAGATGGTCGCATGCTGGTACAGACCTCAAGGAATTCATCCAAGTGTTGAATAGGGTCCTCAAGCGGGGTTCCATTGAATTTCGGGAGTAAGTGGACTACTCCTGTCTTAAGCTCAAATTTGACTCCTTCACCAAGAGCGGGGAATTGCACAGCACGAGTTGGTTGGTCTAAGTTAGGAGCCGTCAAGGACTCAAGAGTAACACGATCAGCCATCGTATCAGTATCCTGTAGTAATGCACGCGCAGCCCTACGAGCCTGATGAAAAGTCCTGTCGATCTCTGGGTCAAAATCAAGAAGTGGAGTATTAGTAACACGGGTGGTGTGAACCATAAGAGAGGTTCACACCAAAATTGGCACACAAGTCACACACACAAAATAGAATTGCCTTCCCCGGCAACGGCGCCAATTTGATAACAGGAATTTGCCGTTCTAATTCCTACTATGCAAAGTATCCAAACAAACCCTAAAACGTAGTCCTAGGTAAGTAAGGGTCGAATCCGCAGGGAAACAAAGTCTATCGCAGTATGCAATATGTATGTCAGTTTAAAGCAACCAAAGGGGGGTTTTGTTGGTTTGTTTTAGTAGCCAAGCATGCAAATGGTAAATAAGCAATTAAAGGTGATGAAATCAGTTATTGGGAAAACACTCAGTCAAACAATATCCACTATTCGAATGACAAGTTGATCATAGATACTACTCAAAATCGCATGCAATGGTAATTCCAATTCCTTTTCAGATGTAACTAATAGCACAACCAGATACTATTAGAACTAACTAATTAAACAACCCTGAAACTATCAAGATTCAGTTTAACAGCAGCCTTACGGATAGGAATATAGTTAGATACAACCCTAGAATAAAACAACCAGTTTTTACCCTAGAATGTAAATCAATTCTCTTCTGCATAAGATTAGCACAACCAGTTACTAACACGATGCAGTTGCTACTATGGAATAGATATGCTCAACCAGTAACAATCTAAACCTAGCAATAGATAAATAACGACAAACCCTAGTTGATCAGACTAGAAATTATCAATATCAATCTTAAGAAATCAAACAAGAGAAGAGATAAAAACCATGCAATAGATTAGGAATAAGAATCTCACAACTGAATCACACGAAAAGCTTCAATGTCTGACTAAGCAAGAGAGGCTTAGTTCTTCATAGCAAGAGAATACGTAGAATAAGAAATTAGGGTTCCGAGATAGAAGAAACAAGTTTTCTCAACCCTTAAATACCAAAGGAAAATAATATGAAATTATCCTAAAAAGAAATAATAAAAACCTAATAAAGTAATACAAAATACATCCGAAAAGGCAATCGGCTCGGCGATGCTTCCGTCGGCGGCGGCCGCTGCTTCTCCCACGGCGATCGCCGTAAATGCGGCGGGCGCCGCAATTAAACGGCGGTCTCCGTTTCCAGGTCGTAGCTAAGGTCTCTCCAGGGCAATTAACGGCGGTCACTGTTTCTTCCGCGACGGTCGCCGCAATTCTGTTTCTTCATCCTTCGCTCCTCAGCTCCTAAGGCTCCAAAAACGCAACTTCCGCACCTCCTCGCCAAGTCTCCAAATCACCTCCAAAGCATCCTAAAACACCACTAAAACCATGCCAAAACTCCGTCAATACACACAATATAATCGTGTGTATCAGTTGCCATGAGCCGCTGTCCTTATCTCAACCCATCCTTGGTAGCTCCACCTAATTAATAGGCAGCCATCTCCTAAGAGGTTGTTGGTGAGTCTCGAACACGAGACCTTACCCCATACCAAGCAATGAAACATTAACTTGGTATAAACCAAAGGTTCATATATAAGAAGTGTTACAACAAAAGGTTCACAACCTCGTTGCACACACAACTTAACTTACAACCATCCAAAATGAAAGTCTGGGTAGCACCCACATCAACAACACATTAACAAAAGTAGAACGCAGATACAAAGTACTCTAAGCATTAGGAGCATAGGGTCCATCCGCCTCACGCATCACGTAAAGGCGTTGACTCTGATTTCCAGAAGCCACTGGGGCTTTCCCCTTATCCTGCGCAGTTGTCTGCATCGAAGGATTTGAAGTCTTTGCTGGTTTAAACCTAGGTCTGTTGTTTGGATTAACAGACCCTTGATGAGACTCCGCTCCTTTCTGCATTCCCTGTCGACAGAACCTCTGCATATGCCCTTCCTTCCCACAACCAAAACATGCCTTCTTCTCATTCCGACATGCAAAACCTGTGTGCCCAGATGCACCACAATTGTGACACTGAATCACTCCGCTGCTCCAACCTGAGCCCCTGGCAGAGTCAGACTGAGTTGTCTCGGTCTTAGCACGACCAGACTTCTCAAACTTGGTAGGCGATGTCGGTCGTTTGAATGAACCAATCTGGCGATCCTGTTACCCACCCTTTCCCTTAACTTGATTCTCCCGCATATGAGCGGACTCCTCCAGTGTTACTTCCAACTTGTAGGCCGCATCCACGTACTGCTCGAGAGTAGAGCATGTGTGGTGCACCATCCATGGTTTAATATCTGGGCTCATCCATTCATGGAAGTACCAGATCTTTTGTGCCTCACTGGATATCTGCGGTTCAGCATACTGCAACAAATGATTGAACTTAGTGGCCAGCTCGGTTACCTTCAATCCATCCGTCTTAGGATACAAGAACTCCTTGTGTTTCTCCTCTCTCATAGCTCGAGAGAAGAAACGATTCGTCATCTTGGTCTTAAACATTGACCAGTTCAACACCGTGCTATCAGCTAAGCCGGTACTCTCCCACCATTCACTGGCTTCTTCCTTCAACTGTAGAGAAGCTATGTGCACTTTCTCTGCTTCAGTGCACTCAACATTACGAAATAATCGCTCCATGTGGGAAAACCAATGAGCCACTCTGACTGACTCTCCCTTTCCATCGTAGCTGTCAGGTTTCATAGAGTTAATGGCCTTCAGAGCTCGGTCATACTCCCCTCTATTCCTGATCACGCCTCCCTTTAGTACCTGGTTCTCTTGTTCATCAAACCTCGGAACTTTTGGAGGTACTGGCACTCCTTGTGCCTGAGGTGCGATTGGTCGCATTATCTCGGTGAATGCTTGCATAACAATCCCCCGAATTGCTGCGACTGTTGCTGCATCGAGCACTACTGGAGCGTCGGCCTGATCTTGGCCATTGCCTCCTGGATTATTGTTGAAGACAGACTCACGCTCTCCTGATGGGTCTGCAACATTCCTCGGGTTTGGTCTGGGGTCATTACTCGGCCCAGCACCAGCACGGATAACGTTCCTCGTGTTCACCATCTGTTTACCGATCAAATTCCAAGGATTTTATCACATTAATATCATTCTGATATATTTATCGTAATAAAATCAACTTAGAATAGATCAACTTGGTAATTTCTATTGATGGACTCAAACCGAGTTACTAGGTTCTACAACCTCAACTCACAACGAGCGAACTGGGAATCAAGCCTAACTAGAGATGGCGAAACCACCTCGGCTTCTCCCAGGTTCCTCTGAAGAGAATAGAATGCACCCATATCTAGCGGGGCAACGGGGAAGGAATTAGTCTTTCTAGACATAGAAGCAAGCTTACTATATCAGACTGTACAGAAGACATGACTATGAACGGTGTTTTAAAATTCTTTTCACTTTGAAAATTCAGAGCCCTTTTAAAGCATTTTCAAAAACGGATAAATGATTTATAAAATCCCAAACCCGTTTTAAAACCTTTGGCTCTGATACCACAACTGTAACACCCTCAAATGTTAACCCATTTGGAAAGGTATTATCGCCAGTAACCCCAGTGTTCCTTACCGAGATCACCCAAGGCTTTACCGGTTTAAATACAATTCATGGAATACAATTGATACATAATGATCAAAGTATTCAAATCAAAACATCAATCAAATGAAACATGAGTTACGGGATTACATCCCAATCCCGAATAGGACAAATACATGGTTTAAACAAAGTACAACGGAAGTCTTATAAAAGATATTACAAAGAGGGTTGTGATCGTAATGATCACCTGCCCAAGGATCTCAACTTGATTAAAGATAATTATTAAAATATCCAAAAACAACCGTCGTCTTCATAGTCAATCTAGTCTCCTCATATCTTCGCTCTATCTGATGTGCCGAATCGAACGGATGACACCAGCCCACATGCAGAGAACAATGTTCGTGGGTTAGTCTACTTGAATAGACTAGCAAGGGTAAAAAGCAGAGTGGTTCGAGTGATCGTAACCGTTTACTATCATTGTCCCTCGAATAATAACCGAAGGGACGATACATAACCCGGCACTTTCACGGAATAACAACAAGAGGTATGCACAAGAGAAGATTCTGGAAGACTTAATCTTCACAGAAATCGACCCGAAAGAAGACTCCAAAGGAAATGAGTCTTTAAGAAAATATGACAAATCTGGAATGTTTACAGAATCAAACAACAGCGATTAAAAGCTGACTGAGATGCTTCGGCTCACAACCAACCTCACCACTTACAGCGAATCCAGATCGGAAGGAGAACGTACTACATTCAAGTCTGGATCTTATAGAACCACATAACGATGATTTAAAAACTGACTAAGATGTTTCGGTTCACGACCAACCTCATCGCTTACAGCGAATCCAGATTGGAAAGAGAACGTACTCTGATCAAAAGTCAAGACGAGCTTTCCTAGCCGCACTATTTACTTAGCTGTACTACTCGCCAAAGGTATATTAATTAAGTGCTCTCGGGCACCTTATCTTATTTAATTCCAAAACGATTAACACATTAAAAGCTTTTAATATATGTCCCTGTCACGCAGGACCCATATCTAAGGAATGAACCTCACCGAGTCCAAACCTCTGAATTTACATCGAAAGAATGAACCTCACAGAGTCCAAACTTCTACTATCGCAGGGTCTTGCTCGCCCTTTAAAAGAATGAACCTCACTGAGTTCAAACTTCAACAATCGTTGGGTCTTCATCACCCTTACAGTTATAAAGGAACGCGCATGGAACTCTCAGGATCCAGGCATTCCTACAAATACTTGTGCTAACTTACAGTTACAACACAACCACAGTACAGGATAAATCCACATAAATGCCAGGAAGGCGATCACAGATAATAGCGTCGTTCTAACAGATATACAACCTATTATATGATTTTCCAAAACAGTTTATAAAACCATTTCCAGAGAAACACAGTAATCATTCCAAATTAATTACTCAGATAAACAACTGATAATTAATGTAAATATGGGACGATGAGCAAGAGCGAACCGCCACTTGCCTGAGTCCGTAGAGATTGAACGAAGTCTAACGACGGGATTCCGGGCTCGACACAGAGACGAATCCGCCAACTCCGGTACCTTCGGATCGACCCATACAGAAACCCTAAGTTAGATTCGACAAACAACGATACCGATCTATGAAAGAACGAAAGGAATCGAAGGAAACGAAACCCGAACGAAGGCTACGAAAGCCAACACATCAACCCGGCCAACAACAACTCGCCGGCGGGCGCCACAACAATCACGGCGGGTGCCGCCTTAAATACGGCGGGCGCCGCTCAACCACGGCGGGCGCCGCTCATCCACGGCGGGCGCCGCTCATCCACGGCGGGCGCCGCTCATCCACGGCGGGCGCCGCCTCATGGCCTCCATCTCCGACGGTTGAGCAAGATCATCACGGCGGTCGCCGTTCACCACGGCGGGCGCCGTTCCTGGCGGCGGTCTCCGTCTCCCTGGCGGCGGTCGCCGTCTCCCTGGCGGCGGTCGCCGTCGCTGAACAGAAACTGAAAATACGAGGGGAAATCGATCTTACCCGCGATGCTCGATTTGGCTCGTCTTTCGCCTTGCTTTGCTTCTAGGCGTCCGAGGGTCTCCAAGGCTTCACTTGGCCACCAGAAACGACACCAAACGAGCCTCCAACGATCCACGAGCCTTCCCGGAGAGAGTGTTTTCTTTGAGAGCGTTTTTGAGAGTCGAGAATTTGAGAGCGCTTCCGCGTCTTTCGCACCCTCTTCCACCCTCACCCAACACCTCTATTTATAGAAGAAATTAGGGTTCCTTGCCTCTTGGACAATATCCAAACCCTTTTGCCCCTTGGACAATGGCTCTTGGACAAAAACCTTTGGATAAAGAATCTTGTACTATTGCTCATTAGATAAAAACTCTTGGGCAATAAACTTGAACCAATCTTAATCCGCGTTAACAAAAGTCGTATACGAACGAGTACGAACTTCCAAAACATCTCGACTATATAATTCTTCACTGAGAAAAATATTACAGATATAGAGCACATTACAGAATGTCTCAAACCTACAGAATTAAATCCGACGTACCAAACGGACGTTCGGGAAAAATCCATAATTCCCAAAATAGCCTTACAAAATTACGGGGTATCACAAGGTGGGGGAGGCGGTTGATGGCGGGGGGAATGTGGCCGGAGAGGTTGTTGAAGGAGAGATCGAGGCGGAAGAGGCGGGGGGAGAGGGAGTTCGGAAGGTCACCGGAGAGGGAGTTCGGGAGGTCGCCGACAACCGAGTTCTGGGAGAGGGAGTCGAGAGGTCGCCGGCAACTTTTTTTGATTTTCTTTTCCCTTTAAATTTAGATTTACAAAATCTGAAAATGTATTTTTCTCCCAAGATATAAAGACAAAAGAAAAAAAAAAGTTACTTTAGGATATTGCATCCATATCCAAAAAAAGAAGTGTACTTTTGCAAATTTCATGGTAAAAGTGGTATACCCTTGCAAATGAGCCTTTATTCAATAATGACATTTGAAGGATACAAGTCTCGATTTTTAATTGAATGTATTTAACTCTAAATAAATCAATTTCAATGTTTTTCGATAAAACGATTATTTTTACTATACTAAAAATCAATATGTCATATATTCTAAATAATCATATTATAAATAAATTGATCCAATAACTTATTTAGAACCCTAATAATTTCTCACCCAACATTTATCTAGATGAAGTGTTATAATTTAACAATTCATAATACAAGATAATACCCTAAAAATTATAATTAATTTTATTTAAATACAAATAAAAATAATTTATCCTAACCTAAATTTTAATTGATCCAGATTAGTATAATTAACCAAGATTAATAAAAAAACAAAGCCAAAATAAAAAAAAACACAATTCGGCCGAACTTGTTACCGGAGGAACTCGAATGACACTCGCCGGAAAAGCGCAAAATTCGCCTCCATCGGACCACCACCGGCACTGAGGTTAGAGGGCTTTTGAAGAGGACTCCTTTGTGGATCTAGGGGTGGCACCAATTGCAAAAACGAAGCAAGGAAGAGGACGAATTTCCTTGATGAACACCCGCGGATTTCGTCTAGGGTTCTTGAGCATTGGAGGTGAAATTGGATAAATCTAATCCATGGATTATGTATAGGGGTTGGATAGGTCTCTCAAAATCCTACAGATTGACATAAAATTTGGGCAAATAAGATCCCGAATCGGATCCAATCTTTCCATTTCCTTAGACGACACGAACGAAGTATTTTCTTTCCTTTTGGGTGAAATTCGATCTTGTTTGGGGATAATTCATCCCAATTTTATGGTAATTATACACATCATAATCATGTCTAAAAATCCCATGATTCAATTGTAACAAACGAGCTCGGATTTGGGCCGAATTCCTCAATTTCCGCCATTGATGCTCTCGGTCGAGCTGTGTGTGGGCTGTTCGAATTGAGTGATGAAATTCGACCACATGGGGGCATTAAAAATCTTGATTTTAGGGGCATTAGGTTTGGGATTGATTAATATTTGAAGCCCATGATTTAATTTGGACAAATGGGTGCGAATTGGAGCCGAAACCTCCATGGAAGAAGAGCGTGAGGGCTGCGTTTTTGGCTGGGCTGGCTGGAGGTAAGGCAAGACAACTTTCCCTTAATTACACACGATGTAATATCTCACTTAAAATAGAAGGGTAAAATGGTAATTTTAAAGTGATAAAAATAAAAGTTTTAAAATTTATTTTATTTCTTTTAGAGGAATAATTTAAACTTTTATGAACTTAGGTTCAAAGGTTGGGTTATGATAATTTTTGGTGCAAATTATCATATGAGTAATAATAATATTGTGTTAAAATAAATAAGTTAAGTTTAACAAAGAATGTAATTTTAGAATTTTAAATAATAATAAAGGTTATAAGAATTATTATGTTATCCATAAAGGGATAAAGTAATAATTGTCCTAAGTATGTTATTTCTGTAAGCTAAGAATGATATAAATTATGATTAACCTTATGTTAATTATAATTTAGATAAAACTTATCAATTTTGACTTAGAATATTTAAATCAAGTTTGATAAAACAAATTAAGATTTAAGTATGGTCAAACTAATAAGAATAATAACATATGCTTATTTTAACCTAAGTTAAAAAACTTTATACTTTCATTTTGGGTTAAAATAATATTATAAACTTAGAATATTAAAATAAATAAGTGTGGGTAATATTAAAATAATTTTTAAAAGTTAGAATTAGGGCATTTTTACCACAACTTAAGAAAGTTGGGCCAAAATGTGCCAATAGGCCAAATATAGGGGGACCGTGTGTAATTAGCCACAAATAGGTTGTCTTCTTCCCAGCCCTCTCCTCCATTAAAACGTGGAGCTTCAAGGTATTTCCATGGCGGAAATTCGACTCCATTGGATCCCGATTCGAGCCATTACTCCTTGTGCATTCAATAAAACCTTATCCTACACGTAATCCCTCATTCAATTTGGTTGAATGTCGACTAAAATCGTCGAATTTTATCCCCAAAGCCACCTTGTCGTCCAAGGGGCCGATTTGAACAAATCCAAAATTGGATCAAATCGTCTTCAATTTGAAGACGTTAGTCATAGGGTCTTGTTTAGGGAATCCTAAGCTTCGAAATTCCTATAAAATCCCTCTCAATCGTTGCTCCAATTCACCCAATTTCATTCGAAACTCTCAAGAACCCTAGAACCCGATTTCGGTTATTCAACTAAACAATTAGAGCACTTGGAAGCTTTATTCTGGCAATTAGTGGTACCATTGGCTTCGTCGTTGAGTCTTATTTCAAAGCCCTCTCCTTCCGACACCGGCGATCCACCGCCGCCTGCCAATTTGCCCCTTTTTCCGACGAGGTGTCAAAAACGAATCCGGTGAGATTTGGGATTTAATCCCAATTCGCGTTTTTTGGTATTTTTGACTTATTTTAGGCTTAATCTTGGTTAATTTAATTAATCTAGATTAGTGAAAAATATATTAGGATTAATTTGAATTTATGAAAATTAAAATTGAATTAATTAAGTGTTTATAATACATCTTATATTATGAATAGGTAAATTATGACTATTCATTTGGATAATATTTTGACTTAGAAATTTTAGGATTATAAATAAATTATTTATTACTTATTTATGATGTGATTATTTAGAATATACGACTAATTAATTTTAATTGTATAAATAATATTTTAATCGATAAGCCTTGAAATTGATTTATTTATGAGTTAAATAAATTCAATTGAAAACCGAAACATTGTATCCTTCAAATAATGATATTGAATAAATTATCTAATATAATTTATTCATTGTTTATGATTTAGGTACGTCTCGGATCGGCATTTGGAACGAGAATAAAGCAGGGAGCCGTTTTACTTTTCAAAAGCAACCATCTCCGAAATACCGTTCAACCTTCGTCGTGATTCAAGGCAAGTGACAGTTCTCTCTTGCTAATTTATTCCATATTTTTCTTAATTGATAATTAATCTATTGTCTTAATTAAGTTGGGATAAATATTCTTCATTTCTCGTTTGGGAACTTGTGTGTTAATATGTTGTGTAAAATGAACATTTTTATTAGGTTGTATATATGCTAGCTATAACCCTTATATATATACCCTTATATATATATATATTATAGGGTGCTAGATAATAATTGTTGTGGATTGTTGTGTTTTGGTGTGGATAATAATTGCTAGTTAGCACGAGTATTCGTAGGAACGCTATTATCTTGCGAGGTTTAGCTGTTTCTTTATAACTTGGTATTAGGAGGATAATTGCCCTAATAATTTTGGTCATGACCTACCCTTATTTTATATATGTGGTGGTGCACTTAGCTAGTGCCGAAATTCGGGATTCGTCCCATTCTAAATCTCATTGTGAGATCGGTTGTGGATAATAAAAGCGTTAGCATTAATGCATGTTTTGGAATTAAATAAGATAAGTGTCGCGTGACACATAATTAATATACCCTTGGGCGAGAAGTACAATGTGGAACCCGCCCGGTCTCTTGTCTAAAGTAAGTCCCCTTTCCAATATGGATTCGCATTATGCGGTGAGGTTGGTCGAGGACCCAAATATTCAACGAGCTGTTTTAAAACTTTGTGTGATAATATAATGTTCCCAAACAAATTCATGTATTTTCACATATGACTCAATTCATTGGAGTCTTCTCTTAAAGCATTCCTATTCATTCTTTTCGGCAGAAGTCTATAGTCATATACCGTTTACTGAGTTTTATTCGGGAAACAAGGATAGTGATTATATACGACTATGAGAATCAATCTGTTTTCACCCTTGCATAGTCTTTCATTAGACTAACCAACCGTTTCTATTCCTTGCATGGTCGGCTGGTGTCATCTGTTCTATACGACACATCAGAGGTTGGTCCCCGACGTTTTGAAGTAACCATTCGAAGACGAAGGCTTGTAGTTGAAGGTTGCGTCTTAAGAAGTAATATTTCTTGTGTATGTTTTTGAAATGAATGTAACGTAGTCATGTGTTTAGGGTTTTACTTAAAAGTCTTCCGCTGTACTTTCACATTATTTGTATTACCGTCCTTCTCAAGTTATGAGATGAATTTTAATAAAGTATTGAGCTTCATTTAAAAGTCTCCTGCTATTCACTCTAGTCTTATTTAACGTTTATTTGTCTATTTTAAGCTTAATTGTTCCGATTAAAGCCTAGGGTGGCTTTGGACTTTACAGTCTGAGATCACTGGCATGTGGCACTATCGAGATAAGTCGGGGGTGTTACACATGCCCCCCCCCCCCTAATTTGGATTAATTACACATTGTTGCCTAACTTTTTAAGTTATGACAAAAATTCCCTTATTTTATTCTTCAAAAATTGGCCAAACTTATTTATAACTTATCTTAAGTTTATTTATACATTTTAACCCAAATTTAAGTTAAAGGAAGAATTAAATTAGGTATCTTTAAGCTTAAGTTACATTATCTTATAAACTTAACCATATTTAAATCGACATTCTATTTTTCTTACTCTAAATACTTATGCTTAACAAGATAATTTTATTTAACTTAATATTAACATAAGTTAACATAATTTAAATAATTCATGACTTAAAAAGGTAATCTACATAGGTTAATTATTATGTTATCATCTCATGGATAAACATAACAATTCTTATAACCTTTATTATTATATTTAAAAATTCTCAAAGCTACATTCATGTTTATACTTAATTATTTATTTCTACCATACTATTATAACCCATTTGATAATTTGTATCCAAAAATTATCATAACTCAATCTTTGAACTTAAGTTAATGAAAATTTAAATTACTCCTCTAAAAGAAATAAAATAATTTCATAACTTTTATTATTATCAAAATAAAATATATAGAAATTACACTAATACCCAATGATAAAATGAGGGTTATTACATGATGATATACTCCGAGAAAATCTTGAATTAATTCAATTAGAAATTTCAACAGAGGAAAATGTGGAATTAACAAAGAATGTCTCCAACGAAGAGATTAAGAAGGTTGTTTTTGATATTGGGTCGGATAAATCTCCGGGTCTAGATGGCATGACAGTAGAATTCTAAAAATATTGGGACATTGTATGTCCTTCTCTGATTCAAGCAATGAATAGTTTCTTTCTCTCGGGTAGATTACTCAAACAAGTCAACCATATATTTATATCTTTAATCCCAAAATGTGATAACCCTAATTCGACAAACCATTACAGACCTATAAGTCTGTATTCCACAATCTATAAAATAATATCAAAAAATTTAACAACCATGCTAAAAAGAACTATGGAAAAATTAATTCACCCCTTGCACGGAGGTTTTGTTGCTAACACAGATATTCAAGACAATATCTTAATAGTACATTAAATTTTGCATTCATTTAAATTGAAAAAAAGGAACCCAAGGATTTATAGCATTAAAACTAAATATGGAAAAAAACTTATGACTGAATTGATTGGAATTTTATTATTACAATAATGGAGAAATTTGGATTTCATGAAAAAATTGTCAACTGAATTAAAGCATGTATCACGATTGTCTCCTTCTAGATGCTAGTTAATAATGGCCCTACGGAAGTATTTAAACCAAGCAGGGGACTTTGACAGGGAGACCCCCTCTCACCTTTTCTCTTTATACTCGGAGCTGAAATCCTAGTTCAAAAACTACAAAGAACATATGACAGACCTCGAAACCCTTTTGGATTTCAATTCTAGACATGGATCTCGAATTCCATTCTTGGCATTCGCTGATGACATTATGATATTTTCAAAAGCAAAACAAGAAAATTGTAAGGAAATTAAGGATATTGTTGATGAATACTGTAAAATATATGGACAAAAAGTAAACTTTCGTAAATCTGCTTTTCAAGTTACGCAAAAGATAACTAACACAAGAAAATTGGCGATTCAAGGAATTCTTACAATCACAAACATGAACTCTCTTGAAAAATATCTAGGTTGCCCTATCATTAATGGGAGAGTAAATATAAATATCTTTGTTGATATATTAATTAGCACACAACAACAGTTAACCAATTGGAAAGCGAACTCGTTATCACAAGCAAGAAGAACAACGTTAATAATAGCTAACCTTGCATCAAGACCTAATTACCTTATGCAAAGCTCCATGCTGCCCACACAAACCCATAATGAATTGGATAAGATAAATAGATCCTTATTTTGGAATAAAGACTCTTCATTCAAACCACTTATAGGATAGGAAAAGATATGTAAACCAACACAACAAGGAGGACTCGGTTTGAGAAAATCGAAGGATATGAACAAAGCGTTACAATTTAAATTACTATGGAAACTTTTGGCTGACCCAAATAATTATTGGGTGAAGATTATAACCGAAAAATACCTCAAAACACAACATATCCTACAATATGAGAAAAAAGGTAGATGTTCTTGGCAATGGTCGAGAATGATTGAAATTATGGACGAATTCAAAAAATGACTCATTTGGCAAGTGGGAAATGGTAGAACAATTAAATTCTGGACTGATAAATGGATGTCAGATGTCCCCTTGTGTGACATAACTAACATACAACCAATTCTAAACAACAATGCACCAGTACTGGATTTCATTCTGCCAAACAATACCTGTAATAAGGAAATGATTGAACAAGTTTTACCACCAGACCTATCTAAATAAATCATATCTATACCTATACCGATTAATAATATACATGACAAAATGTATTAGGAAGCTAGCAAACATGGCTGGTTTTCAACAAATTCTGCCATGGATATGATCATCACAAATAAAAGATATACAATCTATGACTCTTCTTGGATTTGGAAGTTGGACACTTATCCTAAGGGTAAAAATTTTATATGGAAAATCATAAAAAATAGGCTTCCTACTAAAGCAAGATTATCCGAAAAAGGAGTAGCACTCCCATAGGGATGTGAACGCACAAACCGAAGACTCTAACCATCTATTATTCCAGTGTAGTCATACCATGAACAAATAGAAAAGATTAATAACCATTCATACAAAATTATCAGATCTTTAAATATAGGAATAAAGAAACAAATGAAATAATAGAGGAAATTCAAAACAAAACCGATCGATCGCAATTTGTGGAATTAGCGATCTCTTAGTGGGGAATCTGGTTTTATTGAAACCAACAAAGCTTTGGAAGAACATATAATGATAATGACATTATTAAGGACGTGCCATTCTATATTAAAAATCAAATCAATTATTGGAAAAAAATGAAGACATAGAACCCAAATTGTCTAGCTGAACTTAAACAGAAAAAAGGACCACAACAACAAAAGTAGACGATCAAAGAAGAAATGGAAAAAACCATCGGATAAAGTCATAAAAATTAATATTGATGGATCAACCAAGACTAATGGAGAATCTAGTTACATATTCATATTTTGAAACAATAAAGGTGAACTTGTTTTCCTATTTGGTAACAAATGCGGAATCTTAACCCCCCTGAGAATTGAAACCTTAGCAGTCATGAATGCATTGGTTAGAGCCTATGAGTTAGGACTCAATAAACATTGAAGTAGAATGTGATAACTTATTATCGTAAACGTCATAAATAAGATCCAACACCGTCCTTAGAATATTGAAATTTTAATTTCTGATATATTATTATTTTCTTACTTAATTATTTTGCTTTATTACTCCCATAATAGTATCTTTTACTTTATATACTAATTTACATTTATACCCTTTTATTGAAATAAAAATGTCAAAAATTTCTACAACAGCAGGTGTAGGTGTACTTTTGTCCATTATCACTAGACGTGTAGATTGAACTTCGGAAGAAATAAAAAAGTGGTCACTTTTTCAGTCCTCCAAAAGTTGCGTCTGGGAATAAGATAATACTCGTTGGACCTGGACCGACTTCGTCACTATTTTATAATTAATTAATTGACTAAACTTATCATAAATGTTTGATTACGATAATTACGTAAATAGAAGGGAGACGAACCCAAAAGAATCAAATCAACTGAATGTAGGACTTGTTTACCCATTCATTTAGGCCTTGTTGGCTTGTTTGGTATAAGGTCTTTATTACATTTTTTTTCCTCCATAAACATGTAATATTTATTAAAAATATTTTTTTTATAAATTTCAATAAATGTGTTATAAAATTACTCTAGCTTTTTTCTATTACACAATCTTTCGTAAACACACATAATTACAAAAAAAACTACCAAACACACTTTCTTACATAATTCTATTTTCCAACTATTTACTAATAAAAATGTCTTTATAAATACTATTACCAAATTAACCCTAAGGTAATCGGATTCTTGCTAGAATATTTCTTTTCTTAATGAAAATCATGGTTCGTTTGGTCGAACATATTAGGCGCAATTCATAGAACTTATGAATTGGGATTTTGTTAAGAAAATATGTTTGATTGAAAATTAAATCAAGCTAAAATCTTGACAAGTAAAAAATTATTGTTTACCTTACACAAAATCCTAACTTCAAAATTTATGGTCTATTCAAATATATCGTCCACCTTACATAAATAACCTCAATTTCAAACAACAAATCCTATAATCGAACCTCCAATGAAAGTTTGCTCAAAATTGATCCAAAAGTTACACAATTCAAACAAATTAATTTATTACATACTACTTTCACAACGTAATTTCAACAAATTTATATACAAAATTGATTTAAAATTTGCAAATCCATAATACTTAAATTTTGAAAATTTTAACACAATCAAATATAGATATAGAGAAATTATTGCATTTTTAAAAAGATTTTTGCACAAATTTGGGTAAGTTGTGTTTTTATTTTTATTTTTTAGGATTATGAATAACAAATTCTATATAATTTTAATTTTTAAAAATAATTTGAAAGATACATATAATTTTTTGAATTAAGATAAAAATTTAAAAAAATGTTTATAAAAATTTTAAACAAAATTATTATTTAAAAAAAAAATTGCAGTGGAGATTGACCAACGTATAATTTCTAATATTTTTGTCAGGTTATTTTGATAAATTCCACATTGATCGATTAAGTAAGAAAATAATAATATATAAGGGTATGGTGAAACCCTGCCTTATATCAAAATTTTAGAGATTGTGGGTAATGTTGTACACTAGCTTGAGTTTTTGTATTTTTGAGGATTATGTATAATAAATTCTATATAAATATTAATTTTTAAAATATATAATTTTTTTAAAATTAAAAGAATTGTTTATAAAAATTGTAAACAAAATTGTTATTTAAAAAAAAATCGCGATGGGGACTGCCCAACATGTATATGTATAAAAATGAGGAAGTTAATAAACGTAAAGTTTCTAATATTTTTGTCAGGTTCTTTTGATAAGCATGGTCAAGTGGACTGGTGGAATAAGTGTAGAGAGATTGTGGGTAACATTCCACATTGATCAATCTACTATATATCTACTAAAGCAGAATCTCTAATGCCACGTGTAATCACGCCATTAATTTTGCCACATGGCAATCTATCCTTTTTTCGTTTTTATTTTGAAAATCAAATCAAATCTATGTCCTAATTAACAAGCTATGTAAACACCCCCAAAAATAACTTGAAAATATTACCGCCAGTGACCTCAGAATGCATATTTGGGGTCACCCAAGGCTTATCGTTTTTATTGCAAATAAATATAACATTGTAAATTGTATTAAATATCATGAAATGACCAAATAATGTTTCATACCGACATTGCAAGTTACAAACGGTAATTGAAACCAAATACAAAAAGGCTCATTAGCAAATATACCAGATTTGCTAAAGCAACTTGCAAAAATTCAAGATTTTCAAAAGTATTGCAAAACTACCAGATTTGTTGGATTCTTGCAATTGATAAGGCTTTAATTTATCTTTTCTTTTAAATATAAAAAGAAGATAAATCATTAAAATTTTTAAAAGTAAAAGATAAAAGAAAATCTTAATCAACCCTAATTATTCTAAATCTCACCTACTTCTTCGTCTTCCCCGATTTCTTCTCTGTTTCAGCCTCTCCCTCTTTCTCCTCTGTTTTAGCGGACACTCCTCCTCGCCGACTTGTCCTCATCCTCCAGTTGCTCGAATTTGTAAAGTCCACCTCGCCAACTCCTCCTCCTCCTCCTCCTCTAATTTGGTTTGCTCCTTTGTCAGATGTTGTTCTGATGACCTCAATTGGTCGAATTTGCTGGGGGTTTTGAAGTATTTCTTGTCCCCGTCCAAGGAAGCTCGGCTTAACATGGGTAGCGTCAGGAAATCATGGGAAGAGGAGGCTTTGCTTGCTGTTAAGATAGTAGGCGACAAGGAGCTACCTAAGAAGAAACATGCCAAAGCAAAGGAGGCTGTTGTACTGCTAATGGTTGCCTATGACAGGTTTTCGGCCCCTGAGCAGTGCTTGCACTACTTGCTGATAGAGGAGATTCAAGAGGCCCGACGAATCAGATTCCTACACCAGCCCAGCAAGGTGCAAGTCCCATTGTACATTTTGATATATACCATATACTTACTTTCTTTTGTTCATATCCACAACGCAATTTTTCGTCGACTTTGTTGGTATAAGGTGATGGAAATGGAACACGAGCTATGAGAACTTCGGATAAGAATCAGAGAGAAGGCCATATTTTCAGTTAAACTTCAAAAACAGGTACTCAAATTCACGCTGATAGTATCACTGTCTTTCCTTCCATGAGCTTGAGAGACCATTTTCCATGAAGCTGTGGCAGAGGCTTTTGCTGTGGTTTTAGACGAGTGGTTCTCCTCTTTGGTGTTGCACTCTAAGTTTCACCAGGAGGTGAAATCAGTTCAAAGGGTGTTGAGCTCCTTGGTTATAGAAGGGAGGCTGTGTGGCTCAATTGGCGGAGGCTCTTGCTGTGCTTTATTTTTGATTTCAGGTTCCATATTTTTTGCAAATCAGGGAAAATAACTGGTCTCTGAATGCAGATAACTGGTCTTTGTAAGAAACTTGTGTTTTAGTTATAATTTTGTGATGGACAACAGATATATCAAGCTGACCAAATTCAAAATGAATTTATCTTTTCTTGTGGGATCATGGTGGCATGAACAAATTTGAGTGATCTCTGGAGAGGTGAGTCTTGTACTGATGTGGATGAACAAATTTGAGTTCACGCGAGTTGTATTCTTCCAATTAGTGCCCCAGTAAAAATGGAAGGATTAAGCACAAATCAGCACAATTCATGAGCACCTTGGTATCTTGCATGAACAAATTTGAGTGATCTCTGGAGAGCTGAGTCTTGTACTGAATACAACTCGCCAGAAGAGCACATTGGTGTTTTTTTTATGAAGTTTTCTTTTGAAAGCACGTAAATATTTTTAGTGATTATCAATTCAACGAGAATCACAACTAATAAATACAGATTTAAGTGTTCCTCGTTACGAAACCAACCAATGTTCGTTTGAAATTTAAAGTTAATATAACAGAGTAACGACCTGACTATGTACAAATGTGCTCTGACAAAGTATATATTGCTCTGTTACATAATAGAGCATTATTTTCGTTATTAGGCCACATTTGTACGAAGTCAGGCCACATTTGTACGAAGTCAGACCACATTTATACGTAGTCAGGTCAATGCTCTGTTATATCACAAAATTTCAAATGTTAGCCCATTTCAAATTTCAGAGCAATAGTAACTTTATCAGGCCACATTTATACGTATTCAGGTCATTACTTTGTTATATTAACTAACTTTAAATTTGAAATACTTAAATTTACATTTATTAGTTGTGATTCTCGTTGAATTGATAACCACTCAAAATATTTGAAACACTTCAATTTACTTCTGTTTGACGCATTCCATGTACATAAAATAGCTCAAATAAATCATGCTTTGAGTGTATACAACAATGAAAGTTGATGAGAATTCAAAGATGGTTGTTGGTATTTCAATCATATAATTAAAGGTTGAGTGATTTTGAAGGGCTAAACTGCTTGATCACCAGTTGCACTCATTTCATCATCCACATTGACTTTGGTCTATTTAATAATACCTATAAGCGTAAAATATAAGATTAAAAAAAAAGAATAAAATAATGGCATATCATGATATTGAAAAGGTTAAAACAATAGAAATATCGTACAAACATCAGTACATCACAGTTCAACCTATTTAAACTGGCCAATCAGATACTAAACACTTACATGGAACAAAGATGCCAAATCATGATATCCATCTTCTCTTTTCCCGGTTATTCTCAAGAAGACCATTATTATGTAAGAGCAATATACCTCTTGATTTGCATTTATTAGTTATGGACCATTATAGAGTACCTCTTGATTTTCACATATGCAAGCAAGCATTCTGAATTAAGTAAAGAGATGCAAGATACCTCTTGATTCTACACTTGTTTTTCGGTATGGGCTTGCATCTTCAAGTCCAAGAAGACTTCTCCAGTTGACAAAGTCAAGTACATTAATAAGAAATATTCCGTGCGTAGCACGTGCATAAATACTAGTTTCAAGATAATATGCTTTGAATGGTTATCAATTCAAAAAGGATCACAACTAATAAATGTAAATTTAAGTGGTTTCGCTTAAAGCTAATATAAAGAGTAATGACCTGACAACGTTCATGGCCTGATAAAGTGAATATTGTTCTGAAATTTGAATCGGATGACATTTGAAATTTTGTGATATAACAGAATATTAACCTGACTTCGTATAAATGTGGCCTGACTTTGTATCAATGTGACCAGATAAAGTAAATATTGCTTTGAAATTTAAAAGCAGTTGGTATTTGAAATTCTGTGTTCTAATCTCTACAAGAGAACATCATTCTTAACTAGGCAGGTTTTGGTATAAAAGTGGTTCTGCTTAAAGCTACTATAACAGCATAATGACCTGACTACGTATAAATGTGGCCTAACAAAGTGAATATTGCTCTGAAGCATTGACCTGACTTCGTATAAATGTGGTCTGACTTCGTACACATGTGGTCTGATAAAGTACATAATGCTCTGAAGTTTCAAAGCCAACTTGCAAAAAAACCCATCTTTTGAAAAGTATTGCAAAAGTACCAACTTTTTGTACATTTTCTGGTAGTTTTTCTGGTAATTTTTCTTTTAAAAAGAAAAGGTAAAAGAAAAACTTAATCCTACTAATCTAACCCTAATTAATTCCAAATCTCATTGTACCTCTTCCTCCTCTGCTTGCCACTTCCTCGCCGACGCACGCAGACTCTTCCTCGTCGGTGACTCTTCATCCTTGACACCTCCTCTTCCTCCACTGACGCTTGCGTCTCTCATCGTCAAAGCTACTTATCACTCTTCTCTCTTTGCTTTCTCTGAAATTCTTGCCGTTCACCCACTTGTATAGAAAACCCGCAACCGCCTCCTCCGAAGCCGAGCATCCCCCGTGGACCCCATGGAGAGCCCTCGAATCCTTGTCGTCTACCAGCACGTCCTCCGCCTCGTGGTGACTGAGAAGATCGAGCCTAGGCCCGACGGCAGTAAAGCCAGTCGACGAGACTTGAGTTTCAGAGTAGTTGTTCCTCGAGATGTACCCTGCATTCTTCGCTTTGATCTTGAATGAACATGGAGAAGACGATGGTGATATATATAGGCGATGAACAAGACGATGGTGTGCTCAGGGTTTAAGTAACTTGAGCATGGAGAAGACGATGGTGTGGTCAGATCTTGAATTTAATGAATTGAAATGTTTTTTTTTTGTCGAACAAGGCTTGGTGGTGATGTCCACATGGTTTGCTTTGATCTTGAATGAACACTGAAGTTGAACGCGGATCACTATGCCTCATTCGTGTCATACCTTGGTGGTGCAGAGTTGGTACTCTATAATGGTCCATAACTAATAAATGCACATTTAAGTGTTTCAAATTTAAAGGTAAGTAATATAACAGAGTAATGACCTGACTACGTACAAATGTGGCCTGCCAACGTACAACTGTGGCTTGATAAATTGAATATTACTCTGAAATTCGAAATCGACTAGCATTTGAATTTCTTGTACACTCTTCAGTGCCTCAGTATAAATGTGGTTTGATAAAATTTACATTGGTCTGATAAAATATATATTGCTCTGACTTCACTTTAATCAGATCACATTTATACCAGGTCAGGTCAATGATGTGTTATATCACAAAATTTATAAAAAAATCTGACCCGACTTCATCTAATTGTGGCCTGATTTCGTATAACAGAGCATTTGAATTCGGCTAACATTTGAAATTTTATCAGATCACATTTGAATTCGGCTAACATTTGAAATTTTGTGATATAACAGAGCAGTTGACCTGACTTCATCTAATTGTGGCCTGACTTCGTATAAATGTGACCTGATAAAGTACATAATGATATGTTATGTAACAAAATTTACAAAAATGAAGTTTTAAATGTTAGGCGGTTTAAGTTTAGGATTTCTTCGTGCATATTCTTTTTCAACGCAACAGAATATAAATTAACTTCAATTCAACGAGAATCACAACTAATAAAATGCAAATTTAAATGTTTGCTCCCCACTTGGCCGCTTCTTGTACATCGCTCTCCTACCTGTCACGATCTCGAGCAGCACAACTCCAAAGCTATAAACATCGCTCTTGGATGTCAAGTGCCCTACATACAGACATTGTAACTCAGAGAGACTATTCATTCTTAAGCAAGAAGCTCCGGTGATTCATATCATACAGTCTACCAATAACCAGTGCATATAAGCAAATACTATACTCTACACATCCATATAATACAAGACATACTCCTTTTGAATTTTGATGAATTTATATATTTTGTACCAAATCGCAGGTTTTAAAGTACCTTGTTCATCGCCTATATACATCATCACCAAGCCTTATTCGACCCCAAGAAAAACACCTCTCGATTCATTAAATTCAAAATCTAACCACATCATCGTCTTCGCTATGCTCAAGTTACTTAAACTCGACTCTTGAATCATTTAAAATCACCTCCGAACGACATCGAATCACCTACGTATCGGACCGCGTTGTGCATAGAAAACCGATAACTATGCCACTTTAAAGCTCTTTTTCTACGTCAGTGGAAGATCGTAGACTCTGCTACCTATCTTCGAAGAAACCTTGCAGTGTCACAAACCCAATAACACCGCCCTTGCTACATGGGGTTGTCGTTCGACTAACCAATAAGCTACTTAAAAGAGCCATGTTGTTATTGGCCTCAACCCACCACAACCCTCTTTGAGATGGAATAATACTCTCTTCTTTTTAGTTAGTTTTTTTCTTATGTTTTCTGATCGAAGTGATCTATACAACAAACTGTAAAAATTGCTACTTGTTGCCACATGTTTACTATTTCTTTTGTGCTCTAATATCTACAAGAGAACATCATTCTTAACTAGGCGGGTTTTGGTATAAAAGTGGTTCTGGTTAAAGCTAATATAACAGCATAATGACCCGACTACGTATAAATGTCGCCTGACAAAGTAAATATTGCTCTAAAATTTGAAATGGGCTAACATTTGAAATTTTGTGATATAATAGAGCATTGACCTGACTTCGTATAAATGTGGTCTGACTTCGTACAAATGTGGCCTGATAAAGTACATAATGCTCTGTTATGTAGCACAAATACCTCTTATTCTTGCTTGTTATCCACCAGCTTTTCCATTAGCTTTCCTTTTCATAGTTTCCAATACGCTGATCAATACTCTTAACTGTCTATGGAGACAGAAACTCGAGTTTGAATTCTCTTTAAGGGTCCTTATCAATTGGACTTGGTCAACTTCCTCTTATATGAATGTGAGTACAATATTCTCCTTAACTGAGATCTATAATGCCTGATTAATTTTTCAATGCTTCTGCTGAAATGCATGTTTCTTCTTGTACATTATTCTCTGTATATGAAATGCTGGTGGTACTTTGTGTGTAGTTATTTTCTGTCAAAGAGAGGATTTTGGCTATGAGGTTGATTGCTTGTTGTTTTCATAAAAAGTCAGACCACATGTATACAAAATCAAGTAAATGCTCTGTTATATCACACAATTTTCAAATGTTAGCTAATTTCACATTTCAAAGCAATATTCACTTTTTCCCGGTCCGTTAATTCAACAAACACCCTCCGTGCACTGTCAACCCTTGCACATCTGAAGTAGAAAGCGATCGGAGAATTGGCAACAACAATATAATCACCAAGCCCCATTTTCAACAGACACCCATGAGCCTTTTCACCTTCATTCAAACAGCCTAAACCAGTAAAGCATTTATAAACACAAGAAAACGTGTACGAGTTCGCTTCAATACCCATATCTCTCATCCTATAATACAAACGTACACCTTGTTCAAAATCACCAACTCTCGAGTACTGGTTGATCAAGAAATTCCAGAGAAACACCTTCTCATTTGCAATCTGATCAAATATCCTTCTCCCTTCTACCAAATCCCCACAACTGACGTACATAAACACGAGCTTTGCACCTAGGACATCTTCTGCCTTCAACCCGTTCGACGAAATGACTGAATGAACTTGGCGGCCGTCTGTCAGCGACCTTTGCTCAGCACAAATCTGGAGCACCAAACAGTAGGAATTAAGCTTGAGCTCGAACTTTGGGGACACAGAAAGCGTCTGTACTATACTCTACAAGTCCAGCAGGGGTTTCATGATGAGGCCGCTGGCGGGCTCCTGGAACTCGACGGCGGAGGGGGGGGGGAAGGCGGCGGTCAGGGCGTTGATGAAGGAGAAGGCGGTGGAGACGGAGATCTGCCGAATTCCGAGCTCATGGTCGGCGATTACAAGCCCCTCCACTCCTCTGGTCGGCGGATTCTGAGCTCATGGTCGGCGATTCCGAGCTCATGGTCGGATTCCGAGCACAGGCGGATCCTACTTCCCGGAGCCGGAGATCCCGTTCTTTGATTTCGGGGAGACGGTGTGTGATGAATCAGAGATTTCTCTTGCGTTAAACAGATCTAGGGTTTTTTTGCCCTTTTCATTTGAAATCTCCTATAACCCCATTTGCAGAGAGGCTTTGAGAATTAAACCAGGTTATTAATTCATAAGTATAATTATGGCTTTTAAAAGTAGCGTTTTTATCAAAAAGAAAAGGTAAAAGTAAATATGAATTTATCTTTTTCTGCTAATAAAATTTCGCAGCTTTATGACATTTTTGCTATATTTTTCAAAAGTTGATATTTTTGCAAATGGCCTATCAAATTCTGGTAGTTTTTGCTAATGTTTCATACAAAAACATATAATGTAGCGAAAGTCTTTAAAATATATAAAATTCCATAAGGGTTTGAAACGTGTAAATCTCACGCCAGGATCCTCAACCTTAAGGGAACACTTAAAATATCAACTGCTTTCAACGTCGGGGACTTGCCTTCTCACAGCTGTGGAAATTTACCTGATGTGCCGTATGAGACGGATGACACCAGCCAACCATGCAAAGGAAAAATAACGGTTGGTTAGTCCAATGAAAGACTACGCAAGAGTATGAAGAAAAGGTTCTAAGTAGTCGTATTAAGTTACAACAATATCTTTTCGAATAATAGCCGATAGACGATGTTAACTTCAATACTTCTACGGAAACACAAGAAAAGGAATGATTCAAGAGAAAGACTCCAACGGAATTGAGTCTTAAGGAAACGTATGCAATTGTTTGGGAACGTTAAGTTTTCACACAAGTTTATAAAAACGACCTTGATTATTTGGGTCCACGACCAACCTCACCGCGTACTGCGAATCCAGATTGGAAAGATGACTTACTCTAACAAGAGTCCGGGCGGGTTCCACGTTACACTTCTCGCCCGAGGGTATATTAATTATGTGCGTAAAAGCACTTATCTTATTTACTTTCAAAACGTACATTCACGTTAAGGCTTTTAATTCACATCATCTCGATACGAGAGATATCTTTGGGATGAATCCCGAATGTTGGCACTACTAGTGCCAAACACGGGCCCGTGTCATTTTTTGAGCCCGTTTTTGCAGGGTCGGGCCGGGCCCAAGGTGGTAACCGTGCCCGTCCGGAAGTCCGGGCCAGCCCGCGGGTAGCCCGCAAGGCATACAATCTATTTTTAAATTAATTTTTTAATGTATTTTTTTAGTTTTTTTTTGTATTTGACAGGCCGGGCCGGCCCGTTAAATTATTATTTTTAATGTATATTTTTAGGTTAGATTTATTTTTTAATGTATTTTTTAAATATATTTTTATATAATTAAAAGTTTAGCGGGTGGGCGGGCCGGCCCGCGTTTGCTCAGGTCTAGGCACTAGCTAAGTGCACCTACCACTTATATCCGAATAAGGGTACAGTCATGACCAAGAGTACTAGGGCAAAAACCTCCTAATACTTGTTATAAAGAAACGACTAGACCTCGCAAGGTACATAGCGTTCCTACGAATACTCGTGCTAACTAAGCATGTAAGTCCACATATAAATCCACACCAAAATCCATTTATCAATTTATGGTAATATCATATAGAATCATATATAATAGCGTTGTTTCTAGCAATATATACAACCTATTATAAATTCATATTTTTAACACAACATTTTATCGTTTAAGTTCCCAAACACAAATCAACAACTTTATTCCAACTTAATTAAACAATTAAGTAATTGATAATCAAGAAAAATATGGAATAAATCAACAAGAGCAAACCACCACTTGCCTTAGTCTGGACGAACGAGGAGTTGGGTCCGAAATCCAGGAACTTAAACTTGTGCATGGGTGCCTACTAAAATTCCCGTTGGAATTTATCATCATTCAGTAGGGTCGGATCCCAATCCGTACATTCAGCCATGGAGACGAGCACAATCCAACACCGACAAAACAAAACCCTAATTAGTTACGGGTACAAAGGAATGAAAAGACGAAGAAAAGGCAGTGCCGCAATCGCGGATTGCATAGCCGTGATCGCGGCTTTGCTAGGCAAAACCGCGCCCGCGGCAGATAGGCCGCGATCGCGGTTCCATGCCTGGCCGAGACCGCGTGCCTCTGCCCAGCCGCGATCGCGGTATTTATGCCACGGTCGCGGGATCCAACTTCGAACGACAAACTAAACGAACACAACGGAGCCATACCGAGGGAAACGAGGCTCGGATCTTGCTTCGTGGACAAGTGTGCACCACCACCACTCCTAGCTTCGCCTTGATGGACCTCCGACAACGAACGATGATGAACGACGACGGCCAATTCCGACGACAACACCAACCAAGCTAGAACGAGAGGAAGAGGATGAAGGATGTGGAATGCCCTCGGATCTGCCTCTATTTATAGGGAAAGGGTGAGCTCCTCCACTAAATGAGAGGAAGGGCAACCGATTAGCCTCCCTCCACCGGCCGCTCGGAGAAGAAACGTCGGATCCTCAATCGTCGGCATCACAGAGAAGACGAGGAAGAAGATGAAGCAATGGCACCGCGATCGCGGTTTCCTAACCGCAATCGCGGTTTGGTCTTTGGGAAAAACCATGCTCGCGATTTCATAACCGCGGTCGCGGGCAGTGTCACGCCCGCGACTGCATAGCCGCGATCGCGGCTCTCGGGCCTTGATCGCGAGTCTTGCTTAATTCCGATTTTAGCAACCCTCCAATAATTAAAACCCATATATTTCATTAAATGTGTATCCACACATTCATATGGTTCTTACAGGGTTACAGAACATGCCTAACACGTCTTGCTTACAAAACGAAAGTTGAGACTTTTAGGGGTTATTACAATACCTCCCTCTTAAAAAAAAAGTTTTGACCCCGAAACTAGGCCGAAAATAGCTCGGGAAAACGACTTTGCATATCAGACTTACTCTCCCAAGTTTCTCAAGTCACCTCCTCAGATCCTGACTTGGACCAGAGGATTCTTACTAACGGTACCACCTTGTTCCTCAGGTGCTTCTCGCGGCATTCAAGAATACGCACATGTCTCTCCTCGTATGTACCATTTGCCTGAATCTCGATGTCGTCATAACTCAGCACATGAGACTCATCTGGCACATACTTCCTCAACAGGGACACATGAAACACGTTATGCACAGGATGCGCCGACGACAATGCCAAACGGTATGCTAAAGACCCAACTTTGTCAAGGATCTCGAATGGTCCCACGTAGCGAGGGTTGAGCTTCCCACGCTTGCCGAACCTAAACACGCCCTTGGATGGCGACACCCTGACAAATACCTTGTCACCTACCTCAAACTCGACATTCCTGCGCCTCAAATCAGCATAAGACTTCTGTCGACTCTAAGTTATAAGCATCCTCTGTCTAATCAAGGCAATATCCGAGGCAGTCCTTTCGACTAACTCTGGTCCGAGCAGAACCTTGTCGGCATTCTCATCCCAACAAATCGAAGATCTACACTTTCGACCATACAAAGCCTCGAATGGAGCCATCTTGATGGTGGAATGCCAGCTATTATTGTACGTGAATTCAATTAGACTCAAGCTGATCTCCTAACCGGTCGGACGATCCAGCACACAGGCTCTCAACATATCCTCCAGTGTCTGAATGGTCCTCTCAGACTGCCCATCCGTCTGAGGATGAAACGCAGTACTGAACCTCAACTCAGTTCCCATGGCCTTGTGGAGTTCCTTCCAGAACCTCGACATAAATTGGCCATCACGATCTGATACAATGGTTTTTGGCGTACCATGCAATCGAACAGTCTCGTGTAGGAAAACTTCTGATAGCCTCTGGGTTCCCCAAGTTGACTTGATGGCCACAAAATGAGCACTCTTCGTAAGCCGATCAATGATCACCCATATGGAATCCTTCTGACTCTGAGTCTTCGGCAACCCCATGACGAAGTCCATCGCAATATCCTCCCACTTCCATTCTGGCACTAGGAGAGGTTGCAATTCACCGCCTGGTCTGCGGTGTTCAATCTTGACCTTCTGACAAGTCAAGCATCTCGCCATAAATTCTGCTACATCCCACTTCATGTTGGGCCACTAGAATTTCTTTCTGAGGTCCTTGTACATCTTGCTGGATCCTGAGTGTAGAGAATAAGCTAATGAATGGGACTCCTTCATTATCAGATGACGAAGGCCACCTCCGTAAGGCACACAGATCCGGTCCTGAAACCAAAGTGATCCATCATCTTGAATCACAAATCCCGGAGTTTTCCCATCCACAACTTCAATGCTTAACTTTATTAAGATCAGATCATCAACCTGCTTCTCCCTGATCTGATCGAGTAGCGTAGCCTGAATTTCCAGCATATTCAGGCAGCCTCGACGATGATCGTACAAAACATCAATCTCACACAATCCTTGTTACAGTTTTGTTTGGGCAGTGAGTAAAGCTATCACGGTCTCGTGCGGCGTCTTCCGACTCAAAGCATCGGCTACCACATTAGCTTTGCCTGGATGATATAGCAACTCGATATCGTAATCCTTGAGTAGCTCTAACCAGCGACTTTGCCTCATATTCAACTCCTTCTGAGTGAACATATACTTCAGACTCTTGTGGTCGGTAAAGATCTGGCATCTAACACCATAGAGATAGTGCCTCCAAATCTTTAGTGCGAAAACCACATCCGCTAACTCCAAATCATGCGTTGGATAGTTCGCTTCATAGGTCTTCAATTGATGAGATGCGTATGCAATAACTTTCCCTTTCTGCATTAATACACATCCTAACCTATGTTTTGAAGCGTCACTATAGACCACATAACCATCAGTTCCTTCTGGCACTTTTTCAGCTTCTGATAACTTGTCTCGCACTTATCGTCCCATATGAACTTCTTGTGGACCTTGCGGAACAACTCGGTCATGGGTAGAGTGATATTTGAAAATACCTCCATGAACCGTCGATAATACCCTGCGCACCTCCTTCACGTTCTGAGGTCGCTTCCAGTCAGCTACCGCCTCAATCTTCTGAGGATCAACCATAACCCCATTCTCCTTAATCACATGGCCTATGAAGGTCACTTCCTTAATCCAGAACTCACACTTAGACAACTTAGCATACAGCTTATTTTGTCTAAGGACCGACAATGTGATACGAAGATGCTCCTCGTGAACTTCCTCGTTCAGAGAGTAGATTAGGATATCGTCGATAAACACCACCACGAACTTGTCCAGATACTGATGGAAACATTTGTGCATCAGATCCATGAAAACTGCCGGAGCATTTGTAAGCCCAAATGGCATGACTACGAACTCGTAGTGTCTATATCTCGTTCGGAACGCAGTCCTTAGAATATCTTCCTCACGAATCCTGAGCTGATGATAACCAGATCGATCTTGGAAAAGACTTTTTCTCGTCGATAAACATCAGATCGATCTTGGAAAAGACTTTTTCTCCCCACAGTTGATCCAAAAGATCATCTATCCTTGACAAAGGCTACTTATTCTTGATGGTGACCTTGTTCAACTCTCGATAGATGATACAAAGCCTAAATGAACCATCCTTCTTCTTGACAAACAAGACAGGAGCGCCCCAAGGCGATGCACTCGGCCTTATATATTCTTTCTCGAGTAGCTCCTCAAATTGTTTCTTCAATTCTTGCATCTCTGCTGGAGCCATCCGATAGGATGCTTTAGAAATCGACGAGGTTCCAGGCTCTAGATCAATAGTGAACTCTACGTCACGATTCGGGGGTAAATCGGGAATCTGTTCAGGGAAGACATCAGGATACTCACATATGACATGAACATCATGAACTGAAGTCTCATCCTTTTTGGGTTTATCCAGATAGCACATGTACCCGACACAACCTTGTCGAAGTAGCTTAAACGCGGACATTGCATTTATCAACTTCTCATTATCAGCGTCATTACGACCCTTGAACTTACACACAAACTGACCCCCAGATGAAACTGTCACTATCCTTGTGCTGAAATCGATTACCGCCTCGTGACGTGTCAACCAGTCTATTCCGAGAATGATGTCGTATGGAGCCATGGCTCTACAGATCAAGTCGGCTTCGAACTTCCGACCTTGAATAGTAATCGGAAACTCTGACAGTCGCTTGGTCCCTACTAATTGCTCACCATTGGGAAGGTTCACCACAAATGGTTCACAAGATTCACTGCACTTCAACCCTAACTTACTCACACATTTCTCCGAAATAAAGGAATGAGTGGCACCCAAATCAAACAATATTAAAAACTGATGTAGAGTGAAGGTATATAGTACCTTGGGCAATCAGAGTGTTTGGTCCGTCAGCCTCATGCATCTCATACAGCCGCTGACCCTGACTCATTGAAGCAGCTGTAGCCTTTCCCCTGTTCTGAGCAGTTGTTTGCAACGAGGTACTAGCAGTCCCTACATGCTTGATTCGAGGTCGGTTATTATGGCTAACTGACCCTTGTTGCGACTCAGCCTCCTTCTGTCTCCTTTAAGGACAAAAAGTCTGCAACTGCCCTTCCTTCTCGCATGCAAAGCACGTTCTCTTACCCCTCGTGAACTCATTGCTCTTGTGCCCCGGCGTTCCGCAGTTATAGCACTGGATCGGGTTGTTGCTCTGGCCCGAGCGTCGAGTAGGACCTGACTGTGTCAACTCAGTTCTTGCTCGACCAAACTTGGAAAAGTGTGATGGCAGTGCAGGTCGCTTGAACCCACTAGCCTGAGGCTGGATCTACACCGGTTTCTGCCGATTACGCTTCTTTGCTGACTCCTCCAGAGTCACCTCTAGCTTGTAGGCGACATCCACATACTGCTCCAGAGTAGAGCAACCGTGGCGCACCATCAAAGGCTTGATATCTGGGTTCATCCACTCATGAAAATACCAGATTGTTTGCATCGAGGTACTAGCAGTCCCTACATGCTTGATTCGAGGTCGGTTATTATGGCTAACTGACCCTTGTTGCGACTCAGCCTCCTTCTGCCTCCTTTCAGGACAAAAAGTCTGCAAATGCCCTTCCTTCTCGCATGCAAAGCACGTTCTCTTACCCCTCGTGCACTCATTGCTCTTGTGCCCCGGCGTTCCGCAGTTATAGCACTGGATCGGGCTCTTGCTCTGGCCCGAGCATTGAGTAGGATCTGACTGTGTCAACTCAGTTCTTGCTCGACCAGACTTGGAAAAGTGTGATGGCGGTGCAGGTCGCTTGAACCCACTAGCCTAAGGCTGGCTCTGCACCGGTTTCTGCCGGTTACGCTTCTTTGCTGACTCCTCCAGAGTCACCTCTAGCTTGTAGGAGACATCCACATACTGCTCTAGAGTAGAGCAGCCGTGGCGCACCATCAAAGGCTTGATATCTGGGTTCATCCACTCATGAAAATACTAGATTTTCTGCTCCTCACTTGACACATCCGCTCCAGCATAGTGCAGCAAATGGTTAAATTTTACAGCTAGCTCAGTCACCTTTAGCCCATCAGTCTTGGGATAAAGGAACTCCTTATGTTTCTCCTCCCTCATAGCACGAGAAAAGAAACGATAGGTCATCTTGGTTTTGAACATACTCCAGTTCAACGCTGGATGATCAGCTAATCCGGTGCTCTCCCACCATTCACTAGCCACATCCTTTAATTAAAGGGAGGCAATGTGCACTTTCTCAGCTTCAGTGCAAGTGATATTCATGAACAATTGTTCCATGTGTAAGAACCAATACGCCACCCTAACTGGTTCTCCAGTACCATCATAGCTATCAGGCCTCATCGAGCTAATGGCCTTCAAGGCCCGACCGTAATTCCCTCCATTTCCCATGGTATTGATCGAAGGTGCAGGGTCCACTGGCTCCCCAAATTCAGGAATAACCTGAGGAACTGGGACACCTTGCGCTTGTTGTACAACTGGCCTAACTATCTCGGTGACATCCTGCACAACGATCCTTCGAATGGCCTCGATGGCCACAGCATCAAAGACCACTGGAGCAGTTGGTGGGACGAAAGTTCCTTCCCTCTCCACTCGAGGGTTAGCCTGAACACGATTATGGCTTGCTGGGTTATTGTGAGAGGCAGATTTGCTCTCACCCCCCATGATTAGCAGCACTTCTCAGGTTTATCCTAGGGTCGTTACTTGGCCCAGCACCCGCATGGGTAGTGTTCCTCGTGTTCACCATCTGTTTGCCGATCAAATTATTAAAGTACTCCATGAAGTTAATATACCATCTAAAGAAGCACAATAAATATAATTAATTCAGAGTAGATTAATCTTGCAAACTTTATTGATAAAAGAACTGAAACCATGTTTCATAAGCCTTACAATAACCTTCCTAAACGACAAGACAAAACTGTTAGGAGGCTAATGCTCTAATGACAACGAAAAGCAAAACATCGAGAAATGATCACTACGACTTGCTACTGCCCCTTCGAAGTGTCTTGGAAGAGATTCTTGTACTCACTAGCCCTCCGATGTCTCTTCGGAGGTGACCTGTCATCTGGTTCCAGAGCCGGTCTTCTCGAGCTACTAGGACCCGGAACACTTGGCCCCTCCCTAAGCACTGGTGGATAGCAAAACCGATCCAAAAACCCTGGGCGAAAATCTGCCACATCCAGCTCGTAGTGCGGGTTGATCAGTTGCTTTTCTTGCCTAATGTCCTCCTGAAGCTCGTGGACATTATCCAGCATGAGGGAGAGATTGGACTCAACATCGTAAGCCCGCTCCTCCATAGTGTATAGCGAGTCCATTCACTCATTCATGTGCTCAACTAGCACATGGGGCCTAACCCTTGCCTGATGGGTGTGAACATCCACAGAAGCCTCCAACGATCCCCACGGTCTCGCTTGCCTACGAGCTTGCTCCGTCATCTCATCCACATGGCGGCGAGCCTCGGTGGAAGCCATCTCATTCTGACGTAGTACACGGCGTGAAGCAGGGCTCATCACCGGCTCTCGAGGTGAGTGGGTAGGATATGGAGGTGGAGCTATTGGTGAATCCAACGGCTCGTACTCCACCCGGTCATCACCAAACATACCAAGTGCCTCCCAAGCAACGGAGGACAAAGGTGTGTATCCCGAAAACGGTGGCAACTCCGGGCTAGGGAAAATGAATTGCATCCCCGGATCCTCCTCATCAACCACAAGCATCTGCTCCAGATCCAACTCCGGCTCGGATTCCATGGGGTCCTCCTCGGGATCCTCCTCGGGGTCTTCCTCGGGATCCTCCTCGGGGTCCTCCTCGGGGTCCTCCTCGGGGTCTTCCTCGGGATCCTCCTCGGGATCTTCCACCCTGACTGATATAAGGACCACCGACTCCCCGAGAACGGTATTTTCCTCCTCTTGAGGACTAACTGAATCCCCAACTAGAGCACAACTCGGGATAATAGGGGACTCGAGCTCGACCTTAAGTGGCGGAGCTACCTCGGCTTCCCTCCTTCACTTGAGCTGCGATACGATAACACCCATTGCCCGCGAGGTAACGAGGGAGAATTAGATATTACCAAATATAGAAGCTAACTTTCTATATTTAGACAGTAGAAGAAGGCATGACTAGAACGGCAGAGGTTTCAATTAAGTAATTGATAATCAAGAAAAATATGGAATAAATCAACAAGAGCGAACCGCCACTTGCTTTAGTCTGGACGAACGAGGAGTTGGGTCCGAAATCCGGGAACTTGAACTTGTGCACGGCTGCCTACTAAAATTCCCGTTGGAATTTATCATCATTCAGTAGGGTAGGATCCCAATCTGTACATTCAGCCATGGAGACGAGCACAATCCAACACCGACGAAACAAAACCCTAATTAGTTACGGGTACGAAGGAACGAAAAGACGAAGAAAAGGCAGTGCCGCGATCGTGGTTTGCATAGCCGCGATCGCGGCTTTGCTAGGCAAAACCGCGCCCACGGCAGATAGGCCGCGATCGTGGTTCCATGCCTGGCCGAGATCGCGGGCCTCTGCCCAGCCGCGATCGCGGTATTTATGCCGCGGTCACGGGATCCAACGTCGAACGACAAACTAAACGAACACAACGGAGCCATACCGAGGGAAACGAGGCTCGGATCTTGCTTCGTGGACAAGCGCGCACCACCACCACTCTTGGCTTCGCCTTGATGGACCTCCGACAACGAACGACAACGACCAACTTCGACGACAACACCAACCAAGCTAGAGCGAGAGGAAGAGGATGAAGGATGTGGAATGCCCTCGGATCCGCCTCTATTTATAGGGCAAGGGTGAGCTCCTCCACTAAATGAGAGGAAGGGCAACCGATTAGCCTCCCTCCACCGGCCGCTCGGAGAAGAAACGCTGGATCCTCAATCGTCGGCGTCACAAAGAAGACGAGGAAGAAGATGAAGCAATGGCGCCGCGATCGCGGTTTGGTCCTTGGGCAAAATCGCGCCCGCGGTTTCATAACTGCGGTCGCGGGTAGTGTCGCGCCCGCGGCTGCATAGCTGCGATCGCGGGCAGTGCCGCGCCCGCGGCTGCATAGCCGCGATCGCGGCCAATGTCGCGCCCGCGGCTCTCGGGCCTTGATCGTGGGTCTTGCTTAATTCCGATTTTAGCAACCCTCCAATAATTAAAACCCATATATTTCATTAAATGTGTATCCACACATTCATATGGTTCTTACAGGGTTACAGAACATGCCTAACATGTCTTGCTTACAAAATGAAAGTTGAGACTTTTAGGGGTTATTACAAGCTATGCATACCATACAAATATTTTTATAATCCATTCTTTCCAAAACATAGCACAAAATATTCTTTGTCTTATATTTTGTATGCACTTAAATAAATATGTAATGTTGTTAACTTAAATTCTTTCCAAAATGGATAAAAGAATATTTAATAAATCTGCATTGAAATAACAAATGCGTTAGAGACAAATGATTTGTTTCCAAAAACCGAACCTGCAAATCTATTATATATCTACAAAGTAGAACTTTCTTATGCCACATGTCACACCATAAATAAACCATGCCATTATTTTCCACTTGTCATCTTCTCAATTTTTCTAGTAATAAAATTTTATTTTAACAATCAATATATATCTTGATTATTTCCAATTACATTTGTAATCTCTAAGATTACTAAAATAAATTTTAATATCAATAAGGAAAACTGTAATCTTATCAATAATCCACCTCATCTTTCCATCATAAGCTAATTTTATATAAACAATTACACTTGAACCAAAAAAATTAAAAAAATAATTTTCCATAATTATATAACATTTTTGTCCTTTTTAATAATTTATATTTCAATCTTATTAGGACCTTAATTTGTACATTCATTTTCTAATCGTTCATAAATATGTAGTGCGTAAGTGATCAATTAGCAGCTTATAATAGGTCAATTATGTACACTTTTTATTTGCATTGTAAAACTGCAAATATTTGCAATAAAAAAATATTATGCAGAATCTTAGAAATAAATGTTTTGTAAGGATATATTATTACATACTCTATACTTAAATGAAGTAAGATATAAATTATTACTTTAGTAATGAAAATTTTCTAATTATTAGGTTAGTACAAAAATAAATTATTAAAGGTAGTTTTCAATATTGAGCTATAAGTGTACTAACATTAATTTCATAAACCTATTTTTGAAAAATCTTATTTATTGTATCTATTTTATACGGTCATGGTCTTGGAAGGACGCATAGAAATATATATCTAATTTATTTAATAGATATAATCATAAGATAAAATTACATCTTTTTGGTCAAAGTATTATATTAAAAATAATCTACTATATATGTACTAAAATAAACTTCAATATGGCACATGACACCCTCACAGTAAAATGTCACATTAATTTTTTGAGAATTTCATTTTTTATAAATCTTAATTTATATAGAAAAAAATTGTATTATAAACTTAAACTAATTCCTAATATAGATACAAATCAATCAAAATAATCACTTCCTAATTTACATACAATTTTCTAATTTAGATACAAATCAATTACATAAATAAACTAATTATTTCCTAATTTACACACAAACGAATCACACAAATAACAAAGAGCACCAATACAAAACTTCCATAACAATCTACTATATATGCGCTAAACTAAAACCTAACTAAACCACATGACTCCCCCTAATCAAATCACCTCATCATTTGCCATGTGTCATTCTCTCATTTTCTCACTTTTTTTTAATATATCTAATAATGAGGTGAGTTCCCATTCATTTGCCTTTTAAAGTAAGAAATATTGTGGGCCTTTGAATTAAGGGGATAGAGGCATGAGATTAAAAGGGGTAAAAAAGAGTGAATAGTAATGCGATGGCATAACCGTAAATACGGTGAACTTTTTTTTTCAGTCAACAAGTTTTTTTAATAAATTTTTCGTCTCTAATCGTTCTAGAATAGACAATTATTGGCGTTCACATATAAGTACTACATGTTCATTTTTTATGCCGTAAGGTTCACATATAACATTTTCATGTTCAAACACATGTCTTTGTACATTTAGTGCTTATTTGTGAGCTTGAGTGTACAAATAAATGAACATTAAGAGATTATTTGTGAACCTTTTACATAGGCTATTCCAAAATGATCAAGGAAAGAAAAAAAAAAATGTTGATTAAAAAAAATCAACGACCGAGATCACTTCGTATTTCACACCCTATGTTCACTTCGCACCTGATCCCACTTCTAATCTACTATATATCTACTAAATCAGAACCTCTCTAAGCCACATGTCATCTACCTATTAAGCCTACCCTCTCTTTATGTCACATGACATCCTCTTATTCTTTCTGCCACATGACGTTTTATCATTTTTTTTGTTTTCTTCAAATTCAATATAATAAATATTTATCAAATTATCTTATTTCCTAAACTAAACATATCAATCAAAATATTTATATATAAGATTATTCTATTTTTAAAACTAAACATGTCAATTAAAAACATATAGCTTATCAAGATTTGTTCCTAAACCTAATCTAATCTCTTCATAATTTACATACAAATCAATCACAAAGATATATAAATCAATTCCATATCTTCTTTCTTTCCAATTTCAACAATAATAATATTATGGAAAGATTCTCAATATATTTTTGGATATTTATAAAATACTACTTTTATAATTTGATTTAATAATTATAAATAAAAAGTAAAAAAGACTACTCTCTCTCTCTCTCTCTCTCTCTCTCTATATATATATATATATATATATATATATATATATATATATATATATATATATATATATACACTAAAGGAGAGGCTTAAATATTACGTATCGACACCACATTCAATTCGCATATGTGTCGTCATCACGTTCTATTTGCCTATATGCCGGCCTTTGATATATACCACATCATTCGAGCTTTTAACAAAAGTTAAAGTAGTGTGTCGCGTCTTAATTATAAATTACTCAATATAATTAAACAAATTTGGTTAAAGAAATTAATATCAATAAAATTACCTATTAAGCTAATTTTTATATATACGTGTTAGTCAATTTAAAAAATATTTATATATTTTCAAATAGAATCAATTTGAAAAAGACTTCCTATATGTATTAATTACTGTGTAATTTTTCAAATCTAAACAAGTAAAACAATGAACTATCGCAATCCAAGATTATCATCCTTTTAGTTACTCTATTATAACTTTGTAGTTATTATATTATTTATCATGAAATTACCTATTAATATAATTAATACAATAATTTATAATTATATAAATTGTAACCGATAGCTTTCACATTTGAAATTTATATATACATACGTTTTATAGTTTTTCATTTTTAATATTTTAAATTATTTTGAATCTTATATACGGTATTTTAAACACAATTTATTTAAAGTTGTTTGATAATGATTAGTTGTTACTAGATGATATAAATCTTAATTAATTAAGCTATATATATTTTCAATCCTGTTTTTGGATTACTTTTGTTAGTAGAATTTTAGACCCATCCAATTCAATTTCTTAATAACTTTTCACAAAGACAATATATGGTTGATTGTTGTTAGTTGTTATTGTGCCCTAATGATTTGTATTGGGTTTATATAAATTATGATATTTATTACTAATTAATAAAAAAAAAATTGATTTTCTTAAATGTAATATAACTTTTGTGTCATCATAATTCAACCATCGTCCATCATAAAATCCAGCCTTTATAAAAACATTACAACAGTAGGTCGGTTTTAATTGTATATTAAACTGTTTAATTAATAATTTGATAATAACTAATTATTTAATTAAAAAAGATATCAATTAGAAAAAAAAAACTAAAACAAGTCTTATCAAATCTAAAATCCTTTTATTTCTATTATTATTTTTACTTAACAAATTAATAATAGCTAATTATGTTGATTAGATAAAAATTTCCCGTCTTAATTAAAAATTTGATATTATTCAAATGTTTTCAATTAAATATAGTACTTGAATAATAAAATCTATCCCATAACAAATATTACAAAAACTTCAAATTTTAACTAAATTACAAATTAATCAAATTGAAATGCATATCGTTGAAGATTCTAAAACAAAATTATTTTCGTTATGAGTTTATGAATATATTTTTAACCATGATTTATTTTTAATCATATTTGAGAAAAAAAGTTACAAAGTAATAATTTAAAAGTATTGCACTAAATTAAAAAACCTCCATGAAATTATATAAAACTCATATGAATAAATTTTGTTTTTTTCAAAAAATATTTAAAAGTATTCCACTAAATTAAAAAAACCTCCATGAAATTATATAAAACTCATATGATTAATTTTTTTTTCAAAAAAGATTATCAACTTTCAAAAACTTTACATTCAATATATTTTATATTGTATGGAGATCAATATGAAGTTTTGAAATGATGTTGATATGTATCTTTTTATTAAAATTGTAATGAAAGAAGGAATAAGGACTATATAATATAAGTGACTGGGGCAAATAAAAGGAAAGAGCTGAACAAAATATCTTTATAACATGTAATGAAGAACAAATTCCTCTAAAAATTAAACAAACAATTGAGCCAAGAAATAGATTATTCCAACTTCTAAATAAGAACAAATCCCTATAATAAAAACTCTTTGGAACCAAGATTTGAAGAGTTCAAATTTTTTAAGTATATAAGAACATATATTGAAAATCAAATCAACTTAATAAAACCATGAATATATAAGATATTATATGCTAAGGATTAGAGCTTGCATTTGAATATTTGTATTTAAAATAGAACAATTATTTCTTCTGATTTCATGATATCTCTAATATTTTGTTCATTTCTTATCTAATTTATCAAATAAAATTTATGTGACTACACTTTTCAGTAATATTATCAATACTAATTTGAATTTATATTTGATTTAAACTATCATCATTAATGTATATCGTTATTGTCAAGACCGAAATTCATATCTTATATATAGTTTTGTCAATAATTTATTTAGGTGTATACATATATATTATAAATCATGGTTAGTACATTAGATCTATTAGACTATTAAACAGTTGTATACATAAACCATAAAACATAAAAAATAGTGTAAAATATATAGGAGAAAATTAAGAAAATTCGTTGGTTAGTCAAATTTGTATCAATTTTTATCCTATTATAAGCATAAGCAATTAATCATTTAAAATCTGTTATAATATTTTTGCATGTAAGATATGAATATATCTACATACTCATTTATTAATTGATTTTATAAATATTTTCATAATATGATATCTATATTATATATATACTAAAGGAGAACCCTAAAACTTAAGTGTCATCACCAAATGTATGTTTTCTACGTATCATTACAACATTTATATAGAGGATATTTTTACCTCACATTAAAAAATATCACCACAGACATTACAAAATCAAGTGCATCCCCCCCCCCCCCCTAATTTAGATACAAATCAATCAAATTAATCACTTCCAAATTTACATATAATTTTCTAATTTAGATACAAATCAATCACATAAATAAACTAATCACTTCTGAATTTACACATAAATCAATAACAAAGATTACCAATACAAAACTTCCACAACAATCTACTATATATACGATAAACTAAAACCTAACTAAACCACACGATACCCCCTAATCAAGTCACCTCATCATTTGCCATGTGTCATTCTCTCATTTTTCACTTTATTTTAATATATTTAATTACAAACAAAAAATCTACTATATATGTATTAAATGAAAACCCATCTATATCACATGACACCCCCCTATTAAGCCCACTCCCTCCTTATACCACATGGCATCCTCTTATTCTTTTTGTCACATGGCATTTTCTCAATTTTTCGTTTTTCTTAGTTCAATATAATAAATATATATCAGATTCTCCTATTTCCTAATCTAAACATGCAATCATAAGACGATCTTCAAAAATCTATTTTTTTTCAAACTTTAATATAATAATTATATATAAGATTATTCTATTTTCAAAACCAAACATGTCAATCAAAAACATATAGCTTATATATATTATTCCATTTCCATAATTAATATCATTAAACAATAAAGGCAGAAGTCAAATTCTAAGCACCACCAATAAATAGTTTAATGAGGGATTATTAACTACATTTGGAAATATGCAATGAATAATATTTCAATTTAGTTACCACAAAAATATGTTTCTATGAATGTATTCTAACATTCCGAAAAGATAAGACTAGGATCCGGAAGTTACACTCGCTAAAAGTAAACTTTATACAAAACAAAAGTAAAAACATGCTATAAGTATAATGGTTTATGACCATGTCAATATATTTTATGAAATATATTATTGGTATGCATAATTGTTTTTTAAGTCGTTCAAAGTGCGGAGTGTAATCTATTATATATCTATTAAACCAAAACCCTATGTGTCGTCACCACGTTTAATTTGCCTACGTGTCATCACTCATCTATCCATCATCCACTATATCATCCAACTTTTAGAAAAAAAGGATTATCAACTACAAGAGCTGTCAAAAGTTCCAAATAGATATGAATTTTTTTTCCCACGTATAGAATAAGATAAGTTTAGATTATAGTAAGTAATCACAATCAATAATATAAGTTTTTATTATAGAATCTCAATTTGTATGCATAGGGATTTTTAACCATTTATTTTTCTAACTAATCTTGAACACATAAAAAACTCTATTTTTCATATATTTTATTTGACCGTGTAAGTAAATATATATCAACTAATCTTGCCATATCATCTTAAAACACTTAATTGTTTTTTACAAATCTTTTCTATAATTTTTCAATACATTGAAGCTACACAATATTTTTTATATTAATATAAATTTATCAATTTTGTTAAATCCAATGTTTATGTTGTAGTAGTTTACGATCAAATCCACAAATTGCTTGAAACCGTAGATTTCTATCAATAATATGTAAAATATTATTGAAGAGATTCGCTCGAAGTCGATTAAGATAAATCCAGTGTTTATGTTATAGTAGCTTACTTACCAATTTCCATAATTAATGTATTTCGTAGAGTCTATTGAAAGTCATTTCAATTCATTTTTTATGAACTAAAGAGCATATAGTATGTTGTTTTTATCAAATGCATCATATATATATGTATTATATTAGATTATGATATATATATATATATGTTCTTTCATAATGTATTTTTATCATAAAATGATAAATCTATAAAATAAATAACCCACTCTAACACAATTGTAAACCAAATTTCATATGGGTCTAATCTTCACAACGTATTTATTAAATGTAATTTATCATTATTAACATCATTTTTTAAACTACTTATTGGTCGTAGTTAATATGGTTTGATCATCTCCACAAGTTAGGGTTTTGTTAACTTTACAACTTAAGTTCATGTACGGAACTATCTGAATTGATTTGTGCTCCCAAACTTATTATCTGGGATGAAGCTCCGATGACGAATAGATTCTGTTTTGAAGCATTAGACATGACTTTAAGAGATATTTTACGGGCTACAAATCCCCTTAGTTCAGTATAACCTTTTGGAGGGAAAGTCATAGTATTTGGTGGAGACTTTAGGCAAATCCAACCCGTTATCACAAAAAGAAGCAGGCAAGATATTGTTTTGCCACCATTAATTTCTCTTATTTGTGGGAATCTTGCAAGTTTATTAATTTGACAAAAAACATGAGGGTTCAACAAGGTACATCTGATTATGATATCCAAGAAGCAAAATAATTTTTTGAATAAGTATTAAGCATCGAAGATGATACAATAGGTGATGATAATGATGGAGAAGCACAAATGAAAATTCGTGATGAACTATTGGTGAATAATTATGACTTAGATCTGATTCCAATAATTGTTAAGTCTGTTTATCCCTCTCTTTTGGACAATCAGTTGTCTCTGAAATACTTTGAAGAACGAACAATTCTTGCACCAACACATAAAGAGGTAAATAGAGTTAATGATTATATATTGTCTTTGTTACCCGATAATGAGAAAGTCTATCTCGGTTCGGATAGCCTTTACAAGACAAGTTTTATTGCAGATAGCGATGTAAGTGTTTATACGTCTAACTACTTGAACAATATTAGATGTTCTAGTGTCCCAAATCATGTAATGAAACTTAAGGTTATGGTCCCTATTATGTTGCTTCGAAATATTGATCAATCTTCAGGTTTATGCAATAGGACAAGATTGATAACCACGCAGCTCGACAGTCATGTCATACAAGAAGAATTATTTCAGCAACAATATTGGACATACAGTTTTGATTCTCACATGCTCATGTCACCATCAGACACTTCATACCCGTTCAAGTTTAAACGAAGACATTTTTCCTTAAGTGTCTGTTTTGCTATGACAATAAACAATAGCTAGAGCCAATCTCTTACAAATGTCGGTTTGTATCTTCCACGCACTGTTTCACTCATGGTCAGTTTTATGCTGCATCATCAAGAGTTACTAGCAAGAAAGGTCTGAAGATTTGATATGCGACAAAAACAAAAAAAATCTAATACTACAACCAATGTAGTATACAAGGAAGTTTTTCATAATTTATAGCAAATTTGAACATCTTACGAGATTTTATGTTTATGGTTTCATTTTCATGTATTAGATGAACATTTTGATTATGCTTTTTTTGTTTTTGTAGTATTGATGTTAGGGATGTGACTATCCCCATTTTGAAAATACTTAGCCAATTTTTACTATTAATAAAGTTATGCGGAGTTCCGACTCTCTTTCGATAATGTATTTTGTTAATCTCTTCAACATTTTGTATTCAATTAGTCCTTTTTTATATTAGCATTTATCTACTTTTATAACAATCACTACCTACATATTTCTATATTAATTAAATATATAACTTTTATATACTATTTTCTTAAATATAAGACAAAATAAACAAATCACGTGCAAGGCACGGATATTACATTAGTTAAGTAAGAAATAACAATATATAAGGGTATGGTAAAGCCCTATCTTATATCAAAATTTTGGAGATTGTGGGTAACGTTCTACACTAGATTGAGTTTTTATTTTAGAAGATGAATCATGACCTTATATTAGAAAGAATAATGAATTCGATTAACCTCATACAACTCGATTAACTACGCCCCATCGGAAATTTAAGAACATGACCTCAAAATTTAGAGGGCCTAAAATTGTGTTTTCCTAATAACTTTATAAAATAAGTATTCAAAAAAATGTTTTCAGAGTAACTTCATAAAACCGGGCCCGTAGGTAGGTTGATTCAATTTGACCGACGGAACAGAATCCCAAAATTTAGAAGGCCCAAAACGTGTTGTCGTAGTAACTTCATAAAAACAATATAAAATAATGTTTCTAGTGTAACTTCATAGAACCAAGTCCATAGATAGACAAGTTCAATTGGACCGACAAAACAGGACCCCTAAATTTAGAAAGCTCAAAATTGTGTTTTCATAGTAACTTCAAAAAAAAAATATACAAAAATATTTCTGGAGTAACTTCATAAAACAAATTTGCTCTAGTGGTAACCACCTAACCAATTGATGTTGATCATGCGGGTTTGAGTTTTATAACTTGCAGCTCTCATTTGTTTCTGTTTTAAATATCAAAATCTACTATATAATACTAAAGATGAATTCTCTAATGTCATATGTTACTCTCAGATTATGTGATACCCCGTATTTCTGTAAGGATAGTTTGGAAATTTTGGGAATTTTCCCGAACACCCGTTTTGTACGTCGGATTTAATTCAGAGAGTTTAAGACATTCTGTAATGTGCTCAATCTCTGTAATATTTTTCTCAGCGAAATAATATATAGTCGACGTACTTTGAGACTTAATACTCGTTCGTATACGATTATTTTTATCCCGGGCTAAGCCAAGCTTATCCAAAGCCCAAACGGATAAGAGTTGACTTGGCGGCGACCGCTGCCCGTGGCGGCGACCGCCGTAAGTCAACTCATCGGCGCCTTCCTCGCAGCTTCGCGTTGGACAGATGTCCCTAGGAAACGGCGATCGCTGCCCAAAAGCGACGACCGCCGCTTCAGGAATTCACGACGGCGACCAGGCGGCGACCGCCGCCCCTGTGCAGGCATAGGCTTGCCAGCTGCCGGCGATCGGTCGGCGCTTCGATCTTGGCCCTCCATGTGGTTTTGTTGGCCAATCTTATCCCCTTTGATGTTGGGGCTATTTAAGGAGTGATTTGGGATCAGAATTGAGCACAATCGAAGCTCAAATCTCCCACTCTTGTCTCGCCGGAATTCTGAGCTCTCGCCGGAAAGTTTGAAGCCGATCGTCGGAACTCCTTTTTGGTGTCGTTCCAGTTGCAAAGAGAAGCGTTGGAGGCCCTTAGAAGCTTAGAATCCAAAGCAAGGCAAAGACGAACCAAAGCGATCGACGTGGGTAAGATTTCTGTTCTCATAAAATTTCCCGATGTTCGTAGCGGCGCCCGCCGTAAGGCCGGCGGCGACAGCCGCCACGAACACCGGCGCCCGCCGTAAGGCAGGCGGCGACCGCCGCCCTTCAGCTGTTGCCATGTGTTGGCTTTGGCTTCTGTAGCCTTCGTTCGGACGTCGTTCCTTTCGATTTCTTTCGGTTCGTACTCGTCTTTGTCGAATCTAACTTAGGGTTTCTTTATGGGTCGATTCGAAGGAATCTGTGTTGCCAGATCTGTCCCTGTGTCGAGCCCGGAAACTCGTCGTTAGGCTTCGTTCAAACTCTGCGGATTAAGGCAAGTGGCGGTTCGCTCTTGCTCATCGTTCCATATTTACATTAATTATCAGTTGTTTATCTGAGTAATTAATTTGGAATGATTACTGTGTTTATCTGGAAATGGTTTTATAAACTGTTTTGGAAAACTAAAAGATGATATTATAATAGGTTGTATATCTGTTAGAACAATGCTATTATTTATGTTCGCCTTGAGAGCATTTATGTGGATTTATCCCGAACTATTGTTGTGCTAGAACTGTTTAGTTAGCACTAGTGGTTAGGAACGCTATGTACCTTGTGGGGGTTTAGCTGTTTCTTTATAACTGGTACTTGGTGGATTTTCCCCAGTACTTTCTCTCTGGTCATGACCATACCCTTACTCGGGGTTGGCGCACTTCGCTAGTGTCAAATCTTCTAAGGTTCATCCCTTCTATATCTCTTGTGGGGAGGTCTGATATCTCTTGCGGGGAGATCCGATATCTCTCGGGTGGAGATTTAAAAGCTTATAACGTAATGCTCGTTTTGGAATTTAATAAGATAAAGTGCCCGAGTGCACATAATTAATATACCTTTGGCGAGTAGTGCAGCTACGTAAATAGTGCAACTAGGAAAGCTCGTCTCGACTTTTGATCAGAGTACGTTCTCTTTCCAATCTGGATTCGCTGTAAGCGGTGAGGGTGGTCGTGAACCGAAACATCTAAGTCAGCTTTTAAATCACTGATGTCTGATTCTTTAAACGTTCCAGATTTGTCATATTTCCTTAAGACTCACTTCCGTTGGAGTCTTCTTTCAGGTCAATTTCTGTGCAGATTCAGTCTTCCAGAATCTTCTCTTGTGCATACCTCTTGTTGTTATTCAGTAGAAGTATGAAGGTTGATTATCGTTATCGGTTATTATTCTAGAAACGATGAGTCTAACCTAATACAACTACTTCGAACCTTCTGCTTTGTACCCTTGCATAGTCTATTCAGTAGACTAACCAACCGCAATTGTTCTCTGCATGGTTGGATGGTGTCATCCGTTCGATTCGGCACATCAGATAGAGCGAAGATATGAGGAGACTAGATTGACTATGAAGACGACGATTGTTTTTGGATGTTTTAATAATTATCTTTTAATCAGGTTGAGATCCTTGGGCAGGTGATCATTACGATCACAACCCTTTTTGTAATATTTGAAGAAAGACTTCCGCTGTAACTTATTTACTCTGTTATATATTTAAAAGACTTCCGTTGTACTTTGTTTAAACTCTGTATTTGTCCTATTCGGGATTGGGATGTAATCCCGGGACTCATGTTTTATATGAATAATATTATGATTTTATATCATTGTATTTCATGATTTGTATTCAAACGATAAAGCCTTGGGTGATCTCGGTAAGGAACACTGAGGTCACTGACGGTAATACCTTTGCAAATGGGTTAAGATTTGGGGGTGTTACAGTTGTGGTATCAGAGCTAAAGTTTTTAAAACGGGTTGGGTATTTGAAAACCATTTACTCGTTTTCGATTGAAAGGTATTTTCAAAAGGCTCTGAGTTTAAAAATAAAAACGGTGTTTTCATCTTCAACCGTTCATAGTCATGTCTTCTATACAATCTGATATAGTAAGTTTGCTTCTATATCTAGAAAGACTAATTCCTTCTCCGTTTCCCCGTAAGATATGGGTGCATTCTATTCTCTTCAGAGGAACCCGAGAGAAGCCTAGGTGGTGTCGCCATACCCAATAAGGCTTGAATTCCCAGTTCTCTCACTTTGAGTTGAGGTTGTAGAACCTAGTAACTCGGTTTGAGTTCATCAATAGAAATTACCAAGTTGATCTATTCTAAGATTTTATTACGATAAGTATATCAGAATGATATTAATGTGATAAAATTCTTGGAATTCGATCGGTAAACAGATGGTGAACACGAGGAACATCCGTGCTGGTGCGGGGCCGAGCAATGACCCCAGACTGAGTAGGAGGAATGTTGCAGACCCAACAGGAGAGCGTGAGTCTGTCTTCAATAATAATCCTGGAGGCAATGACCCAGCTCGGGACGACGCACCAAGGATATTTGATGTAGCGGCCGTTGCAGAAATTCGAGTAATTGTCATGCAAGCGATCGCAGACGCGCTATGCCCGAATGTGCCTCAGGCACAAGGTGTGCCAGTACCTCCAGAAGTTCCTAGGTTTGAGGAACAAGAGAATCATGTACTACAGGAAGGTGTGATCAGGAATAGAGGGGACTATGGCCGAGCACTGAAGGCTATTAACTCTATGAGGCCTGACAGCTTTGATGGAAAAGGAGAGCCAGTCAAGGTGGCTCATTGGTTTTCCCACATAGAGCGGTTATTCCACAATGTTGAATGCATTGAAGCTGAGAAAGTGCATATAACTTCTCTTCAGTTAAAGGAAGAAGCCAGTGAATGGTGGGAAAGCACCGGCTTAGCTGATAGCCCTGTTTTGAACTGGTCGATGTTCAAGTCAAAAATGATTGATCGTTTGTTTTCCCGAGCTATGAGGGAAGAGAAGAACAAGGAGTTTTTATATCCACAGACAGATGGTTTGAAGGTGACTGAGCTTGCGACCAAGTTCAATCATTTGCTGCAGTACGCTGAACCTGAGATTTCCAGTGAGGCACAGAAGATCTGGTATTTCCACGAATGGATGAATCCAGATATTAAGCCATGGATGGTGCATCACGGTTGCTCTACCCTGGAGCAGTACGTGGATGCAGCCTATAAATTGGAAGTGACTCTGGAGGAGTCAAAGAAGAAGCGTAACAGCCAGAGACAAGTGCAGAACCAGCCGCAGGCAGGTGGGTTTAAACGTCCCACGCCATCATCTGATTTTGCCAAATCTGGCCGAGCAAGAACGAGTATGACTCACGATGGGTCTATGCAACATTCGGGTCAGGGCAATAATCTGATCCAGTGCTACAACTGCGGTACGCACGGGCACAAGAGCAATGAATGTCTGAAGGACAAAAAGACATGCTTTGGCTGCGGAAAGGAGGGTCATATGCATGCATTCTGTCAGCGGAGGAATGGGAAAGGAGCTGAGTCACGGAAAGGGTCTGTTAATCAGAACAACCGACCCAAGTTCAGTCCGGTGGAATCTCCTAGCCCTTCAATGCAGACAACTGCGCAGAATAAGGGGAAAGTCCCAGTGGCTTCTGGAAGTCAGAGTCAACGCCTTTACGAGATGCGTGAGGCGAAAGGACCCTATGCTCCAAATGCTTAGAGTACTTTGTATCTGCATTCTACTTTTGTTGGTTTGTTGTTGATGTGGGTGATACCCAGTCGTTCGTTTTGGATGGTTGTAAGATAAGTTCTATTTGCAACTAGGTTGTGAACCTTTTGTTGTAAATATTCTTAATAATAAATATTTGGTTAGAACAAATCGTTTGTAGGAATTGTCGATTACCATCAAGGGTAAGGAATTCAAAGCGATTTGACCTAAATAACCATGGTTCCATACAATAATTATTCTTGGTATGGATTGACGGACGCGTCATAAGGCGACTTCAGTTCTTGATATTTCTGTGGTTAGAGAATTTTCGGATGTCTTTCCAGAAGATATTCCTGGTTACCCCCGAATTGTGGCGTGGAGTTTGCCGTTGATCTCGAGCCAAGTACCGCGCCGATCCCGGAGGCACCGTACCAGATGGCTCCTGATGAAATGCAAGAGTTGAAGACGCAACTCGAGTATCTTCTTGACAAAAGTTATATAAGGCTGAGTGCATCTCCTTGGGGAGGGTGCCCCGGTTTTATTTGTCAAAAAGAAAGATGGACCGTTTCGACTTTGTTTTGACTTTCGAGAGTTGAATAAAGTCACGATCAAGAACATATATTTGTTGCCAAGGATTGAAGATCTGTTGGATTAACTTCAGGGAGCAAAAGTTTTCTCTAAGGTCAACCTGAGATCTGGATATCATCAGCTCAGGATTCGTGGGGAAAATATCCCGAGGATTACGATCCGGACGAGAGATGGTCAGTACGAGTTTGTAGTCATGCCATCTGGACTTACCAATGCTTCAGCAGTTTTCATGAATCTAGTGCATCGATGTTTTCACCAGTACTTAGATAAGTTCATGGTGGTTTTCATCGATGGCATTTTGATCTTCTCCCGAGCAGGGAAGTTCACGAGGAACACCTGCGGATTGCTTTGTCAGTCCTTAGACAACATCAGCTTTATGCTAAAATTGTCTAAGTGTGACTTTTGGATCTAGAAGTGGCTTTCTTAGGCCATGTGATCAATGAGAATGGGGTTATGGTTAATCCCCAGAAGAGTGAATCAGTAGTTGTTTGGAAGCGGCCTCAGAGTGTGAATGAGGTGCGCAGTTTTCTAGGGCTTGCTGGGTATTATAGACGGTTCATGGAAGGATTTTTCTAAGATCGCTACACCTATAACCGGTCTGTTCTGCAAGGTCCACCAGAAGTTTGTCTGGAATGACAAGTGCGAGGTCAGTTTTCAAGAAGTTGAAACAGTGTATGACCTCTACAATAGTTGTGACACTAGGGTTACTTAAGAAACCCATAAGTCAACAGAAGTCTACCACCAAGAGATTATCCATTTACATGGTGTCCCCAAGACCATTGTATCGGATCAAGATGGCCGATTCATGTCAAATTTATAGCAAGAACTTCACAAGGCCATGGGAACTGAATTAAGATTCAGTACTGCATTTCATCCTCAGACGGATGGACAGTCTGAAAGGACCATCTAGACTCTGGAGTATATGCTAAGAGCTTGTGTACTCAATCGTCCAACTAGCTGGGAAGACAGCCTGAGTCTGATTGAGTTCACATACAATAATAGCTGGCATGCTACTATCAAATGGCTCCATTCGAAGCTTTGTATGGTCATAGAAGCAGATCTCCGATTTGTTGGGAAGAGAATGCCGACAAGATTCTGCATGGACCAGAGATGGTCGAAAGGACAGCTTCAGACATTACTTTGATTAGACAGAGAATGTTGACCACTAAGAGTCGACAAAAGTCTTACACAGATCAGAAGCGCAGAACTGTCAAGTTCAAGGTTGGTGGCAAGGTACTGGTCAAGTATCCCCATCTAAGGGAGTATTCAGGTTTGGTAAGCGTGAGAAGCTTAACCCTCGCTATGTGGGACCATTCGAGATTCTGGGTAGAGTAAGATCTCTAGCGTACCGTTTGGCATTGTCGCCATCGGCACACCCAATGCATGATGTGTTCCAAGTATCATTGCAAAGGAAATACGTGCCAGATGAGTCTCGTGTGTTGAGCTATAAGGATATCGAGATTCAGGTGAATGGTACATATGAGGAGATGCCAGTGCGCATTCTCGAGCGCCGTGTGAAGCAACTGCGCAACAAGATCATACTGTTGGTACGAATTATGTGGTCCAAATCTAGGACTGAAGAAGTTACTTGGGAAACATGGGAAACCGAAGCAGTTATGCTCAGACGTTTTCCCGAGTTAAGTGCGACCTAAGTTTCAGGGTCGAAACTTCTTTTAAGGGGGAGGTGATGTGATACCCCGTATTTCTGTAAGGATAGTTTGGAAATTTTGGGAATTTTCCCGAACACCCGTTTTGTACGTCGGATTTAATTCAGAGAGTTTAAGACATTCTGTAATGTGTTCAATCTCTGTAATATTTTTCTCAACGAAATAATATACAGTCGACGTACTTTGGGACTTAATACTCGTTCGTGTACGATTATTTTTATCCCGGGCTAAGCCAAGATTATCCAAAGCCCAAACGGATAAGAGTTGACTTGGCGGCGACCGCTGCCCCGTGGCGGCGACCTCCGTAAGTCAACTCATCGGCGCCTTCCTCGCAGCTTCGCGTTGGACAGATTTCCCTAGGAAACGGCGACCGCTGCCCAAAAGCGGCGACCTCCGCTTCAGGAATTCACGACGGTGACCAGGCGGCGACCGCCGCCCCTGTGCAGGCATAGGCTTGCCAGCTGCCGGCGATCGGTCGGCGCTTCGATCCTGGCCCTTCACATGGTTTTGTTGGCCAATCTTATCCCCTTTGATGTTGGGGCTATTTAAGGAGTGATTTGGGATCAGAATTGAGCACAATCGAAGCTCAAATCTCTCACTCTTGTCTCGCCGGAATTCTGAGCTCTCGCCGGAAAGTTTGAAGTCGATCGTCGGAGCTCCTTTTTGGTGTCGTTCCAGTTGAAAAGAGAAGCTTTGGAGGCCCTTAGAAGCTTAGAATCCAAAGCAAGGCAAAGACGAACCAAAGCGATCGACGTGGGTAAGATTTATGTTCTCGTAAAATTTCCCGATGTTCGTAGCGGTGCCCGCCGTAAGGCCGGCGGCGACCACCGCCACGAACACCGGCGACCGCCGTGAGGCTAGCGGCGCCCTCCGTAAGGCAGGCGGCGACCGTCGCCCTTCAGCTGTTGCCATGTGTTGGCTTTGGCTTCTGTAGCCTTCGTTCGGACGTCGTTCCTTTCGATTTCTTTCGGTTCGGACTCGTCTTTGTCGAATCTAACTTAGGGTTTCTTTATGGGTCGATTCGAAGGAATCTGTGTTGCCAGATCTGTCCCTGTGTCGAGCCCGGAAACTCGTCGTTAGGCTTCGTTCAAACTCTGCGGATTAAGGCAAGTGGCGGTTCGCTCTTGCTCATCGTTCCATATTTACATTAATTATCAGTTGTTTATCTGAGTAATTAATTTGGAATGATTACTGTGTTTATCTGGAAATGGTTTTATAAACTGTTTTGGAAAACTAAAAGATGATATTATAATAGGTTGTATATCTGTTAGAACAACGCTATTATTTATGTTCGCCTTGAGAGCATTTATGTGGATTTATCCCGAACTATTGTTGTGCTAGAACTATTTAGTTAGCACTAGTGGTTAGGAACGCTATGTACCTTGTGGGGGTTTAATTGTTTCTTTATAACTGGTACTTGGTGGATTTTCCCCAGTACTTTCTCTCTGGTCATGACCATACCCTTACTCGGGGTTGGCGCACTTCGCTAGTGCCAAATCTTCTAAGGTTCATCCCTTCTATATCTCTTGTGGGGAGGTCTGATATCTCTTGCGGGGAGATCTGATATCTCTCGGGTGGAGATTTAAAAGCTTATAACGTAATGCTCGTTTTGAAATTTAATAAGATAAAGTGCCCGAGTGCACATAATTAATATACCTTTGGCGAGTAGTGCAGCTAAGTAAATAGTGCAACTAGGAAAGCTCGTCTCGACTTTTGATCAGAGTACGTTCTCTTTCCAATCTGGATTCGCTGTAAGCGGTGAGGGTGGTCGTGAACCGAAACATCTAAGTCAGCTTTTAAATCACTGATGTCTGATTCTTTAAACGTTCCAGATTTGTCATATTTCCTTAAGACTCACTTCCGTTGGAGTCTTATTTCGGGTCAATTTCTGTGAAGATTCAGTCTTCCAGAATCTTCTCTTGTGCATACCTCTTGTTGTTATTCAGTAGAAGTATGAAGGTTGATTATCGTTATCGGTTATTATTCGAGAAACGATGAGTCTAACCTAATACAACTACTTCGAACCTTCTGCTTTGTACCCTTGCATAGTCTATTCAGTAGACTAACCAACCGCAATTGTTCTCTGCATGGTTGGCTGGTGTCATCCGTTCGATTCGGCACATCAGATAGAGCGAATATATGAGGAGACTAGATTGACTATGAAGACGACGGTTGTTTTTGGATGTTTTAATAATTATCTTTTAATGAGGTTGAGATCCTTGGGCAGGTGATCATTACGATCACAATCCTTTTTGTAATATTTGAAGAAAGACTTCCGCTGTAACTTATTTACTCTGTTATATATTTAAAAGACTTCCGTTGTACTTTGTTTAAACTCTGTATTTGTCCTATTCGGGATTGGGATGTAATCCCGGGACTCATGTTTTATATGAATAATATTATAAGATTGTATCATTGTATTTCATGATTTGTATTCAAACGGTAAAGCCTTGGGTGATCTCGGTAAGGAACACTGAGGTCACTGACGGTAATACCTTTCCAAATGGGTTAAGATTTGGGGGTGTTACAGATTAAGCCGTATAATTTTGTCACATGTTATCAACAACTTTTCACATAATTTTATATTATTTTCAAAATCATATCTGTATTTTCTTTATTTCCAATTTCAGCAAGAACTTTTCTTTTTTAGTGTATGTATGATTTTGTGTTTCTTAAATATTTTTATTTTCTTTTTGTAATGTCATAGATATCTTAATTCTCGTCTTAGGTATATACATTATTATATAGATTTTTATTTTTATTTCATATTTATAGGTTTTATTTTTTATTGATATATTGATTAATTTTTCTTTAAATATTATATTAACATATGTGTGAAAAGATAGACATGATTTGCTTCCCCTTTTCATTTGTATTTGTGTAGGAAGTAAAAACAATTCAGTTGTGGAGCTCTTGCTACCGAATTAATAAAACTATATGAGAGTTATATATTTAAGATTAAAACGTGTTTGGTTCTAATTTTTATATATATTCTCATAATGAGCAACACTAACTTTTGTCACATGTCGTTACAAAAGTAAGTTTTTTTTTAATGAAATTATTTGGTTGTAATCATTATATCCACAAATAAGGTTATTTTTAATAAAATATTTTTTATTATAAAATATTAAGATTGTAATATTATATCTAAAAAATTGTTAGTATTTTTAATTAAATATTTTTCATTATAGAAATATTAATGTTATAATTATTATATAAAAAAATAAGTTGTAATTTTATCATTCAAATACTATATACAACCTTCTTAATGTTTTATTAAGATATTATATTTTACTCCATATATTGAAAAAAATGGTCATTCTAGCTTTAATTTTTGTTAATCAATAGTTGTTATTTGAGCATTTGATGGTAATATTTTAGTAAGGGGTTGTAATAACTGCTTTTGAAAATTGGACAATGTACTCATTCTCCTTCCATATGTTTCCAACTATTTTTTAAAAAAGGTTTGCAATTAACAAATAATAATAAATACAAAAATAACCTAACTAAAAATAGACATTTTTTAGTTGTAATAGTGAAACTCATATAAATTTGTGTCATCAACTAAAATGACCGTTATTATTGAACACAATGAGTAGTAAATACAAAAAGCTATTATTTTAAATTATGTATCTCAATATTTAATATGATAAAACAATTAGAGTATTAATTATAAAACAATAATTTATACTTATACAAATTTCGTGCCAGTCACGTACACTAAGCTAGTTTGCACTAAATTACCTCATGATTTTTTCCTTAACGCTCAACATTCAGCCCAATCCGTCGGAAGCACAACGGGATGGCTGATGGTTTGGCTCAGTTTTCCTTTTCTCTTTCTGTTGATTTCCTTGTTTTTACTGAACTTCCTGCTACTATTGATAGTCTGTATCGTTTGGATTTGGGTTCCTCTTCGGAGGTTCCTTGATTTTGCCTAATAAAACCTTCTGGACGTGGCCCGTTTCAGACAAAAAAAAACATTCAGCCCAATCCAACCCCCAAATATCAGCATGTTATCTCTTTCTTTTTAACAGAATTATATAGTTTTCACAAAATCCCCTTTAATTCATTTTACTTTCATAAAATGATCACATTTTCTACTTTAAAAACACTACAAGCTATCTACTTGTATGCTAGCTTGTCAAATATACTATAATTTTTTTTTTGATTAGGTAAGAATTAGACTGGAAACCACAGAAGAGTTGGTTTCTCAGTCTATAGCATCCTTTCGGATGAGAATTACAAATTCTAGATTATATCAAATATCTTCCAAGGAACTCAGCTGGACCTTCTTAGCGATGAAGTCGGCCACCACGTTTGTTTCTCGGAAGACATGAAAATCTGCACTGAAGAGAAAAGTTATAAAACACACAGGATATCAGAAATTATCATTTCAATATCCCATGGACAGTGCCAGATTTGATTCAGAACATTCACAATGGTAAGGTTATCACATTCAAGTTGAATGTCGGTAATGCCTAATTCATAGGCTTTTACCAGAGCATTTCTTACTGCAAGTGTTTCCGTTTTTAGAGGGGTTGAGATACCACATTTATCTCCAAAGAGAAAAATTGGTTCACCCATGTTGTTCCTGAAAATGTAGTCAAAGCTAGATTCATCATTAGTTTTTGTGGATCCATCTGTATTGATTTTAATAATTTTGTCTGGTGGTTTCTTCCATTTCGTTACTGGTCGTCTGACATTATTCAATCTATGTGTTTTTGGTCTGTCCTTTGCTAAACAATCAAGGTTCCAACTTTTCGTCTTATTCCAATTCTCAATTTGTTTTTTTATATAAATTGGTACATCCTTTATGGAGTCGGCATCATCGGTTGTTCTTCCAAAACTTTGTTGGTTTCTATAAAACCAAATTCCCCACCAAGAGACCATTAATTCTATAAATTGTAATCTATCAGTTTTTTGTCGAATTTCATCAACGATTTCATTGATTTTTTTGTTTCCTATGTTTAGGGAAGTAATAATACCATACGTCTGATATTTCATTTTTTCTATTGTTTTTATGGTGTGGTTGCATTGGAAAAAGAGATGATTCAAATCCTCCAATTGAGCATTGCAGCGGATACAACCCTATGGGATTGCTACACCTTTTTTTGTTAATCTAGCTTTTGTTGGTAGTCCGTTTTTCATTATTTTCCAGACAAAGTTTTTAACTTTGGGATATGTATCCATCTTCCAGATCCATGAAGAATCATAGGCAGAATATCTCTTGTTTTTGTTAATTAATTCCATAGCAGAGTTCGTAGAGAACCAACCATTTTTGCTAGTTTCCCAATACATTCTATCATGAATATCATTTAGGGGTATTGGGATAGAGGTTATTTTTTTGGCTAAATCAAGTGGTAATCATTGTTCTATTAGGTCCTTATTCCAGGTTTTATTTGGCAACATAAAGTCAGCTACCAGGGCATCCTTATTCCGGATTGATTGTGTGTTCATGATATCACATAAAGGGGTGTTCAAGACCCAATTATCCGACCAGAATTTGATTGTTCTGCCATTGCCAACTTGCCAAATTAGTCCAGACTTGAATTCATCAATGAGTTCAATCATTTTGGACCATTGCCAAGAGCAATTTCTTTTTTTCTCATAATGAAGTATATGGATTGTTTTCAAATATTTTTCAGTAACAACTCTAACCCAGTAGTTATTCGGTTCTGCTAAGATTTTCCATAGTAATTTGAATTGTAGGGCTTTGTTCATGTCCTTTGATTTTCTCAATCCAAGACCTCCTTGTTGTGTTGGCTTACATATTTTTTCCCAGTCTATTAGAGGTTTATATGAACTATCTTTGTTCCAAAAGAAGGATCTGTTTAACTTGTCAAGTTCATTGTGTGTTTGTGTAGGTAGCATAAAGCTTTGCATAATATAGTTTGGTCTTACTGCCAGATTGGTTTTTATTAGTGTTGTTCTTCCTGCTTGGGAGAGAGAATTTGCTTTTCATTTAGATAGTTGTTGCTGGGTGCTAATTAAAAGATCAGCAAAGGTATTCGAGTTGACTCTACCATTAATGATAGGGCAACCAAGGTATTTTTCGAGAGATATCATTTTTCGAGAAATATACTACCATTGTTTGTCAAAAAAGAACCTTTTTTATTTAATTCAATATATTCTCTTTATTTTGCATAAAATACCCATTATTTATTAAAAAAAGTTAATATAATATTTTTCAATAATGATACCATAATATCATGATTACTTTCTTCCCTATAGGGATGGTAATCTCACCTGTACCCGATGGATACCCAGTTCACCTGACCCAAAAAAAGGGTAAAAACCTGAATAATGTTGGGTGATGGACGGACATGGGTGAAGGTCTTTCACCCATTACCCAACCCGATACACCAAAAATATATAATATAATTGTGTATCCTTAGTATAAAATTCACAAGCATTTAAACTTAACTTTGTCGGTATTGTTCTCATTTTTCATTCAAATGTTTCTTTTGTATTAAAAAACTCTTTTATAACCTATTTATTTCATATTACTTATAATATTAACAAAAACAATTATACAACATTTCTTAAAATACATAAAATAGATACTATATGTTATATCGAAAATCGTTACTTTTGATCACCCATGGATGTTTGACTCACCCGATTCACCCGACGGATGACGGATGGATGCACCCGAAAAGGGTAATGGATGGGTGATGGAATTGATCCATCCATCTATCACCCGACCCATTGCCATCCTTACTCCCCTATATTTTCTATTCATAGCACATGCCCCCTAAAACATTAAATCGACCCTAATGTTTCTATTTATAGCACAAGCTAACTTATACTATCATTTGCTAGAAAAATGAAGTAAAAACATAATTTGGGTTATTCTAGGGTCAGTGGAGGAACCAGAACATTTTAAAAGAGGGGGCCCAAAATAATACTATAAAATAATAAATAAAAGTAGCTACAAAAGAATTCATTACTACTAATAAATAACCAACTATATAATATTAAACAAAAGTAGCTATAAAAGAGTTCATTACTACTAATAGATAATCATCGAGTCATTGTATATCTTGCGGCGGTAAAGCAGGTAGATCCAGTTTGCGGGTTCTCATATTCTGAAAATGCTGCATAATAACTTCATTATCAAGGCTTCTAAAAACATCTCTCTCAATGTAGCACACCAAACAATCAGTAAGAAAGTCATCTCCCATCTTGTTACGCAAATCTGTCTTGACAATCTTCATCGCAGAAAAGGCCCTTTCTACTGTAGTAGTCGTAACTGGTAACACAAAAACCAACTCAATAACACGATATACCAAGTGAAATGCATTGTTGTATCCTACCTCAACCATCTTTCTAGCAACCTCTCCAATATCTTGGAGTATATAAAATTTTTCATTTTCTCTCATCTCATAAATCCACATCTTCAGTTGTTCCTTAAGCTCCATTTGATCACACAGTAAGAACTCTTATGGATAAAACTCTGCAAGTCGAAGTATCTTTGACTCATTGAAGTTGGAGAATGAATTCTTAGGATCAAGACATCCAATACATGTGAGTAATTCTGTGTTTGACTCACTGAAATGATTCTCCATCTCTTGACCAATTTGGTCAATAACCTATAAGAATTGTGACAAAGTTGATTGAGCCAATAGAAGAAAAAGCTCATACAAATTCTCTTAACCAACAAGAAGATACTAATTAGGCTATGTGAGGTAAATTAAGTCATAATAGTAAATCAACAATCTAAGTCCTAGTGAGTAGTGACACAGAACATACTAACGAATAAAGTACTTATTAACAAAAACAATTCAATAGATAATATAGAAAGGGTAAAGTACCTGGCAAAATATATCAACTCGAAAGTGGTGGTAATTTGTTGTAGCACATCTCGAACGAAAGCGACCTTGAACATTGTCTTCCATGTTAAGAATGATAATATCATTTTTGGCACAAAAGTTGTTAACACCTTCTAAGAGCTCATCCCATCCATTCTCCCTCAATACTTGCAATTTTCTCTTAGTGTTTTGTATCAAACTCACGGCCTCAATAATATTTTGATCCTTTTGTTGCAAGAATTGTGACAAAGCACTTGTCAGCCCCAATACTAGCTTCATCAAGTGAGCAATAAAAACAAATTGATAACCACTAGTGGAAAAAACCCTAATAGAGGCAGGCATTTGGACACTTATTGAGGCGAACACCGTTCGCTTCAAATGAGGGGGCTGTAACAAGTGGGGATCCTTTTTGAGGCGGGCAATATACGCCTCTAAAAGCAACTTGTTGAGGCAGGCCTCTATAGGCCCGTCTCAACAAGTGCCTCACTATGGCGCCAAAGTGAGGCACTTTTAGAGGCCCCGCCTCTAAAAGTCCACTTGTTGAGGCGGGCCTCTATATGCCCGCCTCAACAAGTGCCTCACTTTGGCGTCATAGTGAGGCACTTGTTGAGGCGGGCCTATAGAGGCCCGCCTCAACAAGTGGACTTTTAGAGGCGGGTCTCCATAGACCCGCCTCTAAAAGTTATTTCAACAATTCGAGTACAACAACGCAACAGATTTATGATGCACCATACACACATTAAATTTGCAGAATAGATTCCTGATTTTATTCACAGAATAATATACAACAACACAACAGATTTCACCAGAGTACAGTCATGTTCTCAACAACAGTTTACATGACAAGTACAAACAAGTTCAATCCGATAATAAATACTTCGATGTAAAATACTGTGCCCATTGCTCACGAACAACATCCATTTCTTCATAAGTATACGCTGTCTTCCTCTTAGGATATAGCTTTATAAAAAACACAGAAATTATTGACACAAAACACAAATACTATCAATATATAGTTAGTTAAGTTACATACCTTATCTAGTCGCTCATCAGAGTCCTCGAGTCCCGTGACTATCTCTAACATGAACTTCATGACATAATAGCCACACTCGGTTCCGCTGCTTTGTTGAGCGCACTAATTACACAACATAAGGGGGCTGTCTTAGATACAAGGCCTTTGATTATAAATAAACAAACCTAAAGCGTTTAAAATGCTATATGTACCTCTATATTGCAGACTCTCAACGTCTTACGTTTTCCTATTGATTTATCGCACTTCCCACCTTGATACTTAAACACTTGAAATGCCCTAGAAAATCAACATAATATAGTCACGAAACTGATATTGTTAATATTCCAAAAAAAACTAGTTCGTAAGCAAAATAACTTACAAATTCATGATTCCAGATGCATCAGTCGTTCTGTTGTCTTGACCTTTTAGAGAATCGAAAAGATAGACCTGTGCTTTAAATAGGTCTATAAAAAAAAGCATATGAGTACATATAAAAATAAAAAATCCAAGGAAGACAATTCATAATGCAATTAAATCTACTTGTCAATAAATTACCTCATCTTATTCATTTGTGATTTGTAACCCATATTCCCTCCCTATGATCTGTACGGATGTGATTAGTATTATTTGTATCTTCCTCCTCGGGTAATGGTTGAACAACAGTTGATAACAAGGGTGTGTCGTCATACTCGTCATACTCATCTTCATCCACAACATCATCAATACCCAGAATATGTCTTTTACCTTGGGCAACTGCACGCCATCTAGGATCAACATTGTCTACCACATAAAAAATTTGCTTAGCTTGTGATGCTAGGATGAATGACTCGTCACTATCACTTAATCGGTCAAAGTTTACCAATGTCAAACCCGGATAAATTTCATCTTGCTTCACCCCGTTAGGGTTGTTGACCCACTTGCACCGGAAAACAGGGATTGTAAAATTGTTATAATCAAGCTCCCATATTTCTTCGATAACACCATAATACGATTATGTCGCATCAACCGGTCTTTTGTCCTTAGCGCTCGCATAGACCCTAGATGATGCAACAACCTTCACTCCACTATTCTGCACCACACTCTTTTCATCTTGTCTTCTAGTGTAGAATGTGAACCCATTGATATCATACCCTTCGTAAGACCGAACACATAGTCGAGGACCCCGAGATAACCACTTGATCGTATCAGAAACGTCATGTTCTTTCCTAAGTTCCTCAGCTACTTCCTTCTTAAACCAATCAACAAATGTGCGATTATGTTCCCGCATCAAAGCTCTTTCATTCAATTTTGGATTATTGTGTTGCAATTCAAGGCAATGCTTTTCTATGTAAGGATTGACCTCTGTAAGATGCTGCAACACACAAAGATGTGCCTTAATCTTCCTTTCAGATGGAGGAGATATCACATTTTTACCAATTACTCCCTCTCCTTCAAGCCTCCCTGCATGACGAGATTTTGGAAGACCTATTGGATGAAGCCTTGACAAAAACTCAGCTGAGTATTGAGATATCTCTTCATGAAGGACTCCACGAATGATACTACCCTCTGGATTCGCCCGATTCTTTGCTTTGTCCTTTAAACTGCCAAAAAATCTCTCAAAAGGATACATCCATCTTAAATACACCGGACCACATAACTTGATTTCTCGAACCAAATGAACAATTAAGTGCACCATTATGTCAAAGAAATACGGCGGAAAGTACATTTCAAATCGACACAAAGTTTCAACAATATCAACGTGGAGAGCATCCAATATTTCCGGATCAATAACCTTAGCACATATGGAACTGAAAAACACGCACAACTTTGTTATAACATGTCTCACGTGTTTCGGCAATATCCCACGAAGTGCGATCGGCAAGAAAACATTAATCAATACATGACAATCATGAGACTTCATACCAATCAACCGAAGGTCCGAAAGAGAAACTAGACGTTTTACATTTGACGAATATCCCGATGGAACCTTAATGCCATGTAAGCACTCACAAAACACCTTTTTCTCCTTTCTTGACATTGTGTAATAGGCCGGAGGCAGAAAAGTCTTTTTACCATCCGGTTTTACAACGGGCCACAAATCTGGTCGAATATTCCTCTCTTTCATATCAAAACGAACTTTCTGATTGTCTTTCGTCTTTCCGGGTATATTTAGCAATGTCCCAATTATAGCATCACAAACATTTTTTTCAATGTGCATCACATCGAGACAATGCCTAACCGACAAATCTTTCCAATAAGGAAGATCCCATAGTATAGACGCTTTCTTCCATAAAACACCCTTTTCAGAGACGGACTTGAAGCCCTTGCCGTATTTGGTGTCAACATTTTTAATCCGTTCATAAACCTGTGATCCTGTCAAAGGTGTACGATCTACTCCTTCCTCGGTGTACCCATTGAACTCCTTCTTCTTTTTACGGTAAGGGTGATATCGACTAAGGAACTTCCGGTACCCTAGATACACATTTTTCCTGTAATTTTTCAAGTAGGCGGGTTTCATATCTTCTTCACATAAAGGGCATGCTTGTTCTCCTTTGGTTTTGTACCCAGACAAGTTTCCATATGCCGGAAAATCATTTATGGTACAAAAAACCATAGCTCGCAAGGTAAAGTTTGAGTTGGTGTATGCATCAAACATTGGAACACCTTCATTCCACAGTAATTTCAAATCATCAACAAGTGGAGCCAGATACACATCTATGTCATTCCCAGGTTGCTTAGGCCCGGAGATGAGGAGTGATAACATGATAAACTTGCGCTTCATACACAACCATGGAGGAAGATTATAAATCGCTAGAAGAACCGGCCATGTGCTATGTTGGCTGCTTAGAGTGCCATACGGATTCACACCATCTGTACATAAAGCAAGCCTCAGATTCCTATCCTCATCACCAAATTCAGAATATTTCTTATCAATATTTCTCCATTGAGGAGAATCAGCAGGATGTCTAAGGAGTCCATCTTTCTTTCTCCCTTCCGCATGCTACCTCAGATTTTTTGCTTCCTTCTTTAACGAAAACAAACGCTGAAACCTAGGTATTATCGGAAGATACCACATAACCTTAGCTGCTGGGCCCCTCTTAGCCGAATTTACCCCTTTACGCTTGTAACGAGATGCACCGCACTTTGGACACTCATTCAAATTTTCATGTTCATTTCTGTAAAGCATACAATCATTTGGGCAAGCATCTATCTTGACGGCCTCTAAGCCTAAGGGACACATCAATTTCCTGGCATAATAAGTAGAGATAGGCATCTCATTGCCTTCTGGTAAAAATTCACCTAACCATTCCAATAAGGTGTTGAAACTTCCATCAGTCCAACCAGAAGCACATTTCAAGTTATAAAGTATTGACACAGCCTCTAACTTGCTAAATTTTGTACACCCGGGATACAAGGGAGTCTCTGCAGCCTTTGATACTTGTTCGAACATCTGAGGTCGTTCGTTCAAGTGATCTCTCACCCCATCCATCATCCTATTTATTTTATCATCTTCTTGGTCATCATCATCATCCATCTCATTATTCTCAGCAATATCATCATCACTATCATCAGTGTCTACCCGAACATCAAACTCATTGACACTAGAACTTGGACGATCAGGTATTTTCTCACCATGCCAAAACCAAACATGGTAATCTTGTTTGAAACCACGACGAAATAAATGATCCTCAATCTCATCAATATCATCTAACCGCCTTATATTCTTACAATCACAGCATGGACAATAGATTTTTTCGGCTTTCGTACTCCGTTGGTGTGCTAAAGCACATCTAATGAACTCCTCAACCCCACTCAAGTATTGTGTCGTAGTATGATCACCGTACATCCAAGGACGACTCATTTCTAGTAATAAATGCAAAACAAGGAAGATTTAATATCATTTCTAATAACTATCCCGCCAAGGGTCTAAATTATGAATTCTATCCCGCCAAGGGCCTAAATAGATAATAATACGCAACTAAGCAAGAAAAAATACAAACTCAACTATCCCGCCAAGGGCCTAAATTATGAATTCTATCCCGTCAAGGGCCTAAAGAATTAGGGTAGAAGTATTACCTTGACCCAATATCGATCCTTCAAGACAATGCCTCTATACTAATTAAATATTACAACTAAATTTGAAGACTTAATGAACAATAAGCAAAAGAAAAGCTTTAAAATCAAATTGATATAAAATACTAAACGTACGACTAGGGTTGTTTACTTCTCAGGTAGTTAATATAGTGAACTAAACAAGTTGAGCTTTAAAAGAATTAGTTGGATTGAATATGATATTAAATAATTTAGACCATATTTATCAAGAAATCCTAGAAGACTTCTAAAAATACATTTTTCACCATTTTTTCAATTTCTCTTCGTAAGGATATTATACATATTTCTACCATTTTATCAATAAATTCTCAAAGATACTAAAAAAATCTTTTTCTTCCACATCAAATTACAAACATACCTTTTATAGAAATTATATATATATCCTTTTTATTAAATTACAAAAGTGACCTTTATATTAGATACAAATATACCCTTTATATACAAATTGTCAATATGCCCTCTTAAACATCTTTTAATACAAGTGTTTTTTATATTATTAAAAACAAAAAGCTTCATAATTGAAAAAATACATGAAATTGGAATAACATAATATAATTAATATATGAAAATAATAACAAACTGGATACATAACTTAATAATACAAAATAACACATAATACTAAAATAACCTAATTTTTGCCAAATTTATGGATAGAGGAAATACATGACATTGCAAAAGCATAAAACTTTAATTTTTCGCGTATGACATGACTATTCTATGCATCATTTAAGAGGGTCAGTTCATTTTATTTTTTATTAAAAGTAGGTGAAATATAAACAAATACTAAACATCTTAAATAACAACATTCAGATATAAAACTTGGGAAAAAGATCAGGTGAGGATGCCTGATTAGGGCAGGAATGAGGATGAATCCTGCCCGCTCCTTCTTTTCCCTCTCCATCTAATCCTGGCAACAATCCTAGCAAGAAGTCCATCGCCGACGCCTTCAACTCCGGAGCTCCAATCTGCAGCTTGGTATGAAGATTCCTAATCTCGAATCGCACCGCCTCTTTCTTCGACACGGCCGCCGGCACCGGAGAAATAGAATTCGCGTCGCCGGCTGAGGAGGCGGATTCCTGGAGGACACCGCTGCGGAAGAGGATCTCGGAGTCGTGAACATGACGGTCGAGGAGAGCGGATAGAGAATCGAGGTCGCTCTGAGTTCGGAGCTTGCCGTCGGCGGGAGAAAGGGACTGGCAGCCGGCGAGAGAGACGGCGGAGGAGAGAGTGGCGGATACCGTGGAGAGTAAATCGAGGCAGAGAGTGTTGAAGGAGAGAGAAAGGGAGTAGTCGGAGAGGTCCCGGAGGTGCGAGTGGAGGAGGGAAAGCTTGGTGCAGAGGATGGACCGTACCACTTTCGCGACTACTCCCTTTCTCTCTCCTAATTTCTCATATGAAAGTTGTTTTATGCTGCTCAATCTTTAGTTACGTGAAGCTTCTCTTCCTAATTTCTCATCTGAAAGTTGTTTAATACATATTGAAGACCTAATTAAGGAATTCAATTGTACTGAGAAACAGACTGTTATAAGAAAATCCAGAAAAGAGTTGATAGACCTGTAAACCTACGTTTATAGTGTTAATTTTATGTATTATGTTTGCGATGTGAGAATTTTCAACTATAAGTTTGAGAATTCTATAGGCCCGTTATCGGATCAAGTGAATGTTCATCCTTCTGAAATGGCAAAGAACAAGTTCAGGAAGATGCGCATTAGAAGTGGCCAAGAGGTTGGAATGAAAAATTTCAGGAAGAAGACAAGATTATGTACTATTTGTAAAAGGTCGGGAAACAACATCACGACTTGTACTCAATATGTTAATTAGGTGGTTCAAATTTTCTATGTATTCAGATATTAAGTAATGCACTTATATATACTCACTCATACACCAAAATACAGTGACTCATGCACTTTCCACATACTACCCATGCACCAATACAAAATCACTAAATTTGTTTCATGTTCCAACACATAATAAATCATACACTTTTACATATTAACTCATGCACCAACAAACAATGACTCATGCACATTAATGCAGTTATCATGCACATATAGCCACCTCCTCATGCACACACAAATATTCCTTCAAATTAACTTACTGATTCACCCAGAACCACTAGTTCATGCACTCTACAAATAAACTGCATGCACCTGCAAGCATTGGTCCATGCACTTTTGTGCACTGTCTCATGCACCAACATACGATCACTCATGAACTTTAACCTACTAACTGATGCACCAATAATAAATAACTCATGCACTTTTATAAACATACTCATGCACCAACATACAATAATAATACATTTGCCCTATATCATAATCCCAAATGGTGTAAAACCTGAATGTAAGATAATTACCACATCAACATTTTTAACTGTATAGTTTTTGTTCTTAAAACCCTTGACAACAACAAATGTTGCTAGCATTGTCTCTGTGAATAGGGTAAATCTCTCCTTCAGTGAGTATACTGAGTCAACACAAGTAAAAATATGCGAATACCAAAAATTGGAAATTAATAAATTAGCCTCTTGGACTTTTTCCTTAATGATGTTCTCCTACAACACATACAAAAAAAAGAAGTTAATAACAGATGGATACAATAGATATGCCTCATGCACCAAAAAACATTCATTCATGCACCAATATTCATTAGCTCATGCACCCACAGTCTTTTGAGTCATGGATCCCACCTATTTAGTTTCTTATGCACCAACATAAAAATGATTCATGCACCAACAAGTACTCACTCATGCACCAACAATGATCCTAATCTCGAATCGCACCGCCTCCTTAAGAAATAACTCATGCACTTTCACAAACATACTCATGCACCAATAAGAAATAACTCATGCACTTTCACTTATTAACCCATGCACCAAAACATACCAACTTATGCACTTACAGTCAATTACTCATGCATTTATATTAGTATTTGACTTACTAGTGTCAAGACATTAATAGGCTTCAAGAAGCCTGCAGAAAAGGATGGACTCATTGTAAAAAAACTCAACTTTTCACTTTTTTTCCCTCTTCCTTATTATCTTAGTTTTTCTAACATTTGATTGATTTTTGTACCCTTCAGGAGAAATTAGGAGGTGGGAAAGGTAATAAGAAATGGAAGCTGTGTAAGAACCCATAAGGGGACTGGAAGAAGGGCTTCAAAATGCGGCGTCACAGCGAATCTGAGGCAGCTCTCTCCCCCCTCCAAACGACGGACGCCGGCACAGGAGAAATAGAATTCGCGTCGCCGGATTCCTGGAGGACACCGTTGCGGAAGAGGATCTCGGAGTCGTGAACGTGACGGTCGAGGAGAGCGGATAGAGAATCGAGGTCGCTCTGAGTTCGGAGCTTGCCGTCGGCGGGAGAAAGGGACTGGCAGCCGACGAGAGAGACGGCGGATGAGAGAGTGGCGAATACTGTGGAGAGTAAATCGAGGCAGAGAGTGTTGGAGGAGAGAGAAAGGGAGTAGTCGGAGAGGTCCCGGAGGTGCGAGTGGAGGAGGGAAAGCTTGGTGCAGAGGATGGACCGTACCACCTCTTTCTTCGACACGGCCGCCGGCACCGGAGAAATAGAATTCGCGTCGCCGGCTGAAGATTCCTGGAGGACACCGCTGCGGAAGAGGATCGCGTTTAATGACGCTGTTGCTACCGTCATCAAATGCTTGTGAATTTGGACATTGCATGCGCGGGGCCCACACCTCCTACAAAGTAGCTTCTGGCCTTTGTATTAACTCCATCCTACGAATGGAGTTGATCTTTATTCCTTCTCTAAGAGGGCTTTCTCACCAGAATTTCGCCCTAAAACTTGGTCAAACTTAATACCAAAGTGAGATATAATGACTCTTCCATGACATTTTAATATAAATAATTAAATTATTACACATTTATATTTTAACTACCATAAATAATAACAATATGCTATATTTAGACTTAATCATATACAAAATATATAAAAATAATAATTAAAATCTATTAAATATACCTAAAATGCGTGTCTATTGATAAAAAAAAATAGAACTAACATTTTTTTTATATTTACATAATTAAAATTTAATTTTAAAATTAAAATTATGGACGGATGACGTGGTCACAACCTTCCAAACAAGCCAATTATTTAATAGTTTTCCATGCCGAAAGATCGATCCATTACTACCGATAAAATGCCCTTAATATCTCAGTTGTTAACCCGAAAAGTGACCAAAATTATGCTAATTTGTTACAAATAATTGCTTAGACCATGAAAAATCTAAAAGTCCATATTAACTTTAAGTGACATGTTATAGATTCAATATGAAATAAATTCTCCAGTTTTTATTTCGGAGAAACTTGTAACTCATAGTTTCAAATTGAAATTAAACTGAATAGGTACAACCTTGATTAAGTTGGTTGATAGACGGATGTCTTCCTCAAGTAGTCTCAATAAACACCTGCCTTTTATTCAAGGCAAATATATATTGCATTTTGAAATCATGAAGATATATAGTGACGTGAAAGTTATATTCCGGGAACCACAGTATAACAAGAAGTAAGCACCTGGAGCAGGCCGATCAGTGGTCGGCGGCGACGCAAACGATGACTCGATATAACCAGGCCAAGGAAACCGATCTTCGTAGAAAACAACATTCAGAGAGATAAAAATCTGACTTGTATCAAGATCATATAGATCATTCGCGTTTTCTTTCCTACAAGTACCCTAGAAACATGTATTTCCTGTTGTGTAGGGCAATTTTGTCCTTGTCCCGGGGTATCCGAGACGCATAACAAAGAAACCCAAAGACCCTGAGATGGTTGTAAGCTGGTGCATGGTCAAATAATACTTGAAACGGACTCTTGTCTGCGAGCAAAGGAGTAGGAGTGCAGTTGATCAAATAACAAACATTAAGAACACATTCTCCCCAAAACTCACAGGGAAGAGATGCTTGAAAGCGAAGAGCGCAACCAAAATTTAAGAGATGTATGTTCTTGCGTTCGACACGCCCATTCTGCTGAGGCCTGTAGGCACGTGAAATTTCTGCAACGATTCCCTGCGTGGCAAAGAAGGGTCGAAGGGGCAAGAACTTAGTGTCGTTGTAAAAGTGCACTCGCTGAACCAGCTTGTGGAACTGCGTCCAAGTGAGGGCGCAAAAATCGATGATCAACTTGTCAACCTCATATTTGTTAGCCATCAGATAGACCAAAGTAGCTCAGGAATAGTCATCAATGATTGTCAGAAAATAAGAGGCGCCAAAAGTAGACTGAACATTGTAAGGGCCTTATACATCAGAATGGATCAATTGAAACAAACTCTCTGGTTTATTAGAACTTAATAGATAAACACTACGTGTTTACTTTGCTTGAAAACAAATATCACAAGGGTCTAGTGGTTTATTTTGACTAACAATAGGTCCTAAAGACGAAAGAGAAGACAAGACAGACGTCGAGGGGTATCCTAATCGTTGATTCCATACTGTAGCAGAGTTCTAAGAAGACGCATATGAAGCAGAACATAAGCCTGGACTTGTCTGAAAGTTATGCAGCCAGTAGACCCCACCTCGTTGCTCACCGACTCTAACCACCATCCTCGTATTGCGGTCCTGTATGACACATAGACGATCAATCAAGAGAACAAGACAATGTAGATCCTCATACAACTTAGCAAATGGTATCAGATTGCAGTCTAGTTGAGAGATCAATTAATAAAGCATGAGACAATTTAAGGGAACCATCCAAGATAAGGGTTCTTGCTTCAGTTGCAGAGACAAATAAGTTACCAAGCAACTTAATTGAGACAGAAGAGATGGGAACAATGTCCTGAAGCAACGTCATATCGCCCATCATGTGAAAAGAAACATTGGTTGATTGTTGGAACCCGAGTTGGGGTTGAGAGAAGCGAACAGATTGAGGACGGACTGCCACTACTTGTTGTTGATGACGATACCTAGGGATGCACGATCATGCGCGTTGGGTTGGAATCCGTTGGAGTGGCCGCCAGAGTGTCCCTGTTGTTGGGCGGCGTTCGCGCTACCATTTCCACGTCCGCGGCCTCTGTCGGTGCCGCCATCGCCGCGACCAGCACACCCTGCGTCACGACCGGTGCTGATGTTGTCGGAGGTGTCCAATGGGCGCCGGGGTCCATCCTTCGGGGAAACTGTGTATACGGTAACAAGTGGTGGTGTTGTTACCATTCTTGCCACAGTGCGTACAATGCAGTTTAGTGGCGGGTCGTTTCTGCTGATTTGAGTTCTTGTTTTGGGTTGCAAACACAACAATATTAGTTGTGGAGTCGCGTGCCCTGACAAGTGTCTTGTGTCGCTCCTCCCGGATGACGATAGCGTAGACTCGGATAAGAGGTGGAAGCGCATCTTGGGACATGATGTTGGATCTTAGAGTTCCAATTTGATCGTCGTCGAGGCCCATGAGAAACTGATGTAAACATTCTTCTTCTTGATCACGTAGAAGAAGAAAAGAGACATGGCATGTGGTATTCTCACAATTGCATGACCTGGGTGGTGCATACGTCACTAACTCACCCCAAAGTTTTTTAATTTTTCCATAATAGGCCACAACTCCCTGGCCTTGCTGACAACATTAAGCAATGTCAGATCAAGTCTGCAGGATTCTTGGTGTCGAGAATCGTTGTTGGATCTCTTCACAAAGCTTAGAAATGGTGTCGCTGTAGGTAAAGGAAGAGCGCAAACAGAGGCGGATCCAGGGGGTCCGGTGACCCCCCTTCCCCTGGATCAAGTCATATATTAAAAAAAATTAAATTAAAAATATATATATATTAATGTCTTTTACATGTTAACAAAAAGAGTTATTAGCCGAATTGGTTGTGGAACATGAGTTAACTCAAAGGTTTGGGGTTCAAGTCCCCATCTCCCATCTTTTGTATTGTTTTCTTTTTAGATAAATAACAATTTGTGTCCTTTATTTTCTCTTTTATACAAATATTTGTATTTCCTATTTTTGTCCATCATGATTATGAAATAAGTTAAAAATTTTGTAAGCTAATTGAATTAATCTTATTTAAAATTCTCACAATATATTTGATACTAACATATTTTAGGTAGTTCTCCTTACTATTTGTCCAAAAATATTTTCAAAATTGTAAATTAGTTAAAAATGTTTTTCAAAACATAATAATCCACCTAGTATATAAGATTTGTATAATTTTTTTTACAAATAGTAATGTGATTAATGCTAAACAATATTATATAATTTTTCATAGGCAATTTTGTGACCCCCTTCGAAGAAATCCTGGATCCGCCACTGAGCGCAAGGATGGATCAATTGACTGAGTAATCCATCCAATAAACATAGAATTGACGATGTACCAATCGTCCTCATCGTCTGGATCGGTTGGCTTTCTAATTCGATCTGTCTAGAAATCCCCTTCAAGGCGCTCTTTATAGCAGTCATCCATTCTTGAAAGTTTTCCCCTTCAAGATCATTGGGCAGATTGAGAGGCCCAGGTGTCTGAAGGGTGCAAATAGAAGCAGAATTCCACGTCGTTGATCGACGCTTGGGCCGATTCGGATCGATGCGCTAGATGTCAGAGACGCCGTCGTCGGTGGCCAAGCCGGAGTCAGCCATGGGCGGCAACATGCGAGTACTGATACAAAAATTAAGGCGGAGTGGGAGGGTGGGTCGAAAATTCTAGGGTTCGTATCTCTGCTCCAATACCATGAAGCGAATGTGATTTGGGAAATTTTCCTTTGCATTTTTATGCCTCTGGCTGAATATAAAGAGTTTACAAGAAAATATCTTATAAGAGATATTTCCTTATCTTAAAGTATGTTTTGGGGCAAAAATATCAAATCGACTTAACTTGCCTTAGATGGGGTAACTAGATAACAAAGAGATCGAAATATCGGAATAATCTAAATCAACGAATAATGAAATTAAGAAATATCTAAGACAAACTTATCTCCTCTGAACAAGAAAATTATCGAATCGAATACTTTCGTCGTCAATCGTCTAGATCTTGGACGTAGAACTTGATGAGAAACTCATGTTTTGATCAATACAAAAGAGAGTATGATTGTGTTCTCTTTAGCAAGAATGAGTACAACGTACCCTCCACATAACGAGTCTTAGGGTATTTATATTAACAACTAATTAATAGAACCAAAAAACTAGTAACATCCGGGTTGACGTCGCGTGGAACGTTAGTCGTCCGTGAATTTCTCCACCGGTCTAACGTCTTGGATCCTCTTTATTTTCTCCGCCCATATCTCCAGCGTCTCTTTCTCTTGATCCACTGGGCCGGCACTCTACGGATTACAAACCCAACAAAGTACAAGAAATATATCTATATGCAAAATATACAAAAAAAATAATATAAACTCTATCTTAATATCTAACCCAAAAAGTGATCAAAATTATGGTAATTTGTTACAAATAATTGCTTAGACCATGAAAAATCTTAATGTCAATATATTAACTGTAAGTGACACGTTATAGTTTCATTATCAAATAAATTCTCCAGTTTTTGTTGATGAGAAACCTTGTAACTCATAATTCAAATTGAAATTAAACAGAACAGGTACGACCTTGATTAAGTTGGTTGATGAACGGGATGTCTTTCTCAAGTAGTCTCAATAAACACGTCTTTTTTTCAAGGTAAAGATTTAGAGGTTTATTGCATTTTGAAATCATGAAGATATATGGTGACGTGAAATTATATTTTGGGAACCATATATAAGAAGAATTAAGCTTTCAATATATCTGAAAACGAATATCTGGTATCTTTTTTTGTGACATAATGATTATCGGAGATATAGGTCATTGTCAAAATCTTAAAGTTTATATAATTATATGATTGTATTTATTTATATTAATATGTGAAATTGTACAATATATGGTGGCAAATTTATTGTATTACAAGTGTTGCCAGTTGGATCAACTAAATTATAACCTGTCAACTGATCAACATGACCACTACCACTTCAACTTGTTTTAGGGTATTTTCTCCAGTCTCGCATTTAAACAAACAAATATATCTACGCAACGTAATATTTGTCCTCAACAATTAGTTTAGAGAAAACATTGTATTTCTATGTCAACCAAAGTTAATTTTCTTAACTGTTTTTGTTTTGCTAACTTGAAATACACGAAATGCTATTTTGTCTTTTTGTGAAGAGTTCAATTATTGGGCTAAATAACACTAAAATGTAGAAAGTGATTAAATAAGTTGTTATGAGTATACTAGCTACCATATTACTACATGATTCAGGATTTATTGTCAATATTTTGATTTTAATATTCATTACGTGCGCTGCATATATAATTGATGATTGTAGAAATTGAATACAAATAGAAACGAAATCAAAAGCGGAAAAAACTAGAAGGAAGCAAACTCAAATATATATAAACCAAGATTTAATATAAAATGTTTAAGGCCTCAATTAGAACACTCAAGAACACTAGATAAGAAATCAAATGGGCAAATATAAAAGAGCCCGACAAATGTAAAGAGAAGAGGACATGAGAGTGAAATGGGTGACATGAAGAGAATCCAAAATCCGGATCTCATCACCCGCTACTAGCACCAACTCTTTAGTCTTTCTCATTCCTAGCTTGGATTGAATGGAACTCTTTGAAGAACACTAGAGCAAGAGAGAAAAAACAAAGGGAAGACAACCCTTATAATAGCTCTCTGTTGGCTGCATTAGAAACCTTCAGCAAAAAGAAGAACCAACACTCACGGACAACAAAAGGCTTGCTTTATAGATGCTGATTTTCTGCAGCATGTGTTAGCTGGCCACAGCTGGCTACAACTGCCATTTGGAGCCCAAAACCGCAGCACTTCAGCAAGCCCATTTAGTGTGTTTTATGGCCCATCAGATGAGGATGAATTTGCCTTTCGGTTTGGGTCAAGAGTATGGACCCAAAAATTACAAAGTTTCAGCTCATGAGAGGGCCCAACATACCAAAACCAAACTTGGAAATTACAAATATTTACTCTACAATGATAATTGAGCATATACTCCGTATATGAGTACGGTTGATCATTGAGATGCAATCTGCTCATATTTTTTATTGCTTGAGAACTACTAAGAAATTTCATTTATTTTTCCTCCTAGTTCAATCGTTTTAGAAGGATTTTGTTCAACCACAAACTTCTGTAAAAGTTGACAGTTGCTAACCTGAATTTAAAAAGAAAAAGAAGAAAATATGATTATGAAATAAAATGGTAAAAAGTTGAGGGATGCCATTCATTTCTTTTCCTTCTAAACATTAATATTTATATTGAAGATGGTACAAAATAATATCATGAATGAAATTATCTTAGAATCTATGATCTGTCGTAATCAATGAACCAACTCTCCGATACGGAGTATTATATAAATTAAATCCTTGCCCCCTCAATTGTTGAAGTTGGGCACAACACAGAGAAGGTGTCATTTTGATTTATTTATTTTCCAAGTTTGTCATTTCGAAAATACGAACTGAAGTATCAACTTAAATGGTCGTGTTTGTAGAAAATGGTAAGAGAACAATTCGAACCCTTTGATAAGTAAAGAAAGCCATAAAAACATGGACCATTGGGCCCAGCCCAACTTTAAATGTAAGCTGGAACGGTCCAATTCAGCTATAGTAGGAATTGATTAAAGCAGCCAAATTCTGCATCAAATAAAGGTCCATGTGACGAATCAATTCCCAGCATCAAATGGTAAATTCAGCAACAAATAAACCATATAAAAAATGTTCTGACAAAAAAAAAAAACATATAAAAAATGTGATGTTCTATTTCTTGTCAAACCACACCCCCGTTTACCAGTGTGCAAGGCAGATGAAATGTATAGGAATCTTTCCTTCTGAAGTCCACTCCATCTGTTCAATTACAAATAGTAGTATTTAGCCCATGTGTAATGTGTTTGTGGTTTTAAAAGGTTCTTGAGAGCATCCCTAAAGTTGGTTAAGTGCAAAGAGACATTGAGCAAGCATAAAGTGTGTATAAGCAAAGTCATGTGCGAGATTGACAGCTCTCAGCAACGGTTGGGATCTTATGGCGAAATTGGCGAGTGATTGGTTAGCAGTCGTTGGATGTGTTCGTACTCGGATGTCACTTGTGCAACCTAGCTTGCGGTAACTACTTGAGATGCATGCACACGCACAACAACAATGCGCAATGTGCAATGTGCGAAGGTAAAGTATAGATTTTGTTGGATCAAAACCAAGTGTTAGTAACAAAGTAAAATACTGTTCCTATATAGGGAACGGTATCTTTATACAGCGGAATATCACAAATAACAACACAATCACGTAGAGAGGAAAACCAAATCAACCAACTTGTTGACAAAGAAAAACCTCTACCTCTAGGTGTTATCCTAGCAGGATTTCAAAGTCTACTTCTTTTATTGATAAACACGAGCTACACAAGTCAAGTGAAGATCCAACGTAAACTAGATTTCCCTACTAGAGTACTCTCTAAGCTTAACAACCCTTAGCACGTATTACCAACTCACAGCAAACTTGAAACTACGTAAAAGTTACCTCCTTCACTTCAGAAACTTCGCCTATGAAGCTCCTAAAGATCGCAACTCTCCTTGACGTAGGAACGGCTCTGTCGTTCCCTTGAGCCAACAGCCTTGAAACTCGCCTCTTGAACTCCAAGCTGTGTTCTTGCTCTCCAATGGCTACTTAGAAACCTTCAAAGTTCCTAATGCCGTCTCTCTCTTGGATGCTCCTCTTTCTCTCTTGGAAGCATGTCAAACTAGGTTGATAGTGCCTTGTATTTATAGGCCTCCAAAGGATGACGAAAATATAATTTATTTATGGTCTAATCTGATATATTATCCCATAAATAACATTATATCATTCCATCAAAGTATTTCCTAAAATACCACAAACAATATCTTCCAACTTGACATTATCTTGTTTTCATAAATAGATCTTATCTCTCCATGATAATTCCGACCCATTATCTGCAAGATATAATCTCCTCTTTCCTTGTATAAACGTCTCCTTGTGCTCCAAGCAAACATTTAAAATCCTAGACGCAATATCTCGCGATTTGCCTCTTTGCTGGGAACGTGATAACAGGTTTTTTTGTCGTTCTAAAAACTGCTATGCAAAATATCCAAATAAATCCTAAACCGTAGTCCTAGGTAAGTAAAGGTCGAATCCATAGGGAGGCGGATTCTATCTTAATATGCAATTTATATGTCAAACCAAAGTAACCAAAGGGGGGTTTTGTGAGTTTTAGTAACCTAAGCATGCAAAAGTAAACAAAGTAAAATATGATGAAATCAGTGATGGGAAAAATCACTTAGTCAAACAACATCCACTATTCGTATGACAAGTTGATCCTAGACACTCATTCAAAATCTCATGCAATGGAAATTCCAATTCCTTTTCAGATATAACTAATAGCACAACCAGATACTATTAGCACTAACTAATTAAACAACCCTGAAACTATCAAGATTCAGTTTAACAGCAGCCTTACGGATAGGAATATAGTTGGATACAATTCTAGCATAAAACAACCAGCTTTTATCCTAGAATGTAAATCAGTTCTCTTCTGCATAAGACTAGCACAACCAGATACTAGCACGATGCAGTTACTACTCTGAAATAGATATGCTCAACCAGTAACAATCTAGATCTAGCAATAGATTAATAACGACAAACCCTAGTTGCGTCCAAATAGAGATTATCAATATCAATCATAAGCAACTTAAGCAAGAGAAAGATAAAAACCATGCAATAGATTAAGAACGAGAGTCTCACAACTGAATCAAAACGAAAGCTTCAGCGTCTGACTAAGCCAAGGAGGCTTGGTTCTTCATAACGTAGAAAGGAAATTAGGGTTCCAGAGATAAAACGATGATAGGCAAACAAGCCTTTTTTCAACCCTTAAATACTAATAGACAAAAAAAAGCTAAGTTAACCTAAAACGAAATAAATAAAAAGTAATAAAATAATGCAAATAAAGAAACGGCGCAACGGACTTTAGACACGGGCGGCGGGCGCTGCATCCTTCACGGCGGGCGCCGTAATCGCGGCGGGCGCCGTCTTTCCACGGCGGGCGCCGTAATTACATCGTAGCCAATGTTGTTGGATGGGAATTGACGGCGGTCGCCGTAAGTTGCATGGCGGGCACCGTGAACTCGTTTCTTCCTCCTTTGTCTCTTCAGCTCCCGAAAGCGTGGATGTAACACACCAAGAAACACAAGACGAGATTGATCGATCATGGATGTAACGCACCATGACCAGACAATCACCTTTGGATGCGACACACCAAAGGGTGTTTTGGATGTAACTCACCAAAACAAGACTAAGACACTCAAGGATATCACATACCTTGAAGCCATCGTCCAAGAGACTTGAAATGAACAAAACGCTCACGTTTTTTTAATAATCTCCAATTCAAGTCTACAAATACAATGCTAGGCAACCTTTAAATATGTGCCAAATAACAATACGTAAATTGTAAATTAATACTAATTAACTACCCACTAACATAGCTAAACCACTAAGGCCACTACGTATGCCACTAATTAGAAACTAACTAGCTAATTAATTAATGAAAATAACAATAAAACACAAATCAAACATCTTCCGCGGAGACAGTTTCTGGCCTAACTTCAGAAGGCTCGTTCTCTCTCGTCCGTGATCGGAATGGAGTGATTCCAACGCCCAGAGATAGATCCTGAAGTCTAGTTTCACTACTAAAAATTTGAGAGTGATCGGAGTTGGGAATAAGAAGATACGTCACTTTTACTGAGGTGATCCATGGTCACATCCATGCAGCTCGATTGCTTCTTCCTCTTCATTGAACTGACTTTGGCATGTCCTTGAGGGGTGACCCATGGTCACATCACATATCCTCCAACTAAGAGTCACCTAACCCATGCCAAAGCTCCTGACACCAATCTCATTCACAACACATCATCAACTCAACAGCTTAAAGGGGCAAGCAGAGTACTTCCCCCAAGCTAAAGCCGGACATTCAATAGTGTGAGTAACCTCTAATCCTAGCCTCCATCTATTGCTCCTTATGTCTCCCAGAGTGACCTACCCGACAATCCTTCTTTGACTCCTCTTCTTATGACGCCTCGCCAAGAATAATGAGAAATCCTAAAATCACTCTTCTTCTTTTTCGCTCATTTTGCCAAGGCGCCCTTTCGGGTTTTCACCAAGCCACTCATTTCATTTTCCAATAGATGTACTCACATAAGCTCACATCACTCTTGACCTCATATTACCCCAGCCTAATGCTGGTCCAAGCCACCTGCTTATTGCCTAGTTCGCCCTTTCGGGTTTTCGACCTATCCCAGGATTTTTATGATAGCCTGCTTCAAATTTTTGGCTCTTTTCATTTTTTTTCATTTTTCTCCTCAGCAGCGTAGCAAGTATAAAACCCCACCCCATGCTTAAGTATTGCATTGTCCTCAATGTAATGAAAGACACAAGAATAAAGCACATGGAAAAGCAAAAAAATAACTCACAACGTTGCCGAGTTGGCTTGGACACTTCCTTGTCGCTGGCGGTGGACTCATGAAAGTTCATGTCCTGGATGTCGGCATCAACGCCAAAATCATCATCTACCGTGCAACCAAAAGAAACAACTATAGGGTGTGGTGGTTATGTAGGAAATCAGGGCTGCACGGCCTTCAACTCCATCAACATGTACCATGCAACCAAAAGGAACCACTATGGTGAGTAGTGGTCTATCAAGGGAACGGGGTTGCATGGCCTTCAAAAAATGTGCCCATATGTCATCGTGGTTGGGCCCTGGTGTACCTCTTCTCCAACTGTCGACTACTGGTCCATCATCGTTGTCAAATACAAAGTGGGGCTAATGTCTCCTCCTTGACAACATGATGCGCACCATCTCTCCACGGAAAAACTCGGACAGTTGGCCTCCGGTGGAACTTTTTTTTTTTTTTTGTGACTTTTTCTCCCCGTTTAATGGTCTTTTCGGGGTATTTTATTGTCGTCTTTTGCTTCCCGTTTAAGGTTTTTTCGGGGCCCATTTTTCTTTTTTTTCTTCAAATTATTATTATTATTTTTTTCTTTTTTTTTCTTTTTTTTTTTGATAAGAAAACGAACCTGAAAATGGCGGCAGTCGCCGTCATTTAAACGGCGGTCGCCGTCATTTTCCGCGAGCAAAGTGTCGGAGAAGGTGAAAACGGCGGGCGCCGTGAACTCCTTCTTCACTTTGAAACGCTTCCTGCAGGTTAGTTCGACACAGAAAAGAAAAACTAAAAGGAAAAACAAAAGAAAATGACTAAGGGAAGGAAAATAAACTACCTAACATCGGGTTGCCTCCCGATCAGCGCCTTAGTTAATGTCGTTGGCTCGACATACTACTCGAAAATCCTCAATCCATATCGTCAGACTCTTTAGGAACCTTCTTAATCCATACCTCCTTCCTGAACCAATCATGGAAAGGTTTGAACCTAGACCATGCTTCTTCTTCAGCGGCTTCTCCATCTTGACCTTCTTAGTCGCGTCTACCCATGCTTAGATCGATCAGGGGGGTGTTTAGCCTTGACTTCAGAGACCTGCACTAAAGAGGGAACGAGCCTCTCGCTCGGAGTTAGCAGCAAAGGTGATTTACCTGGAAGCTCCGGAGGGAGCTTATAGCAAGCGTCCCACTCAGCAACACCTTCCTGCAAGTCAGCAGATATAGCAATATCCAAGCTAGAATCAACAATAGGTGGTGTGTCATCTAGGTGGTCCTCATCAAAAACATCTTGCACCACAGGCTCAAGTACATCAATTGCACATAAAGAATGATCATCAGAAGGAGATTTCATGGCTTCATAGATATTGTAGTTAATAGTTTGGCCATCAAATTCCATGGTTAAAGAACCAGTACTCACATTAATCTTAGTGTTGGCAGTTTTCAGGAAGGGTCTCTCTACCAGAATAGGGGCTACATGCATATCATGTTCCATATCAAGCACATAGAAGTCAGCAGGAAAGGTAAGATCACCAACCCTAACCAAAACATCCTTCACTATCCCTATAGGACGCACACTAGATTTATCAGCTAACTGAATGGAAATTTTGGTCGCATGCATGGGTCCTAATCTTAAGGATTCACAAAGAGATGAAGGTAAAACATTAATGGAGACACCCAAATCTAACATAGCTTTATTGAACTTGGTACCTCCAATGGTGTCAGGGATGGTGAACATACCTGGGTCGCCACATTTTTTGGGTAAGCGCTTCTGAAAAATAGCAGAGACATGTTCGCTTACCTTCACCTTCTTCTTGCTGTTCCTATCTTGATTCCTCTTTGTGGTGCACATCTGCTTCAAGAACTTCACATAACGAGGGACAGACTGGATCAAATTTAGGAGAGGCATGTTGACCTCAACGTTTCTGAACATCTCAAACATGTCCTTGTCCTGCGCAAGTGGCTTGGTACGCTTCAATGCAGATGGGAATGGTGCAACGGGCTTCCACTCAGGAAAAATTGGAGGTACATACTCCTTCTCAGCCTCAGAATCGGCTTCAGAGGGGCGGCGGGCGCCGTAGGAAGTGCGACGGGCGCCGTGAACATCATCAGAAAGTTCGGGATTTTGCTCACCGTCACGGCGGGCGCCGTGATCTTCACGGCGGTCGCCGTAATCGCGGCGGTCGCTGCCATTTATGCGGCGGTCGCCGTCATTCTCTTCGGAAACATCGAATGTGGGATCACTTGGACGGCGGTCGCCGTGATTTAGGCGGCGGTCGCCGTCTTTTATTTCCTCCAGATCTGAACTATCTTCTTCAGCTACTTCAGTATTGCTTCCTTCAAGCCTTTTTCCACTCCTTAGAGTTACAGCACTGACATTACGAATGTTCGGGTTTGCCTCAGTTTGAGAAGGAAGCTTACCCGAGATCTTCGCGTCAAGCTTGCTCACCACCTGAGAGATTTGACCAAATTGTCTTTCCAGGTTCTGAATGCTAGATTGTGTACTTTCCTGGAACTATATGTGGCTCTTGGTCAACTTGGCAACATTCTCATTAAGGTTCACGTTGCTCTGCATCAGCATCTTCATCATATCCTCCACAGACGATGAAGGATTCGAACTCTGCCCTTGCGGTCTTGGCACATAGGGTTGCCTAGGTTGTGGAGGGTTACCCTGCTGTTGGACTTGACCTTGATTCTGTTCTGGGTCTCTCCATTTGAAGTTGGGATGGTCCCTCCAACCAGGATTGTAAGTATTGGAGTAGGGATCATGCCTGGGCCTCTGCTGATATCCTCCTACTGCATTCACTTCCTCTTGTAGGGTAGGACACGAATCAGTAGGATGCAAGTCGTCATGACAAATCTCGCAGGCCTTAGCCTGCTGAGGTATACCTTTCATCTTCAGACGCCTCACCTCCTCTCTCAGCACATCAAAATCAGCTTGATCAATCCTTGATTGAGAACTAGCAACTACCAAGCTTTGGGAACCTCTCCCACTGTACTGCCTAGAGTCATCTGCCAGAGTAGCAAATATCTCCAGATCTTCTTCATAAGTCCTCTTCAAAATGTTTCCACCACATGAAGAATTCACCATCCGACGATCATCTTCACGGAGTCCTCCATGCAGATAGAGAATCAGATCATGATTAGCATAACCATGGTAAGGGCAACTCTTCACTAGTTTCTTGAAGCGTTCATAATAGTCATAGAGAGACTCATTGGACAGTTGCTCAATGTTGCAGATCTTCTTCTTAAGCTGATTGGACTTGATAGCTGGGAAATACTTGTCAAGGAATACTTTCTTCAAATTCACCCAAGTAGTGATGCTTCCTGGGGGTAAAGAATGATACCAGTCTTTAGCAGAATCCTTCAGAGAAAAGGAAAAGACTCTCAACCTCATCTGATCTTCAGTAATCTCAGATGGCCTCATACTGGTGTAGACCTCAAGGAACTCATCCAGGTGCTGAATAGGATCCTCAAGCGGGGTTCCACTGAATTTCGGGAGTAAATGGACTACTCATGTCTTGAGCTCAAATTTAACCCCTTCACCCAGAGTAGGGAATTGCACAGCACGAGTAGGTTGCTCCAAGTTAGGAGTTGTCAAAGACTCAAGTGTAACACGAGCTGCCATCCTGCGAGCTTGAAGAAAAGTTCTTTCGATTTCTGGATCAAAAGCTAGAGGTAGATTATTAGTAACACAGGTGTGAACCATAAGATAGGTTCACACCAAGATTGGCACACAAATCACACACACAAAATAGATTATTGCCTCCCCGGCAACGGCGCCAATTTGATAACAGGTTTTTTTGTCGTTCTAAAAACTGCTATGCAAAATATCCAAACAAACCCTAAACCGTAGTCCTAGGTAAGTAAAGGTCGAATCCACAGGGAGGCGAATTCTATCTTAATATGCAATTTATATGTCAAACCAAAGTAACCAAAGGGGGGTTTTGTGAGTTTTAGTAACCTAAGCATGCAAAAGTAAACAAAGTAAAATATGATGAAATCAGTGATGGGAAAAAGCACTTAGTCAAACAACATCCACTATTCGTATGACAAGTTAATCCTAGATACTCATTCAAAATCTCATGCAATGGAAATTCCAATTCCTTTTCAGATATAACTAATAGCACAACCATATACTATTAGCACTAACTAATTAAACAACCCTGAAACTATCAAGATTCATTTTAACAGCAGCCTTACGGATAGAAATATAGTTGGATACAATTCTAGCATAAAACAACCAGCTTTTATCCTAGAATGTAAATCAGTTCTCTTCTGCATAAGACTAGCACAACCAGATACTAGCACGATGCAGTTGCTACTCTGAAATAGATATGCTCAACCAGTAACAATCTAGATCTAGCAATAGATTAATAATGACAAACCCTAGTTGCGTCCAAATAGAGATTATCAATATCAATCATAAGCAACTTAAGCAAGAGAAAGATAAAAACCACGCAATAGATTAAGAACGAGAGTCTCACGACTGAATCAAAACGAAAGCTTCAGCGTCTGACTAAGCCAAGGAGGCTTAGTTCTTCATAACGTAGAAAGGAAATTAGGGTTCCAGAGATAAAATGATGATAGGCAAACAAGCCTTTTTTCAACCCTTAAATACTAAAGGACAAAAAAAGCTAAGTTAACCTAAAACGAAATAAATAAAAAGTAATAAAATAATGCAAATAAAGAAACGGCGCGGCGGACTTCAGACACGGGCGGGCGCTGCATCCTTCACGGCGGGCGCCGTAATCGCGGTGAGCGCCGTCTTTCCACGGCGGGCGCCGTAATTACATCGTAGCCAATGCTGTTGGATGGGAATTGACGGCGGTCGCCGTAAGTTGCACGGCGGGCGCCGTGAACTCGTTTCTTCCTCCTTTGTCTCTTCAGATCCCGAAAGCGTGTCTTTAGCACCTCCTCGCCAATACTTCATAACTCCTTGGCGTCTACTACTGATGACTTCTCCTCAGTGTCTCCTATGATCTCCAAAATAGCTCAAACACCTCCAAATACACCAACTTTGCCTCCAAACGCCATACACATGAATGTGTCTAAATCTACCCGAATGACACCAATAAAACCTCTAATGACTTTTACTTAAGCCCTACAGAGTAGTGCTTATCAGAACGTTGACAACTTTCTGCTTTGTTTTCCTTGTTCCCTGAAATCTCCATTCCTTCTCTTCTTTCTAAGCTCTGATGCTCTTGTTCCCACTGTTCCCTAGGATGACTGATCCATTGGTCACAATCATTGTTCCCTAAAACTTCTCCAGATCGCTCACATACTTTCTGTTGTTCCCTGAAACACTACTTAAGAACAAACCATCAAATACATGGTGTTTATCATCATTAAAATATGATAGGTCTTATTTCATACACCTTTACTAGCAGTTATTAGCATGATTGAGAGGAGTTTATGAGTAGTTTTTAGGCTAAGTCTGTGATCCAGAAGTTATGGAGAGAAGTGAAGATATTCCAGGATTTACAGCTTAGATGGAGACATGAGGATGGAGATGGAGCTGCTGAAGCATACATGGAGAAGACTACCAACACTTGGTTGTAATGAAGAGCAGCAGACGAGAAGAGAAGCTGAAGGAGAGAGTGAGCGAGTTCACCGCCCCGCGGCGATCCTCACCGCGACCTGGCGGTGACTCCCAGAGAAGCTTGAAGCCCCGCGGTGGGAGCCTGACGCCCCGCGGTGGATCTCACCGCCCCGCGGTGGCCGTGTTTAATGCCGCGCGTTAGAAGACATTTATTTCCTTTATTTAATTTCAGACTTTTTTGTTTTATTATTTTGTTTCCTTTATTGTTTACATTAGTTTAACCTAGTTTTCCTAAACCTATTTAAGTCCTCTTTCTAGGTTAAGAAAAAAGAGAGACAACTTCGTTTTACATCAGACGTTATTTTTCCCTTAGTTTTCATTCTCGTTTGAATGGAGAACTAACTTCCCTTTGTTCTACTAGACGATTGAAGCAATACAGTTGATGTGTTTGTGAGATTTCTGTTCCTTGTTCTTATCCTTATAAATGTTTGTTTGATTCTCTTGGTTATATTGATTATTGATTTCTTGTTGTTCTTCTTAGCCTGATCAACTAGGTTGAATACTTTTTATCAATTGCTAGGATTGCATATAGGGGTTCCGAGTGCATATCTAGTGGCATACACGATTGTGCGTATAGGGGTCCCGAGCGTACAATCGTGAGTGAGAATCAGTTGCATGTTAAGTAGTAAGGTGTCTTTCTATTTGCATGTATCCTATATCCTTGTGTGTATTGCTATTGCTTTGTTGGTGGTAAAGTATACCGACAACTGTGAGAATCGGTGATGCTTTATCATTGGCATAGTAATAAGTCTATCGACAACTGTGAGAATCGATAGTGCTTAAGATCAGGGTGGGAACAACTATAAGGATAGTAAAAGAACTTGGATTTAATAGATTTATGTGATCAAATTATATCTCTGTATTGTGGATCTCGCTCTAGTAGGACTACTTTCCCCATTATATTTTCTCTACTCAACCAAACTTGTTTGCTTTGCTTGCTTACTATACATCTGTTTAGTAAGTCTGTTAGGACTTTTTACTTTGATAAGGCTAATCAACGATACTTGCATTGCGTACTTCTAGCCCCGTCAAATTTGGCGCCGTTGCCGGGGAAGTTTTCTGTTTTTGTTTTGTGTTTTCGTGATTGATTTTTGGTGGAGACCTATCTTATGGTCGACACCCGTAGTACTGACTCCCCTCTAGCTGCTTTTGATCCAGAAGTCGACAGATCGTTCTGTGCGAACCTACGCGATCAAGGAGAAGAAGAAGTAGAGGTTGAGATCGTTGAGCCGACTGAGCCAATTGACATCCCTGCTTTTGCAATGGCTGGAACTCTGAGAGAGCTAACTGAGCCGAATATTGGAGCACAGCCCTTGGCTGTCATCATCCCTGCACTTGGCGAAGGGGTGAATTTTGAGCTGAAGTCTGGAGTTGTTGCCTATCTCCCTAAGTTCCACGGTTTGAGTGGAGAAGACCCGATCTCTCACCTGGGCAAGTTCCACAATGTCTGCATGACTATGAAGCCCAAGAACGTGACGGAAGACCAAATCAAGATGAGAGCTTTTGGTTTCTCCCTGCTAGACTCTGCAAGCGACTGGTACTATCACTTGCCACCAGGAACCATAGATACCTTGAATAAACTACACAAGGCGTTCCTGGACAAGTACTTTCCAACGAAGAAGGTGAATGCCTTGAAAAGGGCAATTGCCAATATTGAGCAGGCTGGTGATGAGACACTGTATGATTATCTTGAGAGGTACAAGAGGCTTTGCTCTAGCTGCCCATTCCACGGATACGCCAAGCAGGACCTTGTTCTCTACTTACACAATGGTCTGCTGGACCAAGAGGGAAGGATGGTTGACGCTGCATGCGGTGGAAGCATTCTGAATCTGACACCGGACGCAGCCATTGAGAGATTCCAGGAGATGAGTGAGAGTATCAGGAGTTTTGGGAAGACATACCAAAGGAAGACGGTCAATGCTGTGACCCATGCAGGACCAAGCCCAGTACTGACCGAGCTAGCTGAGTTGAAGGAGATGATGAAGAGAATGGCAAATCAGAACGCTCCTCAACAAGTCAAGGCATGTGGGCTTTGTTCTGATCAATTCCACCATACCGATACCTATCCCCAGCTACAAGAGGAAGGTACTGCTGAAGTAAATGTTGTAGGAGGTTACGGACCCCCTAGACCGCAGTTTGGTGGATAACCCAACTATAATCCGAGAGGGCGTGACCACCCAGGTTTCAGATGGAGTGACCCTCAAGGCGGTCAACAGCCGGTGCAACAACAATACCAGCAGAGAGTCCCGTACCAACAGAGGCCTCAGGGCCAAAGCTCCGATGCTTCTACTGAAGAGATGCTAAAGACTCTGACTCAGTATTTCGCCACGCATGTGCAGGCTACTGAGTCAAGTATTAAGAACATGGAGATGCAGATTGGTCAACTAGCTGATGTTGTGACCAAGATTGACCAGAGGACATCTAACTCCCTGCCCTCTCAGACTACTGTGAATCCAAGAGAGAATGTAAGTGCTATCACTCTCAGAAGTGGTATGAAGCTGGTCGTTGCCCCTATTACTGAAGAGGAGAACGAAATCGAGAAGGCAGAAATCACGCACCGCCCCGCGGTGGATCCCACCGCGGCCCGGCCAGAAATTAAAGAAGGAGCCAGGGATGAAGTGTTGTTGCCACCGCCCCGCGGCGATCCTCACCGCGACACGACGGCTGATCTCAGTAATCCTACCGAGACCCCATCACCCCGCGGCGATGACCACCGCCCCGCGGTGGGCTTACCGCGACCTGGCCCCCAACAATCCAACCCCGCTGATGAGTTTTGTGTTGATAACTATGTTCACCCCGTGTTTCCTCCTTTGGGTTCTGAGAAGCCACCAGCACCTTTTCCCGAGGCGCTGAAGGCCAAGAGAGTAGCTGAAGACAGCGATTTATTCGAGACATTCCGGGACTGTGAGGTGAACATTCCCCTGCTCAAGCTTATCAAGGATGTCCCTCGATATGCCAAGTTCTTGAAGGAGCTGTACACCGTGAAGAGGACACAGAAGCAGAAGGTTCAGAAGAAGGTTCCAGTGGGTGAACATGCATCGGCGGTGTTTCAGAGGCGTCTGCCTGAGAAGTGCAAGGATCCAGGTACATTTACTATTCCTATTACTATAGGTGAGCATCGATTTGAGAAAACCTTGTTAGACTTGGGTTCCTCTATTAATGTGTTGTCTTATTCTTTGATTGAGGATTTAGGAACAGGACCCTTGCATGATTCTAACATTGTGATACAACTTGCTGATGGTTCTTGTGTACCCCCTAAGGGTATTGTGGAGGATGTTCTTGTGAGGATAGGTCCTTTGATTTTCCCTGCTGATTTCTTTGTTATGGATATGGACTATGATGAGCAGGTTGCTCCTGTGATGCTAGGGCGACCTTTTATGAAAACATCCATGACAAAGATTGATGTAGACAGTGGAATTTTAACTATGGAATTCAATGGAATAATTTTTGAACATAATATTCATAAAGCCAACCCCATTGAATTGCCTACTCCTTACTGCATTAGTGATTTTGATGATCATGTGCATGAAAATGTTAAAACTAGTGCAGTAGAGACCGTAGTTAAGTGTTCTATTATTGATGGACCTATTGAGTTGCATGAGTTGCATGAGTTGCATGTTGATGATGTCTTGCTAGATGATATAGGAGATCCCACTCCCTCTAATTTGGGCACTTGCCCCCCTGCACTAACCATACAAGGCTGTAAGCCTTTATCTAGTGACGTGCAGCATATTCAGGTTGAGCCATATCAGCCCCCACATCGCTCTAAGTATGGGGGAGATGCTCCAAAGGAAGTAAGCATGGAGTTGATGGCAAAGAGGGAACATGGTCTAAGGTTTAAACCTTTCCATGGGAGGTCTCAACAGGAAGAGACGAGTAGGAGGATTCCGAGGGGATCCTATTCCAGGTGGTAGTTGATCTGCAGTACGTCGAGCCAACGACGTTAACCAAGGCGATGTCTGGGAGGCAACCCGTGGTAGTTTTTCTTTGTTTCTTTTCTTTTCCTTAGATTATTTTTAGTAGTTTCTTTTGCTTTGTTTCGTTCGCCTGTTACTTACATTTCAGGTACGAAAGTAAATGGAGAGATGGTGTACTCAGCTATGTCACCGCCCCGCGGTAGATTTTTGGTATATTTTCCCTCTCCGAAAAAAAAAAATTTTTTTTGCAAGAATAAAGGGCCCCGAAAAAACATTAAACGAGTGAGTAAAAGTTTTATTTCTTGAGTGGTAACTAAGGTTTTGACGGATTGGGCCCACTTTCGGGCCGAGATTTATCTCTTTGGGCCTTGTACCAGCCGGCCCATCATACTTTTCTTCCATTTCACCTTTCCCTTTCCCTTTCCCTTCCCTAACCTAGCCCCCACTCTCACAAAAACCCCCCATTCTCCCACAAATCTCTCTCGACCTTGATCCAAATCTAGTCTCCAATTGCCTAAACCCTGAGTCCCTTGTCTAATTTGGAGTCTAGCTTCACAAACAAGCCAAACACAACCCCACCGCGCCGCTGTCGCCCCGCCTCGCGTTGCACTCCCTCGCGTCGCTGCTGTCACCGCCCCGCGCCGACTCTACCGCGACCCGGCCAAAGCCCCCAGTTGTTTCACCGCGACTCGGCGATTCGTCCACTGCCCCGCGTCGAGGCATCTTGGCTTCGTGTGTTTTCTCGTTTGTAAGTACTCTTGGTTGCCCTTTGTTTTGAGTTTCTCCTTTCATTACTTATGGCACCTAAGAGTAGGAAGCAAGTGTCTACGAGGGATGAGAGTGAGGTTTACAATGTTGTGAAGGAGAGGAAGGTGTTGGCTACTAAATTCTTTCACAAGCCAACATTGGCTGAATTTGGAATGCTAGAGTGTGTGTTCCTGTGCTTAGCACAGTGTGGTTTGGGGACGTTTCTGAACTTGGCTGCCCCTGCGTATTCCGAGCTTTGTTACCGATTCATCGCCTCCTTCAAGAGGTACTCTGATGGTTCCGACAACAAGAGGATGATGAGGGTCACATTCACTTACAATGGGCGTGATTATGCTTTGTCCCCTAAGGTGGTGCGTGATGCCCTGGGCATTACAAAGCTGCCAATGGATGGATGGTCTGGTGGCATTCTTGAGTCGGATATGATGGAGTTCTGGAAGGCTGCTACGGGCAGGACGTTCAGGAAGGGTCAGGAGGTGAACTCGAAGCTGGTGAACCCGTGTCTACGGTTGATCCACAAAGTGATGATGAAAGATTTCTTTGGCCATGCTGATGATGGCAAGGTTCCTTTGAAGGATTTCCAGTGGTTTATGAGCATCTTGGAGGTTGTTACGTACACGCCGTGTTGGGCTACCCTCTTTTTGGGTTCCCTGAAGAGGATTCATGATGGTGAGCCACGTGACATCTGTGGGGGTGGTATGATCACCCTTCTTTGTGCTAACATTATAGCTACCGATCGGATTCCTCGACCTGTTGCTCATGCGGTGTATGATATGGCGCACATGAAAGTGTGCTCGATGCTGAAGCCATTGGGAAAGGATGGTGATTTAGTCTGGTCCTCCTATGATGGCCACATTCTGATTCTTCCCCGGACGTTTGCCTATTCCCCTTCATTTGCGGATTGGTGGATTTCCAGTGATAGCAGAATGAAGACTGATGATGCCCCTGCTGCTGCTCCTTCAGGTCCGTATGGAGAGGGCCCTAGTGCTGGTTTTGAGGCTGCTGCTGCTGATTCTGTGGGTGAGGATACTCCTATGCCGACTCAAATTGATGCGCCATCATCTTCTTATGGTCCTGCCACGCCTTGACAGGAGTTGTATGCAAGATTTGATGCATTCTCAGTGCAGCAGACTCACTGGAACGCCCGAGTAGAGACCGGTCTGCAGACTTGGCAGACCCAGTTCCGTGCTGATGTAGATGAGCGTCTGGACGGTATGGACGCTCATATGAGGGACTACTTCGGGAGGTTCCCACCACCACCACCATCAGGCCCGCAGTGAGTTTATTTCTCCTTCCCCTATTTCATTTGCTTGTTCTCTTTTCTACATTGAGGACAATGTACGGTTTAAGTATGAGGGAAGGATTTAGACTTGCTATCTATCTAGCTAGTGTATATAGCGTTGTTTTGTTTTGTGTTCTATAATTTTCGTTTGAGTATTAGATAAAAAAAAATCGAAAAAGATGTAAAAAGGCAACCAAAATCCTGGGATGAGCTGAAAACCCGAAAGGGCAGTTCAGATAAAAAGCAGGTAGTCCGACTGGTATAGACCAGGGCAATATTAGACTGGAGTCATGTGAGTATATGTGAGATATCTAGCAAAATGAAATGAGTGGCTTGGTGAAAACCCGAAAGGGCGCCTTGGCAAGATGAGCGAAAAAGAAGAAGAGTGATTTTAGGATTTCTCTTTATTTCTTGGCGAGGTGTCATAAGAAGAGGTGGTATAAGGAGCTCGGGTAGGCCACTCTGGAGCGATAAGGAGCTAGATTGGAGTTAGGATTAGAATTATTTTTGTATCACTTGTTTTGGTTGTCTGGAGCTTATTGTTGATATGTTGTAGTTGTTGGTGTCATATTTTCTTATACTTCCTGAGACCTTGGTGTTGATTGAGAGAGTAGGTTTTTCTTTAGCTTACTCGGAAAGAGTAAGGTCTAAGTATGGGGGAATTTGATAGGTGTTATTTCATACACCTTTACTAGCAGTTATTAGCATGATTGAGAGGAGTTTATGAGTAGTTTTTAGGCTAATTCTGTGATCCAGAAGTTATGGAGAGAAGTGAAGATATCCCAGGATTTACAGCTTAGATGGAGACATGAGGATGGAGATGGAGCTGCTGAAGCATACATGGAGAAGACTACCAACACTTGGTAGTAATGAAGAGCAGCAGACGAGAAGAGAAGCTGAAGGAGAGAGTGAGCGAGTTCACCGCCCCGCGGCGATCCTCACTGCGACCCGGCGGTGACTCCCAGAGAAGCTTGAAGCCCCGCGGTGGGAGCCTGACGCCCCGCGGTGGATCTCACCGCCCCGCGGTGGCCGTGTTTAATTCCGCGCGTCAAAAGACATTTATTTCCTTTATTTAATTTCGGACTTTGTTGTTTTATTATTTTGTTTCCTTTATTATTTACATTAGTATAACCTAATTTTCCTAAACCTATTTAAGTCCTCTTTCTAGGTTAAGAAAAAAAAGAGACAACTTCATTTTACATCAGACGTTATTTTTCCCTTAGTTTTCATTCTCGTTTGAATGGAGAACTAACTTCTCTTTGTTCTACTAGACGATTGAAGCAATACAGTTGATGTGTTTGTGAGATTTCTATTCCTTGTTTTTATTCTTATAAATGTTGGTTTGATTCTCTTGGTTATATTGATTATTGATTTCTTGTTCTTCTTCTTAGCCTGATCAACTAGGTTGAATACTGTTTATCAATTGCTAGGATTGCATATAGGGGTTCCGAGTGCATATCTAGTGGCATACACGATTGTGCGTATAGGGGTCCTGAGCGTACAATCGTGAGTGAGAATCAGTTGCATGTTAAGTAGTAAGGTGTCTTTCTATTTGCATGTATCCTATATCCTTGTGTGTATTGCTATTGCTTTGTTGGTGGTAAAGTATACCGACAACTGTGAGAATCGGTGGTGCTTTATCATTGGCATAGTAATAAGTCTATCGACAACTGTGAGAATCGATAGTGCTTAAGATCAGGGTGGGAACAACTATAAGGATAGTAAAAGAACTTGGATTTAATAGATTTATGTGATCAAATTATATCTCTGTATTATGGATCTCGTTCTAGTAGGACTACTTTCCCTATTATATTTTCTCTACTCAACCAAAATTGTTTGCTTTGCTTGCTTACTATACATCTGTTTAGTAGGTCTGTTAGGACTTTTTACTTTGATAAGGCTAATCAACGATACTTGCATTGCGCACTTTTAGTCCCGTCAAAACACCTAAGGTTCCTTAAGGAAACCTTCTTTCAACAGATTCCTTTTGACATTTTGTTTTTCTTCAACAGTACGGTATTGGATGCACGTTTGCACAGCTTGTTACTTCCTTTGCACCGTTGTTATGACTTATGAGCATAAGTGCGATTTTGGTGATCTTTTGAACCAGTTCACCTCTTCTTTGTTACTATTTCAGTCGTTGGTAAAAGTTGAACTGAATCCAATGCCTCTTCCCCTATGCCTCTTTGTTTGTGTTATACATTATATTTGTTGAATCGTAGTGTGATAGTAGGATTGTTCCATGGACAACAGAAATAATATTTCAGAAGGTAACGGCAACACAATTCCTTTATAGAGGAAAACTCAATCAACCAAATAGTTGGCTTGAAAAAACCCCTACCTCTGACCCTAGAAGGAATTCAAATGTATATTTATATTATTGATAATTTGTACAATCTCACAAGTCTTCTCTCCACCTATACTACTACCAACAATGTTCAAAAAACTATATAAAAAAACGATTATGTTTTGTTTGTAATAACATACGTATAATACTAGTGCCTATAATACCAGTATTATACATTTATAAGATAAAAGAGTGTTGATGGCATATCTTGAATGAAAAGATTTGTGCTTATGCTTCATAAATAGGTTTACATGATGAGGAAAACAGAAGCTTCTGGGAAAATTTGAACAATATGATATAGGGTATTCCAAGAACATAGATATTTATGGTGGGGGGAGATTTTGATGGGCACATTGGAAGGATTAGAGAGGGATATGATGAAGTACGTGGTGGCTCTGGTGACAGGATCAACGGAGGTCGAGCTTTGTTGGAGCTCTCGATGTCTTTTGGATATGTTGCAAACTCATTGTTTCACAAAAAGGATGAGTGTTTGGTCACCTTTCAGAGTTCAGTGGGTAGATCCCAAATTGATTACTTTGTGTTGCTAAGGAAGGATAAAATTAGATGCATAGATTGTAAGGTTAGCCCGAAAGAAGGGCTAATGACACAACACTAACTACTAGTCCTAGACTTTGAGATGACATGCAAAAAGAGGAAGATGAACAACAATTCACAACCTAGGATTAGATGCTAGCGCCTGTCATATACGAGTAGTCAAATCTTACAGGATAGGATCTTCGAGGAGGTGGAGGCTAAGAGAGCGTGGCAGATAAAGACCGGTTTTGTTGACATGTGGAGTAATATGGCAGCACATATTTGAAAGGTGGCATGTATGGTGATGGGTGTGGAAAAAGGTGGTAGTGGTTGCAAGAAAGGTAACGACGATGCCCGATGGAATGAAGAGGTACATGAGAAGGTCAAGGTCAAGCATATGGCATACAAGAAACTGCCGAGTAGCAGAAGCGATGCGGATAGGGCATGTCGTCTAGCAGAATACAAGATGGCAAAAAAAAGTGCCAATAAAGCAGTTGCTAAGGCCAAAGATAAAGCCTTTGAGAGAATATACAAGGCTTTAGACGACAAGGGTGATGGGGAAAGATTGTTGTACCACCTAGCGCGGGCGAATGAGAGGACGAGCAGAGATCTAGACAGAGTAAGGTGTATTACTGATGAAGAATGAGGGTATTAGTAATTTAGTAGGTGACAACCAGATCAAACAGAGGTGGAAATAATATTTTTTCAACCTACTAGACGAGGGAAGTAAGGGATATGGGCACCCAAGGGTGCAAAGGTTTCAGAAGGTCGAAAATCATACAATTATTTTAGGTGCATCTCTAAGAAGAAAGTAAAGAAGGCAATCTGAAAAATGAGGAATACGAGAGCAGTTGGACCAAATGACATCCTAGTTGCAATTTGGATCGAAGTGCTTGGGGGTGCAAAGTTTGAATTGGCTCATATCCTTTTTTTTAATAATATCCTTTAGACAACTAAAACTCCTAGGGAATGGAGGCTCAACAAGATGATCCCGTTGTATAAGAACAAGTGAGATTTGCAACAATGTAGTAACTATAGAGGTATCAAGCTCTTAAGTTATACAGTGAAGGTGTGGGAAAAGATTATTAGATAAGGTTGAGGAAGCTTACTAGCGTGTCCAAAAATCACTTTGGGTTTATGCCAGGGAGGTCGACCACTAAAGCTATCCATTTGCTAAGGTGTCTGTTAGAGGCATACCGAGATAGAAAAAGGAATCTACATATGGTATTTGTAGATTGAGTACCAAAAGAGCTATTATGAAGATTATTAGATGCCAAGGGGGTGTCAAGGTTGTATGTTAATTAGACTTATAAAGGATATGTATAAGGGTGCTTTGACTAGTGTGTGTATTCCGAGAGAGACACTGAGTACTTTCGGGTGGAAGTAGGTTTACACCTAGGGTCAACTTAAAGTCCTTTTTCTTTTCAAATTGGTGATGGATGTTTTGTTAGGGAATATACAAGGCGAGGTATCGTGGTATATGTTGTTTGCAGAGGATATTGTATTAGTGGATGAGACAAGAGCGGACGTTAATAGGAAGTTGGAGTGTTGGAGAGAGACGCTTGAATCAAAGGGCTTCAAGATAACCAAGACAAAGACGAAATATGTGGAATTCAGCTTTGGAGAGGTCTGTAATACCTCAGCCACTTGGACCGGCCCATCACAGGGCTGCAGCCCATACACCCCAACCCTTCACTAGTAGCTCCAAGCCCAAGGCCCAGCTATTTCTAGTAGGTTGTTGGTGAGTCTCGATCACGAGACCTCACCCTTTAACAAGCAGTCGAAGCATCACTTGTCACCAATTGTGCTGCAGCGCAATTGGTGACAAGTGATGCTTGCCACTCACGGAGGACATGGCCCAGAATACCGATTTATGAAGGGATAAGATTAGGGTAGTAGAACACCAGTTATAAGGGTGTATGTGTTTGGTTTTGTGTGTGTCTTGTTGTTTGCCTTATGCCTTAAGCTTTAGGTTGTGGATGTTTTTGGTCCAATTTTTTTACTTGATTTGCCTGCTTTGCGTTCAATTTTTTAGGTCTATCGAAAACATCCTCTTGTGCGGGTATGGATGTATACATCACTATACAGACTTTGCATTGTGCGGCATAACTAGCAGGCCCGTCCATTAGGGTTTTCTATTAGACCCAATGAAAAATTTGGAGCTCCTTATAAATTTTTAATAGCTTATATATTTAATGAAGACAATTTGTCCTAGTGGTTCTAAGACTGTTTTTTTTTAAATCCAACCAAGGTTCAAATCTCACCACCATTGTTTTTTTTTTTAATTTGTCTCTCTTATTTTAATTAAATATTAATATCTATTTTATTTTTTGTAACTTATATGTATGTTTTAATTAGACAATTTTAATCAATTAACGCATATTCATTTGGAAGCATTGGGGTGGGGGCCCTGATAACTAGGTTGATTGATATTTGATTGTTGTTGCCCTTTAGCTGTGGAAGCTTACCCCGAGACTATAAATACAGAGTTGCATCAGCCTATTTTCGGCATCCTGGTCCGATAAAGTCTTAAGATATTCCCATTCTAAACAAAATTCAAGATGGCCAACCCGCCTCCAGCTCGTCCGTGGTTTGGTGTACCAGCTCGAGGACGACAGCGGCCTAGGCCTCCCTTTATGCGCCCTGCACTTGCACAACCACTGCGGCCTACGCAGCCACGCGTGGTGCCCTCACCCACCTCCGCAATGACAATGTCTTCAGAGTTCATCTCTAACCAATCTCCAAGAAAGCATCAAGTTTCCCCTGCAGCTCAGTCACCAACGCCAATTAGCTTACCCCCGCAGCCTAATCCATCCAAAGAAGAGCCAAAGAATATTAGAGGGATGCCAATGAATGCATACGTACGTGAGCAGCAGCGTACAAAGTATCAACAACTCTATCCTCCTCAACTGCTCTGTCACTCAACATGACCCTGGAGTCCACTTCTATCTCTCTAACAACCCCATCACACGCAATGGAGACGCAATAAGCCTCAAGGACAATTAGAAGCAAGGAAGTACTGATCATGATCATGGCAAGTTTAAGTTCTAGAGAGGGCTTCAAAACTGATTATCTGCACTCTTTTCTTATATGTGATAAATTGCCGATTCATGCATGCCTGGCCTTTTTAATATTTAACCCTCCAAAAATAAGATTAGGATAGTGGTCCACTACAGATTAGACTATAGTAGAACCACTGTCTATGTTGTACGAGTGTTGTGACCTGAATTGTCAATCTTCTTTGTTATGAATTCTCACTACAAAATCATCCCTTATAAAAAAACTCGTACAAAATCATCCCTTATTTATATTTTTGTTGCAAACAACCACCCAAATTATTATTTTGTAAAATAATCCTATTAAATATACTAAAATACTTAAAATACAATTATCTTTTCTTAACATTTTTCTTCTTCTTTTCGTGTACTTTCATCCGAACAAGATAAAATACCCCAAATTTAGAGTTGTCATTGGTTCAAACCATAATCAATTCAGAATCTTTTCAAAACCTAGACAGAAGGCCGAACCAAAATAATTCAATTCGTTCCAATTCCGATTTGGTCCAAACCAGTCCAGAATCGATTATGGACCGATATAATTTATTTTTTATATTTATTTTTCTTAATGCTTTTGATGACGTAAACATATTAATATTAATAAAATTATAATTAAGTTATATTTATTTTTTAGTAGAAAATATTAGTATAATCAAAATTAGGAAATGGAACTCGTGAGAACAGTTACTCTCGTGCGAAATGCGAACATCAGATCGGTATAAAATACATGCACATGCAAAGAAAATTATACTATAAAACTCATTTGCATTTAGAATGGAATATATGCATGTTTTAAAATATATAATTTTTTCCTAATTGTGCTTATAGTTTACACATTATGTGCATGATTTTTTTAGTGTATAAACTATTAACTAGAATTATAGCTAAATTGAATTATTTAACAAAAATAAGGGTTGGGGTAGTTGCTTGCAATAAATAATGAATAAGGGGTGATTTTCTGTAAACTTTTTTTTATAAGGGGTGGTTTGTTGCAAAGTTTGAACATACTTGTTCACTTCTCCCTTTTTCAAAGTTTGAACACCAAATTCGGCCCAATTAACAAGTTTTCCATGGAGATCTTCCAGCCCAAAACAGAAGCCCAATATTATATATATAGAACCCACTTGATAAAATCCAGCTACATAAATTTTGCATGTAAAATCAAAAGAATCCCTGATTGAGAAACTCCCAAGCTTATAAACAACAAATGCAGCAACGTAAGTATGTATTACTTTTGATTGGGATGGATTTTCATTTTATTTTTGTGGCTAGAATCAGCTAGTACCATCAGTACATGACCCCAAGAAGAGAGGATCCAACTCTACAACAACATCACCGAAATGATTCTTCAACGGCAAAAAACCGCACACTACACTTTTTTTAACCGTGCACTCCCATTTGTGCGGCACCTGGTATAGGCCCGTCCAATACATTTTGGGGACCCTGTTCTAAAATAAAATTTAAGGCCCTAATAATAAAAGCTATTAGAAGATTTTTTTCACTAAAATTTACCATTATTGAATTAAATCTTCATTTATTTTTATCTTTACATCCAGGTTCATATTTTGTTAACTCTTGAAGACATAACTAAATTTTTTAGAAGAATAACAAGACAATTAAAGAGCGAGACAACCTGAAAATTATTTCAAATTGAATCGTTTATGCTTCAAATGTGTAAACAATAAAATACAAAATTGATAAACTTATATTTTTTAGCATATTAGATATTAGAATAATTAGATAATAGAGCCAAGCATACAAAAGATAAAAATGTTTATTAAAATCAGTCTGCCATAACCTTAAGCTTGACCAAGAGAAACGAAGGGATGGATTCAAATAATTGAACAAATCACAACCTTGAATTCTTTATCAGGAGAAACAAAGGGATAGAATAGAAATTGGGTTGTCATAACCATTATAAATTGATTAAAGCAATGAAAGGATACAGAGGAAGGGATAAAATCATAAAAAATTAATTTGTTCACAAACTACAAAGAGGAGTTACTGGAAAGAAAAAATTGAGTCAAGCAAGTAGCAACAAAAGAATCAAGTCCGGTAGCAACAAAAGAATCAAGTCCAGTATTCTACTGGTTCGGTCGTTCCACTAGTCCGCACCCCCGATCTGCACAAGTATCAAAAACCCAATTTTTTTCCACACCAGTCAAGACCCCTTCCTCTGAAATTCAATATCAAAACCCAATCCCCCCCCCCCTAAATTATAGAGCAATCTCAGTACCCTAAATTTATCCCCAAAACTATAATTGACAACATCAGTTTAAAGAAATGAACTGAAAGTACCCAATTGACTAAAAAAATAAAAAATAACTTACCTTTCATCCAATTGCAAATCAGATTAGTTGATTTTGGCGCTTGTCGCTTGTCACTTGAATAGTGAAATTAAGAGAAAAGACTGGAGAAATATGAACAAGTTTTTTTCCATTCAAAGAAGAACTCCAATACAACTCGTCAAACTCGAATAAATTGAAGATCCGAGCGGATGAGAACCATAGAATTAAAAGGTGTGGGGCTGCGGAAGAGAAGAAAAATGGGAAAGAAAACCAGAAGCGTGATTTGCTTCCATTAATTTCTAGATGTGATTTTAAGAAGAGTGCAGGAGAGAAGGCGTTGGAAAGATGAATTATACTCTGCAACAGAGATGACTAATTAACGTAATTTCCCAAAAACTAATATACTTAATATAACACTTAAAAATTATAAGGCCCCATAAAATTTGGGGGCCCTGTTCCATTGGGCTTTTTGAACAGCCCAATGGACGGGCCTGACCTGGTGCAGCACATAAAATTTGCCAAAAACCCGGTTCAAGGCATGGACGACACGTCGTGCAGCACAGAAAATACGGTTTTTTGAAAACCCGGTTCAGATCTTATGCTGCACGTAATGCCGCACAAACAATCTAGTTTTTTAATTTTTTTGCGAACCCGGTTTACTAAAAAAAACAAAAAACAAATTATATTAAAATTTATTTTTTTTGAACCCGGTTTACATTCTGGACGGCACCTAGTGCAACACAGGATTTTAAAAAAAACAAAAACAAAACAAAACTTGGGCACTACATAGTATCGCACACTCCCACTCTTGTATTTAAATCAACAAATTTATTTTAAAAATTATTTTTGAACTAAATTTACTACATACTCAACGCAATGTATATATCCTACTATTCTATATGATTTGAAAATTCAAATACCTAGTAGATTTGTATACTTATGTGCATTTGACTATAGTAATAGACGTTTTCAAGTAATCAGGGTTACATGGCTATAAATCCGTTTATATCATGAGATTTCAATATACTTTTATTCATCTAAAATTCATGTGCGTTTTTCCACCAATTCGTTTGATATTAACTGTTTGTTATTATTATTTTCGAAAATCACATATAACTATGGTTAATCCAATTTGGTTATATATTATATTTATATTCTATAGTTATATACTATGGTTATATCCTATAGTTATATACTATGATTATATCTTATAGTTATATCCAGTTTGGTTATATCGTATATTATATTCTATAGTTATATACTATGGTTATATCCTATATTATATACTATAGTTATATACTATGGTTATACCCTATATTATATTCTATAGTTATATATTATGGTTATATCATATAGTTATATACTATGATTATATCTTATACTTATATCCAATTTGGTTATATCCTATAGTTATATCCAATTTGGTTATATCATATGGTTATATTCTATGGTTATATACTACGGTTATATCGTATATTATATTCTATAGTTATATACTATGGTTATATCATATATTATATACTATAGTTATATACTATGGTTATATCTTATAGTTATATCCAATTTGTTTATATCTTATGATTGTATTCAATAGTTATATACTATGGTTATATCCTATAGTTATATACTATGATTATATCTTATAGTTATATCCAATTTGGTTATATCATATCGTTATATCCTATAGTTATATCCAGTTTGGTTATATCTTATGATTATATTCTATTGTTATATATTATGGTTATATCCTATATTATATTCTATAGTTATATACTATTGTTATATCATATAGTTATATACTATGATTTTATCTTATAGTTATAAATATTAGAAGTTATTTTTCCAACTTCAACTTGAAAATCTTAAACTTTGTACTATAATGATAAAGACCCTAAACCCTAAAATCCAAAAAAAAACCCTAAAACAATCCCCACACAACCCTTTGTGCCCAAGGGGTTTCTAGTGTTATTTTAGGGTTTGGGGTTTAGGGTTTGGGGGAGTTTCGATAGAGGGTGGGAGTTTAGAGTCCATTCGAATACAAAGTCTAACATTGATTACTTGATTTGAGATTAGGAAGAAAAGAAAACCGCGATAAAATAGAGTTTAATCCATAAAATAATTCTATTTTTCAGTCCGTGTTCATCCAAATAGTTAAATATACTATGATTATATCCTATAGTTATATCCAATTTGGTTATATTATATCGTTATATCCTATGATTATATCCAATTTGGTTATATCTTATAGTTATATCCAATTTGGTTATATATTATATTTATATTCTATAGTTATATACTATGGTTATATCATATAGTCATATACTATGATTATATCTTATAGTTATATTCAATTTGGTTATATCCAATTTGGTTATATCATATCGTTATATCCTATAGTTATATCCAATTTGGTTATATCTTATGGTTATATTCTATAATTATATACTATGGTTATATCATATAGTTATATACTATGATTATATCTTATAGTTATATCCAATTTGGTTATATCATATCGTTATATCTAATTTGGTTATATCTTATAGTTATATACTCATATATTATATTCTATAGTTATATACTATGGTTATATCATATAGTTATATACTATGATTATATCTTATAGTTATATCCAATTTGGTTATATCATATCGTTATATCCAATTTGGTTATATCTTATGGTTATATTCTGTAGTTATATACTATGGTTATATCCTATATTATATTCTATAGTTATATACTATGGTTATATCATATAGTTATATACTATGATTATATCTTATAGTTATATTCAATTTGGTTATATCATATCGTTATATCCTATAGTTATATCCAATTTTGTTATATCTTATGGTTATATTATATAGTTATATCATATATTATATTTTATAGTTATATACTATGGTTATATCATATAGTTATATACTATGATTATATCTTATGTTATATCCAATTTGGTTATATCATATCGTTATATCCTATAGTTATATCCAATTTGGTTATATCTTATGATTATTGTTGAATTCCTTAGGTTTTGATGGTAATAAACACTCAACTAATATGTGTACCAAGTGTTTCAGGGACAAGGGAAGTTATCCCAGGGAGCTTTGCAGCAAAGGATCCAGAGGGAACAAAGTCCTGTCAAGTGCTTTGTTACCTCTCAAGGAACTGAAGTGACGGACTAGATCAAGGCTGCAAAAGGAAAGAAGAAATCCAGCGTGTTGAATTAAGGAAACAAATAAAGAAGCACACGCGGTAAAAGATGAAGACTTCGGCTCCAAGGATCAAGCCGGATTGCGTGAAGATATGGAGAGAGAAAACCCGATTGTGTTATCTTAGGAATCTTTCCTAAGATAAGGCAATTGGAGAGAGAAGAAAAATATCCTTCCGATTGGATTAATTAAGGAACTCCTTCCTTAATTAATATAATCGGTTGGGATATTATTCTTCCAACAAAATCATATCGTTTGTAATCCGATTTTAGAATATCCTATCTTGTTATGATTAGGGTTTAGCCGAGTTGTATTTAAGTGAAGTGAGGATTCATTTCTTAGGTACGACTTTGGACGATGAAAAACTGAGAGAACGAAAAAGAGAACGAAAAGAAGTGAGGTGTGTGTAAGTATTTGAGGGTTGAGTCCGATTCATCGTTGTAGAAGAGTCTTCGAGTCTAGCTGGTTGTTTAGAGGTCGAAGTCCAGGATACAAGTGTAATCGAACAAGAAATCAATAAGACAAGTACACGCTTCAAAATCCTCTCAAGCGGAAGTTTGAAGGTAGTGGTTTTTCCTTGAGAAGCTAGTTTTGCTAATCAGGGTTTCCACTATACATCGTGAGTTCGTTCGTTATCTTTCTTGCTGTTTTTAATCCGCTGCATCTTCTGTGGGAACAAAGCTTTTGTTCCCTCAGACGTAACTCTAACGATCCAACAATTGGTATCAGAGCCTGATGCTCTAGATTGTTTTCGTTACAGAATTTGCAGGAAAGATGTCGTCGTCAAGCAATGCAATCGGTGATTCATTCTGGAAGCCACCAATTCTGAAGGCCGATGAATATGACTGGTGGGTGGAGCAAATTGAGTCCCACATCTGTTCCCTTGATGGACAGATCTGGAGAGTCATTGAAGTTGGACCTTTGGCTATCAAAAATGAGAAGGATGAGACGAAGCCAAAACCAAAGGTCGACTACACCGATGATGACTGGAAGAAGTTGGAGAAAAACAACAGGGCCAAGAAGATCCTTCACATGGCTCTTCTTCCCTCTGATCTCAAGAAAATCATGAGCTATAAGACTGCCAAGGAGATCTGGGATGCCTTGAAACGCCTTCATCAAGGAAATGAAGATGCCAAGAAGAACAGGATTCTCTCTATGATAAAGGAGTACGACCAAGTCTCTCAGGGAAAAGATGAACACATTCAAGAGTACTACTCCAGATTCCAGGGGCTAATTGGTCAGCTTCAGTTCCTTGGTGAAGCAATGCCAGACTGGAAGCTGACTCACCACTTCATGAAAGGCCTCAACTCTCAGTGGGATGCCATTGCTCTTGCTCTCTACTCTCAGACAGATGTCAAAACTCTTACCATGGAAGAGGTTGTTGCTAAGCTGGAAAGCAACGCCTCTGTCTATAATCACAAGGGAGAGGAGAAGGCGAAGAGCATTGCCTTAAAAGTGGAAAGGGCATTTGACTTGTCCCAAGTCGAAGAAGAAGATGAAGATGGTGATGAAGATGTTGCGCTCATCACAAGAGCCATGAGGAAGATATGGTCTCGAAACAAGGATTCGTCGAGTTCCTCCGAAGGGAACATAGACCTAAGATATGTGGTGTGCTACCACTGTCAGAACAAGGGACATATGGCCAGAAACTGCTTCAAGAAAAAGGCAGGAATGCCTCCGGCAAATGAAGGAAAGCAGGCAATGGTAGCCACCTGGGGAGACTCAGACTCAGATGACGAAGATTCGTCACACTTCAGGGATGTCTGCTTGATGGCCATTGAAGAACCAAATGAATCAAAGGGAGAGGTACTCAACGATGAGATAACTAAATCTGATCTAGTATCAAGCTTAAAAAACAAATCTAAAGAGAGCTTGATATCTCTCATTAAGAAACTTGTTCATGAGAATAGTCTTTTTAGTGAGCAAATTGAAGAGAAAGATGAATCGATCTCAAGTTTGATCGAAGAAAATCAGGGTTGGGCTGACAAAGTGCTCAATCTTGAGAAAGGTTCATCCTCTCCTTCAAACTCTTGCTCTGAGTGTCCTAAACTCACTGAAAAGATTGTGTCTCTGGAGTCCTTTATTTCCTCACTCGAGGCCGAGTCATTAATGTTGAAACTAGAAAATGCAAAACTTTCTAGCAATCTAACCAAACTCAGTGAGGAAAAGAAGGACAAGCCAAAAGGTATTGTCTTTGTTGCAGCCAAGAATGAAAAGAAGACTGAGTCAAAGGAAGTACCTCGCTTTGGGATTGGCTATCAACCCAAACTTCTTGTTGATGGAACCAAGCAAAAAGGCTCTAAAGTCGAAGGAAAACAGTCTGTAAAAGAAAAGGGGGACAGTTCCTCCGGAGGGAACAAAGGCAAGATTGTTCAAACTCGACTGAGGAGGGAAAGGCTTGGTATCATGGACAGAAGGCTCACGCTATCTGGTTGAAGCAATCTCAAAGCAATCTAAAGTGCCATAGGGTCTGTTGGTATTGCGGATACTCTGGTCACTACAAGCAAGAGTGCCTTCTGAAGCAGCACAATGAGGAGATTGCTCGCACTACTAGAGAGCAAATGAATGCTGAACCTCCTAAGATTAGATATGTTGCTCCTGTTCCCAGAAAGCATAAGCTTGTCTGGGTTCGCAAGAACTAACTTTTTCTGTGCAGAATAAAGTGAGGAAAGTTCCCGGTATTTCATTCGTACAAGGGTCAGTTACTTGACAGGAAACGAAGCGAGTCTCACCTCACTCCTGCAGGAATGGTTGAGACTCAAAGGCCTGGTAACAAAGGTAAAGGAAATGGAGATGTGGATAAGGACTTAATGTCTAAATTGTTCCTTGTTTGAATACTCAGGTACCATGTACATCTAGGAAAGATATCACTGTGTCGAGAAAGATTGGCATACAGGGAAACTTGTGGATCAAAGGATCAAACGCCAGTTTTCTCATTAGGACACCTGTTGGGGAACTCTACATTCAGTTCCATACGAAGCCTGGTTTGTTCCCCTAACTACATGTCTATTTGTTGTGTTCCCTCGATGATTGGCTAGATTACGTGGTAAATTGTGAAAGATGAACTTTCATGTCTTGATATGCATTCTCTTCCTTGGGTATTAATTAAACATTCGACTTGAATATGTGCTTTTACTTCCTTGATGTACTGAATGTCGTGCATGATCTTCTATGTCATCATTTGTCACATGAATCAGCTTTATTTCAACCCAAAAGAATCAACTTGATGTTTTGTTCCCTCATCATAAGCCCAAATGATAGTTGATTCTATAGCTTACCTAGACCGCCATGTTTGAAGTCTCCTATGAGCCCCTCTTATCATCCACAACTGGAGACCTCTCAGGCATGATGTAAAAATCAATCGCAAATATCATATATTTTGGTGTGATGGTCTTTTGTACCCTCTCTGGTAACTAACCCCCAGCATCACACCCTACTACTTTTTGGTTTGGCGGGAAAATGATTCGGCTTCTGTGACTTGCAGGTTGAGGTGACGTATGTTTGCAGGGTGTAATGATGGAAGTCTGTGTTGGGCCGCGTTGAGTATTTAGGGCTAATTTGATGGAAAGGAGTTGGGAAGGGTAATTCGGCTGGCTAAGTCGGATTTGGACGAGATTCTGATTTTATTTTGGGAAGTTGGAAGATTGCAATTGTTATCTGTTGGAAACTGAAAAGATTTGAATTTATCTTTGGAAACACTAGAAGATTCGGTGAAGATTATAAATTGGAGTCTCCGGGTAAGTCTCCTCCTCACTGTTTCCTTATCTTCCTCAAGCAATCTCTCCCTTCCTCTCTGTCTCTCGTCTTCCCAGAACTCTCCCTCTCTCACAGAAATGGCCTCCAACTCAAACCTCCCCAACACCATCGCCCAAGACCTCCAAACCCTCCTCACCAAACTGTCCTCCATGGGAACCGACCCCGCTCTCCTCACCGCCATTACCCAATCCCTACCTTCCACCTCCACCACTCCAGCAACCACCACTGTTACCCCTCCACCATCACCAACCCAGGACCAACTCGCCATGGTCCCCTTCGTAGCCCCACACACAGACCCCGCTCCACTAAACCCTAACCCCAAAACCTCTCCAGCCGTCCCAACCGCCATCTCCTCTACCGAAATAGAGGAGGTCTATTCCTCTCCAACCCATCCCGACCCCATTGATGAGGAGATGGAGGAGATGCCCCGTCAAGAGACCCCGGTCACAGCTGAGGAGCACTTTGCTGTGAAGGAGAAGATTCAGTCGGTTGTACGGAACCTCAACAAGGAACTGGTGGAGGAAGTTGATGAGGAGGAGCCCCCAAAGGCTCCTAAGACTTCTGGCAGGGTGAAGACTGCCTGCTTCTCCAAGCGGAAGACACGCTCTCAAAGGAAGTCTGAGAAGGCGATAACGGTCAGCTCCGATGAGGAGTCAGTACCCCTCTCGGGGAACAACGCAAAGAAAGCCAAGGTGTCTGCCGCTCCTGTCCGTCAAAGACAACGTCGTCAGTCGGCCAAAGCCAAAGGAAAGGTGGCGGCTGATGATGTCAAAGACATGAGCCACAAGTCGGTGGTCAAGGAATTGCGAGTCGTCCCTGAGTTCCTACTGGAGAACCATCTGGAAGGGGTGCATGATCTGTTGGAGACCCAAAAATGGAGCAATCTATTTGTGGAGGAAGAGGAGATGGATGAGGTGCTACTAAGGGAGTTCTACTCTACCTACGCGATGGAAGTTCGCCCCCACGCTGTTCTGGGGAGTTACAAGATGGAAGGGCAGGTCCACATGTTCTCAAGCATTGAGCTTGGTGTTGCTCTGGGCGTTCCACATGAAGGGTATGAGGAATACCCAAAAGGAAGGTGGCCGAAGGACTTTGCCTACTCAGAGGCTGTGTTGGCTGTTGATGGTATTGAGAACCCTCAGGGGAGTGCTGATCTCGACATCTCAGAGATGTCCGCTGTCAACAAAGTGTTGTATCACTTCCTCATCAGCAACATCACGCCAAGGGGACAGAAGAGAAACCGGCTTCTAATCTTGGACATTGTCCTACTGTCCCTAATGCTGAAGAAGGAGCCCATTTGCCTGCCGAAGATTCTGATGCAGCACATGGCCCACGCCAGGAACACTCTCCAGCACGCTCTTCCCTTCCCACGGGTTGTCAAGAAAATCCTTGAGTACCATAAAGTGTACAACCCGTCGGAGGACGTGTGCATTTTCTCCCGCCCGTTCGACGCCAGTAACCTGCACAAGATGCAGTTCGTTCTTCAAGATAATGAAGGCTGGGTGAAGGTTGAGAGTGCCCCTGCAACTTCTGAGGCAGATTCCGAGGCAATGGAGGTTTCTGAGGCCGACAGCTCTGAGGGGGAACTGAACGAGAATTTGTCTCTAGGGAGGGATGTGAGAAGTCTCTACAAGGATGTGAGACGTCTCATGGCAGATGTGCGTGCGCTTATCTCTCATCACACATCGGCTCAATCGGCTGGTCACAGTGATGCCTCATCGCTTACCTGCTGTCCTTACCCCTCTTTTGTTCCATTGCCCATCTACTCCCTCTTAGTTGTTTTTCTTGTTATCTGGTTTGTGTGCCCGGTGTGGCATTTTGACTATGTTTTGATGTTTTGTCTGTCTTGGCGGTGTTTACATGTTTTTAAGTTCTTTTTTAATTAATGACCAAGGGTGTTTGTGTTTATTTGGCCTTGACTTTTCCTCTCTAACTCTTTACTGATGTTTTTGATGATGCCAAAAGGGGGAATATGACAGGTAGCATTGGTTGAGGGGGAACAGAACAGGTAAAACGTATTGCTGAACTAAGGGGGAACTAACTGTGTCTTAGTGGGAAACTTTCATGTCATATTTGTCTTTTTCTAGTTGGTATATGTTTTCTTGTTAAGGGTGTTTGTCACCATCAAAAAGGGGGAATTTGTTGAATTCCTTAGGTTTTGATGGTAACAAACACTCAACTAATATGTGTACTAAGTGTTTCAGGGACAAGGGAAGTTATCCCAGGGAGCTTTGCAACAAAGGATCTCAGAGGGAACAAAGTCCTGTCAAGTGCTTTGTTACCCCTCAAGGAACTGAAGTGACGGACCAGATCAAGGCTGCAAAAGGAAAGAAGAAATCCAGCGTGTTGAATTAAGGAAACAAATCAAGAAGCACACGCGGTAAAAGATGAAGACTTCGGCTCCAAGGATCAAGCCGGATTGCGCGAAGATATGGAGAGAGAAAACCCGATTGTGTTATCTTAGGAATCTTTCCTAAGATAAGGCAATTGGAGAGAGAAGAAGAATATCCTTCCGATTGGATTAATTAAGGAACTCCTTCCTTAATTAATATAATCGGTTGAGATATTATTCTTCCAACAAAATCATATCTTTTGTAATCCGATTTTAGAATATCCTATCTTGTTATGATTAGGGTTTAGCCGAATTGTATTTAAGTGAAGTGAGGATTCATTTCTTAGGTACGGCTTTGGACGACGAAAAACTGAGAGAACGAAAAAGAGAAAGAAAAGAAGTGAGGTGTGTGTAAGTCTTTGAGGGTTGAGTTCGATTCATCATTGTAGAAGAGTCTTCGAGTCTAGCTAGTTGTTTAGAGGTCGAAGTCCAGGATACAAGTGTAATCGAACAAGAAATCAATAAGACAAGTACAAGCTTCAAAATCCTCTCAAGCGGAAGCTTGAAGGTAGTGGTTTTTCCTTGAGAAGCTAGTTTTGCTAATCAGGGTTTCCACTTTACATCGGGAGTTCGTTCGTTATCTTTCTTGCTGTTTTTAATCCGCTGCATCTTCTGTGGGAACAAAGCTTTTGTTCCCTCAGATGTAACTCTAACGATCCAACAGTTATATTATATAGTTATATCCTATATTATATTCTATAGTTATATACTATGGTTATATCATATATTTATATACTATGATTATATCTTATAGTTATATCATATCGTTATATCCTATGGTTATATCCAATTTGGTTATATCTTATAGTTATATCTAATTTGGTTATATATTATAATTATATTCTATAGTTATATACTATGGTTATATCATATAGTTATATACTATGATTATATCTTATAGTTATATCCAATTTGGTTATATCATATCGTTATATCCTATAGTTATATCCAATTTGGTTATATCTTATGGTTATATTCTATAGTTATATACTATGGTTATATCATATGTTATATTCTTTAGTTATATACTATGGTTATATCATATAGTTATATACTATGATTATATCTTTTGGTTATATCCAATTTGGTTATATCCTATGATTATATCTTATAGTTATATCCAATTTGGTTATATCTTATAGTTATATCCAATTTGGAGTGCACAGTTAAAAAAAGTGGAGTGCGCGGTTTTTTCGCCTTCTTCAATAACAAATCCAAAGTATATATTAAAAAGGAAAGGAAAGGAAACACCGCATTTTAATTGAAAAGGGTATCCAATGAAACATCAACTAACATTAATTTTCTTTGTTTTGGATTGCAAGCTCTTGCAGGCAACGAGTCAACTCACTTCATATCAAATTACATCTATACACAGTGAGTCAGTGACCCATGATTACGTGTCACCATCTTGGCCAAGACTAAGGTAGAACAGCTCATGTTATGTATACTAGATTACTAGTTGCTCATATACTTGGTGTAATAACGAATCCTACACTAATTTGTGTTCTTCTTCTTAACTCTTTGGATATTACTTTTTTTTTGATGCAAAAAGCTAAACATGTATTACATATTGCTAAAAGGCAAATTGCTTGTCACAGAGACAGACATATGAGTTATATAAGAGTAGAAAACCATCGCCCCATAAGGCAAGGTTAAACCATGCTAAGCTAAAGCATGAGAAAAGCAGAAACAGGACCTGAAAATGAACTTTACAGAAGCAAGTGCTAGTAAAAGAGGGTCCAGGAAAACACCCCTTGAAGCTAATAGATCAGTGATTGTGCTAGCTTTTAAAGATTTACTCACTACCACAACCAATGATCCATTAAATAGAGAAGGAGAGTACAAACCCAGCCTTACAAACATGAAAAGAGCAAGTACCAAAAGGAGAACACCAGAAAACAAAAAAACTTAGAACACAAAAGGCTAGCAAACAAAGGCCAAATGAAACAACCCTTGAATCTAATAAATCTATGATTGTGCTAGGTTTTAAGAATTTACTCCCTATCACACTCAAAGATCCATTAGACAAAACAAGAGAAGTCAAATCCAGCCTTACAATCTGAGAATCAGCTAGCAACGAAAGACCAACAACTAAAAAAAGGCAAAGCAAACAACTATACAGACTCGAAAACAACCTAAAGTAAAACAACAACTCCTCAACCATGGATCGAGAAGGAAGGACAGAACTCTAAAAAACTAGCTAACCTCCACACCGCAAGACAAATCAACACAACAGGTACAACCAAAGCGTGAAGATGAACCAGGGATAATCGAGAGCGAAGAGGCCACGAAGATGACTCCCAAATCCGGAAGAATCTGGCAGGGGAAGAAGAGGATAGCGGTGGCAAGAAGAGGTGGACCCCTGGCGTCGGTGAGCGGAGAGGTAGACATCGAGCGGAGAGGGACGAGAGAAAGCAGACGACGGTGAGGTAGACAACGAGCGGAGAGGGGCGGAAGCAAGCAGACGGCGGTGGAGAAGCTGACAAGCAGCTAGAGGAACCCTCATGAAGAGGGAAGGGGAGTTTCCCTCATGAAGAGGGTAACCCCAGAGCATCTGATGTGTACTTGGATATTACTTGCCAAAATGCTAACGTACAGTTTACTTAATCTATTTTAATTAGCCCTAACCTTTAATCTGATTATCATATAATAAAATGCAGTACTCTGATTAGAGCTTGGCCATTGATTTGTTTGTCATATGCTTCTTCTCTTGTAGACATATCGGACGATATCAGGCTTATGTCATCCAAGAAACATTCTATTTAAGGTAAGCTCTTATTCCTTAACTGTACGTTATGAGGTCTCACTTTCAGGTTTAAGTATTGTGGTAGAATAAATCCGCTCTATAATAAATTGTTGATGATGACGAGAACCCACATATCCGGCGACCTTTCGGTGTCCTTCGATCATCTTTCCGGTGCCCTACAATCATAGAGAAAGGCCAAAGGCAGGGCTTGTCCCCCATTTCACCTCCGACGCTCAAGTAAGAAATTGCTCGCTCGAAGAGATGATGCTAGGATTTCAGGAAAATTAGCCTTGAATGAGAATTCTAGAGGTTAGGGTTTTAGGTTACCTCTTATGCCTCTTTTATACTTGGAAACTTCTCGATGAGCTTTTTGCCCTAATGGGCTTCTTTTAATTAGGCCAATCTCTTTAGACAATATTAACAATTATATAAAATTGGTTGGATAATTTTACCTCCACAAATGTCCCTCGAATTCTCGAAGCTCGTACGAGGGTCGAGTATTCGAATAATCTGACTTCCGATCTGACGCATGGTCTGTTTGGTTGGAGATGTATCCAATTGATATTCTTATTTCTCTATAGACTGATTCTGAATCGGAATTTCGGGGGGCGGCCTCGATTCTAGGTACGTTTTGGTTTGCTCTCAGAGGGTGGCCCAAAGGCGTAGCATCAACGAGGTGGCTCGGAGGCGCATTGACAACGAGGTGTCAAGATGACCCGAAGGATATCATGAACGAGATCGGATAATTCACCAAACTGTAAAATCCGAATGGCGGAAACGTGCACGGTTTACATGCAATCCTACATGGTCCTGTCACAGACCGTGCGATCCTCCAGAGAGCTGCCTTTCGTTTGCTCCGAAGCTTGGCACGGTTAGAGACGCTCCCGCACGGTTGTGACAAACCGTGCGGTCCTCCAGAAAGCCCTTAACTTGCTCCTTTGAGGCTTGGCACGACTTAGGATGGATCCGCACGGTTTGTGACAAACTGTGCGCTCCTCCAGAACCTCTCATCTGATATCCCGTCTTTATGGCACGGTCGAGAACAAGGCTCGCACGATTTGTCACAAACCGTGCCGTCCTCGAGTGGCTTGGTTTCAGAGACTCCGTCCGATTGGCACGGTCGAGGACGGAACCACACGATTTGTGACAAACCGTGCGGTCCTCCAAAAACTCATTCTCGCGACTTCATGTGGTCGGCACGGTCAAGAACGGAGCCGCACAGTTTGTGACTAACCGTGCGGTCCTCCAGAGACCCCTTTTTCTGGAAAATTCACACCTGTTGAAAAAAACGCTGATTTAAATGGTTCGAAATAATAGCATGATGTGGGTTTTGGTGCGACTTCGTGGAGTTGGCTTAGTATGACAATGTGGTGTCGGTTTTGGTGCGACTTCATGGAGTCTGCTTGGTACGACAACGTGGTGTCGGTCTTGATGCGACTTCGTCGAGTCGGCTTGGTATGGCAACTTGGTGTCGGTTTTAGTGCGACTTCGTGGAGTCGGCTTGGTACGACAACGTGGTGTCGGTTTTAGTGCGACTTCGTGGAGTAGGCTTGGTACGACAAAGTGGTGTCGGTTTTGATACGACTTTGTGGAGTCGACTTGGTATGACAACGTGGTGTCGGTTTTGATGCAACTTTGTGGATTCGGCTTGGTACGACAACGTGGTGATGGTTTTGATGCGACTTCGTGGAGTCGGCTTGGTGTGACAACGTGGTGTCGGTTTTGATGCGACTTCATGGAGTCGGCTTGGTACGACAACGTGATGTCGGTTTTGATGCGACTTCGTGGAGTCGGCTTGATATGACAACATGGTGTCGGTTTTGATGTGACTTCATGGAGTCGGCTTGATACGACAATGTGGTGTCGAGATGGCCCAAAGGCTAATAGAACGAAGATAGAAGCGCGTGCATCTGTGCCCCAAAGGCTAATAGAATAAAACTTGATGGAAGCTCGTACCCCTACGCCCCGAAGGCTGATATAATAAAGACTGAAGGCAACTCATGCCCTTGTGCCCTGAAGGCTAATAAAATAGAGACTGAAGGTAGCTCGTGCCCCTGCGCCCTAAAGGCTAATATAATAAAGACTGAAGGTAGCTCGTGCCCCTATGCCCCGAAGGCTAATATAATAGAGACTGAAGGCAACTCGTGCCCCTATGCCCTGAAGGCTAATATAATAGAGACTGAAGGCAACTCGTGCCCTTGTGGCCCGTAGGATAATAGAATGTGATGACATCTTGTGCCCCTGTGATCAATCATAGAATAAATAGCTCATGCATAATCAGGAGATTTTGGTCTAATGTCATTATCAAACGTCAGCGAAGATAACAATGCAAATTGTATGAACATTTGAGGGTTCATGATAGCCTGTGTCCCCATGACCTGTAGGCATGTTGCTTCAAACATTCTGTGATATATTTCAAATAATACGATGCTTTTATCATGCATTTTAGAGAAAGAGCTGAAAACTTAGCCGTCGTAATCTCTTTTGTTGGCCATCGTCGTTGTCAAATCATCTAATAAGAACATTAGTTGTCCCAGACCTTATCAATGCTGCGATTATCGGTCTTCCATAGCCAGAGCTCGGATGTGCCTTCTAAGAAATTGACTATCTAGATCGACTGATGGACCTTATATCTCGCTTCAATTAGTATTTGCTCCAGAGTTTGTACCGACACGACATAAACATGTAGTAATTATATAACAGTTGATCAAATTAATCTAAATGTACTACTTGCAAAAAATGATTGACCTTAACTTATATATAATGATATTAGATGTAGAAATTTACCTTCGGGTTGAAAGTGGGTTGGATGGATCTGGACTCTTTAATACGAAATAACCCTGAAGTCACGTTCGGTTCATCTGCCTTTGCCACCTTGGGTTGATCAAGCCCGTAATGAGAATTTGTTCTTTTCGTTGAAATCTTGCCACAAACCCAAGCTCTTCTTTTGTACGTATACCCTAAAGCATCTTCAAAGTGTTTATGCCCTCCTCGTGATAGTGCATAACTCAACATTGTTTGAGGTGTTGCTATTCTCAAAACCAGTAGCTTTTCCTAATCGTCAGCAGCACAAGTGGAGTCCAAGGTACAAAGGCTTTCCTCCAAATCCACATAAAACCACCACAACTGAACTCCAGGGCGCCTCTAAAATTCTTGTGCCCGAGCTTTCTTTTCGATCACATGAGGCATGTGTGCATTTATCGGACTAGATAAGGCATCCGCTTTCTAATTTATGGAAAATTGCCAAGGTATCAACTTCTAGCATGAAGTAGTGGTTGGCCTACACCTCTAAAGCGACACCAGCACGCCATGTATATAGGGGAAAGTCTCCCTTGCGGCTCCGGGTCGTCATCGCCCGCACCATGGCCACCTGAATCGGCGACACCACGCAAGTCGAAGCGCATTGAATATGAAAGACAAGGTTGCTCAAGTGCTCTGGCGTCTCACTTTAATCATCGATTAGTTGATTGAATTGAACCCGATTGAATTTTGATCGGCCTTTAGAATGGGCTTCTCGACCTTCTTAGCCCCACACCATTACTCGTATGGGGGCAGGGCCGTCTCCAATAATTGCAAAGCTCAGGATGCACATGAACCTTGTCGTGGAATGCCTTAGCTTCTTCCGGGAATAAAGCCTTGAAGGAGCTCACTTTGGGTGGCTCGTCGATGGCTCGAACGACATCCAAATAGAGCAAGGGTGGCAATGTTGGGCCCGTGGTGCTGCAAGGTTTCGCCGAAGAGGGGTCGCGGCGAAAGATAAAGGGGGGGTTTTATATGAATCTAACTAAGAAAACGATAAATAAAACATAGAAAGCTTGGCAAACAAATATCCACCTTTAGTTTGGTTGATCAATAATTGATTATTCCTTATTCTCAATCCTCATGAATGTCCTAATCCCTATTCTGAAATAGTTACCAGTCCAACTAGTCCTGATAACCCTAACTATTAAACAATCAAGAAACAATCAAGATAAATCTAACAACAACAATGAATTCAGGAATAGATAGGTGTATGCAATACTCAACAACTCGTCAACATTTAACATACAATCAATTCTCTACACAAACTAAGGGATCAAGATTCTCAACCAGTCTCCTTCAATCCTTAGTAGTATGATCAATAACAATCTCAACAGGTTGTATAGAAAAGGGGAACCAATAGCATAATACTTGTTAGGAAACAGAACTCTGGAACTTCGGTTCCCCTAAGAGTTCCTTTCCTCAGTTTCTCTACTTTTGAAGATGACAAATATTTTGATACTAATGTTTTATCTCAAAGATGTGTGTTAAGGAACCACAAGACAATTGTCGAAACCTTGGAATCCAAACAAGACAAAAGAACCAAGCAACAAGCCAAAGGAACCCAGGTGTGCCCAGAAATGCAACACGTGATCTTGCATTTCCCGAGAAATCTGGGAACACCAAACCTCAGACAAAAGATGGTGAAAGCGACTTGAGTGAAGCTTCCAAAAGCCTGCCACCATCCAAGAGCAAGACTCCAAGATGCCTAGAACGATGAACCTCGGACAAAGGTACTGAAAGCGACAGCTCATAGAGATGTCACCATCCAGAGGACAGTTCCAAAGTGTCGAGCTTGTTGAACCTCGGTTGAAAGGAGTTGGACAACGACTTGGCAGACTTGTCTGAAGTAGTTGACCAACCTATGTGGATTCTGAGTTGCCTAGGTTGTTGTTACATGTCAAAGATAGCGTGAATCAAGGATCACCACACATCCTAGGGCAAGCTCGCTCTGTGGGAACCAAGATCATATCCAACCTCGAGCATCCACTATATAAGGAAGATAAGCTCCGCTGTTATCTTCAAGCATTGAGATAGAATCACACTCCATAGCAAATATCAAAGTGTGAAGCTTCAAACAAGATCATCAAATCAGAACAAGATCAAGAGGAACCAGTCAAGGAATCGGAGAGCTGTGTGCTAAGTTCCTGTGACTGTAAGTGAGTTAGTTCCTTGGTGCTAAGGGCTGCTTCTTGGATTGATTATAATTTGTGTTAAGTTATCTAGGATTGTCTAACTGTGTGTAAGGCAAAGAAATTGTGTGTTTGTTCCTAGGATAAGCTGTAACCAAAGAGATAAGAAATTAAGAAGTAGACCATGAAATCCTTTCGAAAGAAAGGTAGTGGTTTTTATCCTAGATTGCTAGTTGGCAATCGAAGGTTTCCACTATAAGGAACTTGTTCATTTATTTGATTGTTTATTTCCGCTGCGAAGGGAACTGGAATCTGTATTCTTAGTTCCCTTATTATTAATCTAACAATCACGATCCTATAATTGGTATCAGAGCAGGAAAAGCTCTAGATCTTTGTTAAGTTTGCAGATCATGTCTCAGCCAAGCAAGTTTGAGCTCAGAATCTCCACCAACAAGCCACATCTCCGAAAGAAGGGAGAAGAAACATGGTGGGAAAAGTGCATGGAAAGCCACATAAAGACCAACGACTACCAATGCTGGAGGATAGTCGAAAATGGAGATGGCTATGTCGATCTAAATTAGAAGGAAGAAGACTGGAAACCTGAGCACTATGTCATCATGGAAAAGAATGCCAAGGCTAGACAGTTCATTCTCAATGGACTGGACAGAGAAGACATGGACAAAGTCATAGGAATCAAGATGGCAAATGAGATGTGGAGAGCACTCAAAGATATACATGAAGGAAGTGATGAGCTAAAGCAAAGCAGGAAGTTGGCTTTGGAAGGAGAATACCACACCTTCAAAATGATGGAAACTGAAACCATCTCAGAATACTACTCTCGGTTCAACAGGCTAATTGGAAAGCTAACAACGGCTGGAGTCAACGTTGATGAAGTCTCCAAGTCACTGGTGGTTATCAATTGACTCAACTCTAAGTTCACCCTCATCAAGGGAATCATGAAGAATACTCCAGGCATCCAATCTCTCCCTTGACTCAAGTCATAGGGAAACTGGAGGTTGAAGAAGGAGAACACAACAAAGCCAATGCCGACAAGAAACTGGAGAAATGAATTGCCCTCAAGATCTCCAAAGCCTTCTCAAGGCTTGAGATGGAGCAGGAGAACTCAGACCTAGAAGAAGAGGAGGACGAACTTACAGCTCTCTTCACAAAGAATATCAAAAAAATCTTTGTGAAGGGAAGGTTCCAAAAGGGTAGTTCCTCTCACAATGGACCAAGGAGAGATCTCAAAGAAGTCTCCTGTTATTAGTGCAAAGAAAAAGGACACTACACTAAGAACTGTCCCAACAAGGAAGACTCCAAAGAAGATGAAAGACCTTAGAGGAAGAAGGCTCTTGTGGCCTCACGGGGAGAAGACTCAGATGAGGAACTGGATCTGAGTGGTTTCTCTAAAGGAAGATGTCTCATGGCAAAATGAGATTCAAGCGACTCAGAAGACCTTGAGGTAACTTCTGACGACTTCCTAAAAACTTTAGTTGATTGTGATAAGAAACAACTTCTAAAGATCATAAAGAAACTAGGAAAGGAAACCAGTTCCCTTCAACAAAAACTTGATGATTGTGAAGATGAAATTGCTTGCTTGACTGTTGAGAATTCTGTGTGGAGTAAGAAACTTGATGAAACTGAGAAAGATCTAGCTGAAACCCACTCCAAACTCATTGATATTCGAAATGTGCATGCTAGTCACCTTAAAATCTGCAAATCTTGTGATGAAACTAGCATAGACTCAGCTAAAGTTCCTATGCATGATAACCTACCTGGAAATGATATGCTTCAATCTATAATTAATAGGTTAGACATTCTCACTGACTCTATAAATGAAAAAACTATTAATCAAACTGTCTTTGTGAGACAACGTCATAGAATTGGATATATTGATAACAAGACGAATAATGATGCTGAAGATGAAAAGGCTAGACGAGAACTTGTTGAGATGAATGAGAACCTCACAACTGCTCTTGCCACTTCTCGAGATAGGAATCAATTCCTATTAGAGAAGATCATGGTTCTTGAGAACAAGGCTGAGGTTGCCAAGCGTCTCAATGAAAGTTCTCAAAGTCCAAAGAGGGAACCTAAGGGAAAGGGGAAAGCTTTCCCTGAAGACAAGTGGTTCACTAATTCCTTTGCTCACAAAAGATATGTGGACATGGCTCATGGTAAGGTTAGAAACAATGTTGATTTCAACAAAAGAAAAACTGAGAAACCTTTTAGGCCCGGAAAGGGAAAATATGGACATGTTGCTTACAATCGCTTGTGTTACTATTGTGGAAAGAATGGTCATTACAACACTGATTGTCCTAAGAAAAGGAACTTTGAAAATTGAGAAAAGAGCTTATTACCATGATAGAAACCAGTTTCCTGGTCATTCACAGACTCGCAATGCTAATTCCCCCAGTAAAGCCAAGCTTCACTGGGTTCAAAAGTCTTAGTTCCCTTGTGTGCAGAAAGAAGAGAGGCAACCTCAACTATGGTACATCGACAGTGGTTGCTCATGCCATATGACCGGAAGAAGAAATCAAATGACCTCTCTTCAACCCATCTAAGGAGGGAACATCTCTTTTGGAGACAAAAGCAAAGGGAAAATTTATGGAATAGGAACTGTGAAACTCAATGACCACATTAAGGTAAATAAAGTCCACCTTGTTGATAATCTTGCCTTTGATCTAATTAGTGTATCACAACTGTGTGATCAAGGAGACAATGAAGTCAGATTCAAATCAAATGAATGCACTATCCTTGACTCCTCGGGACAAATCATCTTAAAAGGTAAAAGGCTCAACAATGTGTATGTTGTTGACCCATCATTCGTTCCCAAGGAGAAACTCTGTCTCTCAACTGTGAATGATCAAACGGACTTGTGGAATCAACGTCATGGTCATGCTAGCACCAAATTGATCCAAAAGCTACACTCAAAGGAGCTAGTTAGGGGCCTCCCAAAGTTAAGTCGCAAATCTGAGGAACCATGCTCAGACTGTGTAAGAGGGAAACAAGCTCGGAGTTCCTTTAAATCCAAAAATATGGTAAGCTCCTCAAGGCCCCTTGAACTCATTCACATGGACCTTTGTGGACCCATGAGAGTTCAAAGCCTAGGAGGAAACAGGTATATCTTTATTCTCATCGATGACTTCTCTCGTTTTACTTGGACAATATTCATAAAATCTAAAAGTGAAGTCATTGGACGTTTTAAGGATCTGGTTCCCATGTTAGAAAAGTCTCTCGACTGTTCCATCAATTCTATCCGTTCTGACCATGGTACCGAGTTCGAAAATGGAGAATTTCTAACCTTTTGCAGTGAGCATGGCATTGATCACAACTTCTCTGCACCATACACTCCTCAACAAAATGGAGTAGTGGAAAGGAAGAACAGAACCTTAGAAGACATGGCTCGAACGATGCTCATCTCAAGTGGACTATCTCAATCATTCTGGGCTGAGGCAATCAACACAGCCTGCTACATCATGAATCGAGCTATGTTTCACCCAATCATAGAGAAGACACCCTATGAACTTCTAAGAGGAAGGGTTCCCAACATTTCACATCTTAGGGTGTTCAGATGCAAGTGTTTTGTGCACAACAATGGAAAGGACAATCTTGGCAAATTTGACCCAAGGAGTGATGAAGGAATCTTCATTGGATATGCATCAAGCAGCAAGGCCTACAAGATCTTCAACAAAAGGACCAAAAAGGTAGAAGAAATTGTTCATGTTATTTTTAATGAAAAATCACTTGGTAGAAATGTGCAGAACACCATCAGTTCCTTTGAAGATCCATTTCCCAAACCTCCTCAAGAAGATCGAGATGAAGACATCACACCACCCAGTTCTTACCCTGCTGCACCGGCTCCTCCAACAGTTCCCATGGAAATTCAACAACAATCCATTTATGGGAACCATGAACATGAAGACAATATATGTGGAGACATCAATGACTCATCCTCTCACATGTTCTTCAATGGATAATGTGATCCCAACATAGAAGTTGAAGCTGAGTGTTCAAATCAAAATGTCTCCACATCAAATGCTCTAGCTCCCAATAGAGAAAGAAGAACCATCAAGCCTTCAGTCAGGTTCGAACATCTAACTTTCTTTGCCTTCAATGCTTTCTTGTCTATCGTGGAACCAAAGAACATAGGTGAAGCACTGAAGGATGTAGACTGGATTCAAGCCATGCAAGAAGAACTCCATCAGTTTGAAAGGAACAAAGTATGGTATCTAGTTCCCCGCCCTAAGGATAAGCATATCATAGGAACTAGATGGGTCTTCAGAAACAAGATCGATGATTCAGGAGTTGTGATAAGGAACAAAGAAAGACTTGTTGCTCAAGGGTACAATCAACAAGAAGGCATCGACTATGATGAAACCTATGCTCCGGTGGCAAGGATTGAAGCAATAAGATTGTTGATTGCCTTCGCATCACACAAAGGGTTCAAGCTATTCCAAATGGATGTAAAAACCGCCTTCCTCAATGGTATTATTCAAGAAGAAGTCTATGTCAAGAAACCACCTGGTTTCGAAGATGATGATCATCCAGACCATGTCTACTTCCTAGACAAAGCACTGTATGGTCTCAAGCAAGCCCCTAGAGCTTGGTATGATCGTCTCGCCCAGTTCCTACTCTCAAATGGCTACAGGCGTGGAGTTATTGACAAAACTCTCTTTATCCTAGAAGAAGAAGGTAACATCTTAGTGGTTCAAATTTATGTTGATGATATCATTTTTTGTTCCACTAACTTGTCCCTTGTAGATAAGTTCAAAGACTTGATGAACAGTGAATTTGAAATGAGCCTAATAGGGGAACTCTCTTTCTTCCTCGGATTGCAAATCACTCAAAAGAAAGATGGTATACAAATTCACCAACAGAAGTATGTCAGGGAACTACTGAAAAAGTTCAAAATGGATTCATGCAAGCCTCTCTCAACTCCTATCTCCACCATTGCTCATTTGGATAAGGATCATTCGAGTCCTCTTGTGGAAGAGAAACTCTATAGAGGTATGATAGGTTCTCTCATGTATCTAACCGCTAGTCGCCCAGACATTATGTTTGCTGTTGGATTGTGTGCTAGGTTTCAATCTTGTCCAAGAGAAACACACTTAGCTGCTGTGAAAAGGATATTCCGATATCTCAAGGAAACTAACTCGCTCTGCATTTGGTACCCCAAAGAGTGTCCCTTTGAGCTGATGGGTTTCACTGATGCTGATTATGCTGGATACCTGATGGATAGGAAGAGTTCTTTTGGAATGGCACAATTTCTAGGCCCTTGCCTTGTGTCATGGGGCTCAAAGAAACAAGTCTCAGTCTCCCTCTCCACCACAGAATCTGAGTACATTGCAGCCGCTTCTTGGTGTTCCCAACTCTTATGGCTAAAGCAACAACTTGCGGATTTCAGTATGTCCTATGGTCCTATTACCATTGTTTGTGATAACACCAGTGCTATAAACATTTCTAAGAATCCTGTGCATCATACTAGGACCAAGCATATAAATATCAGGCATCATTTTCTTAGAGATCATGTTGAGAAAGGGAACATCATTATGAAATTTTGTAGAACTGAAGATCAGGTTGCAGATATATTCACCAAAGCCTTGAATAGAGTTCCCTTCGAAAACCTTAGATTAGAACTGGGAATGATTCCTATAACCTAGCAGTGACTTTAGTTTAAAGGTTTCTTTCCAGTTCCCTTGATTGACTAGTTCATATCTTTTTACTTGTCTTTGTCTTGGAATCTTCGTGTTATTTCTCTTGCGTTAGACCCTCATATCCATAATGGTTACTCAAAAGGCTTTGACAAATTTCTCTAGTTCTTCTCCTTGGATGTTCTTTTTTATTAAAATTCAATCATTGTCCAAGTTTCTTTGTTGGCCCAAAAGTCACAATCTGATCATATTCTAACCCAACAATACAAGCCGAAATGATGATTGTGTACTATGACCCTCCCTTGCCTCATTGCACAATCTAATTCCCTATGATCCTTCTCTTAACCCTCTCTGAGAATTAGTGTGTGATGCGATAAATGGCCTTCCCCGATTTCTTTTATGGGAATGTACTTTCAGGTCCTATGTCCTCAAAATTCCCACATCAAAGGTTCCCATATATCCCTCTAGCACACTGAAAAAATCGCCAAAAAGGAACTAGGTATTGACAGCTCTCCAATGGCTCGTAGAAACTCGCTCCTCCCAACACAGCATTTATGGCAATTTCACAGCGTCAGAGATGTCTTCTCAGCGTTGAACAGTTGCCATTTATGAGTATTTGATTTTTGAATCTGTGACCATTTCAAAGCCGAAAAAGCTGCCATCAATTGAGCCGTTCCCAAATGTCAGAGTTCCCAGAGATATCTCTTCCCCAATGGCTCCAAAATTTGCTCAAGGGTTATTTAGGGTCTTCTGTTTGATTAAGCCGAGCACTCTACTTTCTCTCAATCTCTTGTTCACCTTTTCTCTCAAACCACAAAGCTCCTCAAATGGCAAACAAAGACCTCAACCCCCACCTTGGTCAAGATGAGGAGGAAGCTGCCCTCCTAAGAGCTTTCAGAGAGAAGAAAGCAACCTCCTCCTCCAAATCCCCTGATTTCCTCACCTCATAAAAAATCTCCTCTCCATTCTTAACCAATATCCAGCTGATCTCAATGAAACAACCTACAACAAGTTCTTAACCATGGCCACTGTAAAGAAGCTCAAAACCAAAGATCATTTGGATGCTCCCTCTGATGTGCAAGCGGAATTGCCTAAGGAAAAGGCAAGTTCCCAAGCCACTCCAAGCTTCTTGCCTCCGCTCTACCCCGTTCAAGACTCCTCTGCGATCCTAGCTTCACTGGGTCGTATTGAAAAAGTCATCACGGAAGGAACCATTGCTATCTCTGGTGCCATCCGTGATCAAGTAACTGAACTGGGAAAGACCCGAAAGGCTGTATCTGGTCTAATGGATGTGATTCAACAAACCTTGGAGGCTGCCATTGGAGGTGATCAGGCCGCTGAGATGGCTACAGGCCAAGAAGAGGAAACTGAAGAAAGGAAGGAAACTGAAGAGGAGGCCACTGCGCTGCCATAGGAATGTATCTCCTAGTTCCCAGTGCTATAACATCACAGTGTGCTAGTAGTTCCCTAGGGTCCTACTCCCCTCTCCTATCCTTCCCTTGTCTCTTTCAAGTTATTTGTGATCTTTTGCTTCTCTTTCCACTATGCATCTCTGGACAATGTAATTGACCTTTATGATTAATGAACTCTTTTGGTAATGTTTCTAATGCATCATTTGTCTTTGCCTTAAGTTTCTATTATGGTGACTGTCATGGGTTTAACGCAACTGTTTATTTCCCTTTGATATCCTTTACTTGCTACGTTAATTGATCTTTTCGATGATGTCAAAAGGGGGAAGATTGGATAGGAACCTTGAACTTTTGGAAACTACTGGACTCATAGGAACTCTAAACCCGTTCTATTTCTAAGGGGGAACTTGAATAACTTTGTTCATTTGCTTAGGGGGAATTTGCAACTATTGAATGTTCTCTCATTATTTTATAAAGTTGTAAATCTCTTAGCTCAACTGTTCTCATGAATTTCATGTCCTTATTATATTGCCAGGTTCCTTATATTTGTCATCATCAAAAAGGGGGAAATTGTTAGGAAACGGAACTCTGGACCTTCGGTTCCCCTGAGAGTTCCTTTCCTCAGTTTCTCTACTTTTGAAGATAACAAATATTTTGATACTAATGTTTTATCTCAAAGATGTGTGTTAAGGAACCACAGGACAATTGTCGAAACCTTGGAAGCCAAACAAGACAAAAGAACCAAGCAGCAAGCCAAAGGAACCCAGGTGTGCCCAGAAATGCAACACGTGATCTTGCGTTTCCCGATAAATCTGGGAACACCAAACCTCGGACAAAAGATGGTGAAAGCGACTTGAGCAAAGCTTCCAAAAGCCTGCCACCATCCAAGAGCAAGACTCCAAGATTCCTAGAACGATGAACCTCGGACAAAGGTACTGAAAGCGACAGCTCATAGAGATGTCACCATCCAGAGGACAGTTCCAAAGTGTCGAGCTTGTTGAACCTCGGACGAAAGGAGTTGGACAACGACTTGGAAAACTTGTCCGAAGTAGTTGACCAACCTATGTGGATTCTAAGCTGCCTAGGTTGTTGTTACATGTCAAAGATAGCGTGAATCAAGGATCACCACACATCCTAGGGCAAGCTCGCTCTGTGGGAACCAAGAACAGATCCAACCTCGAGCATCCACTATATAAGGAAGATAAGCTCCGCTGTTATCTTCAAGCATTGAGATAGAATCACACTCCATAGCAAGTGAAGCTTCAAACAATATCATCAAATCAGAACAAGATCAAGATGAACCAGTCAAGGAATCGGAGAGTTATGTGCTAAGTTCTTGTGACTGTAAGTGAGTTAGTTCCTTGGTGCTAAGGGATGCTTCTTGGATTGATTATAATTTGTGTTAAGTTATCTAGGATTGTCTAATTGTGTGTAAGGCAAAGAAACTGTATGTTTGTTCCTAGGATAAGCTGTAACCAAAGAGATAAGAAATCAAGAAGTAGACCTTGAAATCCTTTCGAAAGAAAGGTAGTGGTTTTTATCCTAGATTGCTAGTTGGCAATCGAAGGTTTCCACTATAAGAAACTTGTTCATTTATTTGATTGTTTATTTCCGCTGCGAAGGGAACTGGAATTTGTATTCTCAGTTCCCTTGTTATTAATCTAACAATCACGATCCTACAATACTAATCTTCTCAAGGGGAATTGATATACGATCAATGAGATTAAGCACGAGAGAGAATTAAAACAATCATAGAAAGAGTAAACGAATAATCTCAATATCAAATTCAAACCAAGGCTTCAATTGTCTAGCCAAAAACAAAACAAAGAACTAAACTAAGAAAAAAGAAAAGATGAAGAAAGGTACAACCCAACTTGGGGAGCATCCAACTTACCAAAACTAATGTTCTAAAGGAAGAATATAAAGACTTTTCTAAACCTAATTTCCATAAGATAGGAAATAATATCTAAAAGGAAATAAACGGAAATAAAAGAAATAAAAGAGAAAATAAATAAATAAAATAAACTCCAGATGAAAAATCCAGAGTGAGACTCCGGGCGAAAAATCCGGAGTGAGACTCGGGATTCGCTGCCGCGCTATTCCGCGGTCGCGTTCGGTTGATCTGCCTTTGCCACCTTGGGTTGATCAAGCCCGTAATGAGAATTTGTTCTTTTCGTTGAAATCTTGCCACAAACCCAAGCTCTTCTTTTGTACGTATACCCTAAAGCATCTTCAAAGTGTTTATGCCCTCCTCGTGACAGTGCATAACTCAGCATTGTTTGAGGTGTTCCTATTCTCAAAACCAGTAGCTTTTCCTAATCGTCAGCAGCACAAGTGGAGTCCAAGGTACAAAGGCTTTCCTCCAAATCCACATAAAACGACCACAACTGAACTCCAGGGCGCCTCTAAAATTCTTGTGCCCGAGCTTTCTTTTCGATCACATGAGGCATGTGTGCATTTATCGGACTAGATAAGGCAGCCGCTTTCTAATTTATGGAAAATTGCCAAGGTATCAACTTCTAGCATGTAATGGTTGGCCTACACCTCTAAAGCGACACCAACACGCCATGGATATAGGGGAAAGTCTCCCTTGCGGCTCCAGGTCGTCATCGCCCACACCATGGCCACCTGAACCGGCAGCACCACGCAAGTCGAAGCGCATAGAATATGAAAGACAAGGTCGCTCGAGTGCTCTGGCGTCTCGCTTTAATCATCGATTAGACAAGGTCGCTCGAGTGATCGGCCTTTAGAATGGGCTTCTCGACCTTCTTGGCCCAGCATCATTACTCGTATGGGGGCAGGGCCGTCTCCAATAATTGCAAAGCTCGGGATGCACATGAACCTTGTCGTGGAATGCCTTAGCTTTTTCCGGGAATAAAGCCTTGAAGGAGCTCACTTTGGGTGGCTCGTCGATGGCTCGAACGACATCCAAATAGAGCAAGGGTGGCAATGTTGGGCCCGTGGTGCTGCAAGGTTTCGCCGAAGAGGGGTCGCGGCGAAAGATATCCTCCACCGGCGATGGAAAGCAGCAATTATATAAGCTGTTCACGCATCAATCCAGAAAATTTCCATATTTTACCCTTCAATGAGCTTATTTCGGACGACTCGTACAGGCTCAAACGGAGTCCAAATGGAGCAAGTCCGGTGGCTATGGACTCGTTACGTTGCAAGGCTCCATAAAAGGTGACTCGTGGCGGCGATTGGGGCATCCAGACTGGCACGAGGTGGGTGCAAACTGGGCATGCAAATACTCTGATTTTGCGCAATCAGGACCGACTTCGACTAGCCCGACGGAGGCTTAAACGATGACGAAATGGATCAATGTCGGCGCGGTTGCCACCGCGCCCCGGTGTCAAGAGGAATCGATCAATATGTCTTGACAATGGCGACGCTCCCCCTCCTGCGGCAAAGAGGCCTCGAAGTGGCGCAGTTTCCATGATTTTCTTCTAATTAAGCTCCTTTGATAACACCCTCGTACTTGAACTCCACGCCATCTTCTTCCGCTTTCAGTGGTTGCGCAGATGGAAAAACTTCTCCACTTGGGTATCCTATTACCTTCTTCATTCAGATTTGTAGGATCGCACGTGTTAGAAATCAAAGGCAACTGAGAGTTCAGTTCCTTAGCAGCGGAATATGTAATAACACAGATTCAAGACAAGTTTCTTAGAGTGGGAACCTTTGACAACCAACTAGTTATCCAGGATAAAACCCACTACCTCTCTTTCAAGAGGATTTCAAAGTCTATTTCTTTTATTCAAGCTTCGATTACAATCAACTAGAATAGAACACATAAATTAAAAACTTAAGACACACTTAAGACACTCTACCTAGTTCGACCTAATCAAGCACAATAAAGCAAGAGACTTACACAGTTCTTCTCACAAGAACAAGCACGATTTTCTTCTCCTTAGGCAATGTGTGAATTTCGTAGTTGTCGTTGTTGTTGTTTTCCTTCTTCTTTTTTTGGGTTGTTTGTTTGTTGCTTTGTCGGTCTTTTCGACAACCGATGTTTTTAGCCTCTCAAAGTTGCATTGTTTGCAACTTTGAATTATTTTCTTATAAAAAAAATATTGGTATAAAACTTGATAAATTAAGGCAAAAGCCTCCCGCATACATTTAGGTCTTTGTATGATGCTACATCATTAAGCCTTTAGAAAAATATTCAATTTGTGAATTCCGCTTAATTATATATTTTCCTGTAATTTTATTTTACTATACTAACTCTATTTATAATCAATATCCTCTCTAAAATATTCTAACCGAATAATCTTAATATTATACTTCATAATTTATTTTTTATTTACAAATTTTCGTTTCACATTAACACCATTTCAAGCCTTTAATATTTTTTATTAAATAATTTAATAATATGCCCAACATAAGTTTATTGTTTTTTAAGTTATTGAATTTCTACTCTAAGTTGTTATGTACAACCAAAATATGTTTTTCTTATTTTCGTTAAATTATTTTTTGTTGGATATATAAATTTATTATTTAATATATTAAATATTTAGTTTTGTTATTGACTATGCACTTAAAATATCATCTAGATATTTTAGATTTGCTATTCATCTGCACGATAAATTGGTGTTAGTATCAATAATATTTTTGCTAATCGAATATGATATAAATATTAGGTTAAAAGTTCATTTTTCAAAAAGTTTTTTAATATAACATATAGTAAAACATGATATAACATCCATTTTTGGTTTGAACAACTATGATGGTACTTTATCCGGTTTGGGGTCTTTGCCGGCTAGGTCCTGGGTTCGCAGGTTTACCATCCCGCAAGTGATGGGTTCTGCGTCGTAAAAAAAAAAAAAAAAAAAAAAACTATGATGGTACTTTTCAATTATAGTTGTTTTCCAATAGTATGACTTCTTCTATGAGTATATACTGATGTATAAATAAATGATCTTTGGTTACCTTTGAGTATAACATACGTATTTGACTTTGTAAATTTAGATATCATATTATCAAAAACATTTATAAATCCAATCTTATACTTCACACATGCTCTATGCTACTATAATACAAAAACAAACTGATTTATTATATGTGTTATCCTTTTAACTATTTTTTGTTTTCTCACATTTTTTCTAGATCAAAATTACGTTTATACTATATATTTAAAGTCTATTTTTCAACTTTTATTTTTATTATATGATAATAAATATATTTTGTTGCAATAAATATATCAATGTTTTAAATGCCACCAAAGCTTTATCTTATATTGAATAAGATAAATCCTTCTCATATGTATCGAGGTTAATCAAATGATCGATATGCTAGTTGTATGATAGATATGCTAGTTATATGATACCTTTAATATTCTAGTTATTATATATTAATTTAGACTTTTTTTTTGTTTTTGAGAGTTTAATTTTGACTTAAATATCTTTTTATTGATTTTTTTTATTATAAAATATCTAATGTGGAGGGAACACATGGAAAAAAGACCATCACTCCTTGAAAATGTACGTAGTTGAGTGACATGACACACTCAGTACGTTCGGAATCACATAGCATTTGCCCTCAAAAAACTTCGAACCTAATATCGACATTAGTTTCTGTTTGGTTTTGGCAATGGCATCGACATAAATTTGATACCCCATCACGTTCAAAAAGCTGATCCAACATTTTCCAATAATGACCTTCAATTATGTTTTTTTGTTGAAATAGTATTGTCGAAAGATCAAGTAGTTCAATTCAACATGATAATTCTAAGTCTTTGTTTGGAGGTAAAAATTATAAGGTTAAATATAATTTATTATTATTAATATTTTATTCTTATTTAACAAGCAAGAGGAAAAAACTCATTAAGGCCAAAGGTCCATTAAGAAGCTTCAAAGAAGAAAAAGAGCTAGGTATTTAATGTCTTCTTCTAACCCTAATAAATCTCTACTAAAGGAGATTTGACTTGAGCGTCGGAGTATCTTTCGGGGGAAAAAGTCCCGTCCTTTGGCCTTTCTCTATGTTCGCAGGGAACTAGAAAAATGATCGGAGGACACCGGAAACTCACTGGAGTTACGAATTCTCATCGTCATCAACAATCTATTATGATACAAATTTATGCTAATTGAGGACGACGGTAATCACACGAGAACTGCAAATCTGAACCAAGCCACCATAGGACTCAAATTATTGCGTCATGGGTGGCTGTGGCCGCGAAGTCATCGGCCTCAAGTCTGCCCGCCACCTTCATGAGCCATCCCCGACATTAGGAAGTTGTCTCGAGAGCCCCTCTTGATCTCGCGAGTTGAGGGTGCTCTGCTCGCGCGCACATGCCCTACTCGGTTGCGCTGTACGATTCAAGGTTCTGCTTTGTCCCAACAACAACAACAAAGATTGTTGCCGCCGCCATCGTGCTTCCAGCCACCGTCACCGGAGTCCATCGCTGCAAGTCAGACGTTACTTTGTTCATCCGCTGCCTGCTTTCTACATGGTTGGTGCTTGCAATTATCTGTTTGGGTTCAATGGTGGAGCCCATACATGCTATTGGGCTTTTAATGAATTTGGCTACCCGGCCCAACACACCACAAGCCACCACATTGAATACAAGAGGGCCATGAGTGGAGATTCCGCCGGATCATCAATCTCTCATAGATGTCCAAATATAAGATCAATCAGTCTGGTTCCAGCAAATCACGATAAGCTCTTGTTCTTCCTTGTTTTTTTTCTCTCTCTAAAATATTATCTTTTGAGATTTAGGGTTTAGGATTTAAGATTTAGGGGGAGGAAAATGAAGTTAATTTTCTAAGGGTTAGTTTCTTAATAAAAACATCGCACATATGTCATTTACCCAACTCATCCAATTTAGTTTCATGATAAACTCACTCTCGTATTTGAATCATTCTAATATGAGTGCATGCTACATTCAAATTATTTTAAATTAATATTGCTTATTTTTGGGAGTTGATATATTTATGAGAATAATTACTAGCTAAATATATACTAGGTTGGTACTAGCATTGGCGTGACTTTCTTGTGAGCTATGCTCCCTAGAAAATGTAGACTATTTGTAAGTGACCTATTTATTTATTTTCAATTATGCGGGGACATACAAATTGAGAGAGATTCGATCGAAGAGACTTCAGTGCTAATCATTATTAGCAAGGGTGTATGTGATTTGTAAACATTAATTGCAGGAGCAACTTGTTAAACGAGAGTCTCATAAGACACACTAGCCATAAAGGCCGAGTAATCCGGAGTGACAAAAAGCCAAGACGATTGGCAGATCAACGTCGGTGTCATTGGCATTGGACGCTAAGTACTTGGGAGCGGGGCCGATCGGAACTTGTCGAAAGATTTGGGAGACGAAAGATTTGGGAGACGGTGAGGCCTGAAGAGATGTTAGTAACAAAGTAAAATACTGTTCCTATACAGGGAACAATACATTTACACATCGAAATATCACAAATAACAACACAATCACGTAGAGAGGAAAACCAAATCAACTAACTTGTTGACAAGGAAAAACCTCTACCTCTAGGTGTTACCCTAGCAGGATTTTAAAGTCTACTTCTTTTATTGATAAACACGAGCTACACAAGTCAAACAAAGATCCAACGTAAACTAGATTTCCCTACTAGAATACTCTTTAAGCTTAACAACCCTTAGTACGTATTATCAACTCACAACAAACTCAAAATCACTGAAAAGTTACACCTTTTCACCTCAGAAACTTCCCATACGAAGCTCCTAAAGATCGTAACTCTCTTTGACGTAGGAACGGCTATGTCGTTCCCTTGAGCCAACAGCCTTGAAACTCGTCTCTTGAACTCCAAGTTGTGTTCTTGCTCTCCAATGGCTACTTAGAAACCTCCAAAGCTCCAAATGCCGTCTCTCTCTTGGATGATGCTCTTTCTCTCTTGGAAGCATGTCACACTAGGTTGATAATGCCTTGTATTTATAGGCCTCCAAAGGATGACGAAAATATAATTTATTTATGGTCTAATCTGATATATTATCCCATAAATAACATTATATCTTTCCATCAAACAATATCCTAAAATACCACAAACAATATCTTTCAACTTGACATTATCTTGTTTCCATAAATAGATCTTATCTCTCCATGATAATTCTGACCCATTAACTGCAAGATATAATCTTCACTTTCCTTGTTTGAACATCTCCTTGTGCTCCAAGTAAACATTCGAAACCCTATACGCAATATCTCGCGATTTGCCTCTTCGCTGGGAACGTTGAAAACTTTCTGCTCTGTTTTCCTTATTCCCTGGAATCTTCATTCCTTCTCTTCTTCTTGAGCTCTGATGCTCTTGTTCTCACTATTCCCTACGATGACTGATCCATTTGTCACAACCATTGTTCCCTAGAACTTCTCCAGATAGCTCGCATGCTTTCTATTGTTCCCTGAAACAATACTTAAGAACAAACCATCAAATGCATGGTGTTTATCATCATCAAAACACCTAAGGTTCCTTGAGGGAACCTTCTTTCAACAATTTCCCCCTTTTTGATGATGACAAACCCATCTTCAAAAATGCACAATAAAGTGATATCAAAACAAGAGATATGCACATGCACAATCAACAATCATGGATAAGTCCCCCCTAAGAAATATATCCAGTAGCGAACTCTTCAACCTCCTAATATGAATTCCTTCCACATTTTCCCCCTTTTGACATCATCAAAAAGACCTGAAAAACCTTAAAGGAATGAAACATCAGATTATCACATGAAACATAAATTTCATCAAGAGTTTTCCACTTAAGTTACTACGCATGCAATGAGTGATAAAACATATAATCACAATCATCAAGAAGCAACTTCATCACAAATGTCAGAAAACGTTGCAAAAGAATCAAGAGATAAGGAATTAACTGCTCGGTTCTTTTGAAAGAGGATGTGTTAGACATGCCACAAAGTTCCCTAGTTGAAGACCTTTACCTTCCACACTTGGACTGTTCCATCTTCAAGCAAAACTTCCTTTCATGGCTTCTTTTGTCGCACTGTTCCCTTTGGGAACATCTTCTTACACATCTTCGCACTGTTCCTTTTGGAACTTTTCTTCATTCAGATATTTTTTCTTTCCCTTTTTTTTTGAAGGAAATTTTTTCTTCTTTTCATCAAGTAACATTTTGATTTCTTTTTCTTTTTGTTGAGGGAACGGTCCCTCTTCTGCAACTTCAGCCAATCTTTAATGTTCAATGGGTAGTGTTCCCTTTGAATTGAACTTTCACCCAAGCTCTTGGAATCTTCAAGATCCTCAACCGAAATAACCTCATGGCATATCCAACAGATATAAAGGTACTTTTGGACTATATTTTCAGGGTTAAGAAAATTCAACAAAGAAGTCCAAATCAAAATTCGGTAGGCCTTTTGTACCATCCAATGTTTTACCTCCGTTGTGGACTCAACAAAGAAGGGCTCATAGAGGCAAACATTATTGGACTCAGCTAGGGTGGGTCTTTGAAATCAACTATCATGTCGGCTTATGATGAGGGTTCAAAGATCAAGTTGATTTCTTTGGGCCGAAAGAAGAACGTTTTCTAACACCCATGTTGACGTTAAATCATGAATCATGCTATCATACATTCGCACACACAAGAATGAATAATAACTCAGAGGATAAAACATCAAAACGAAATCACATAACACAAGGCAATATGAGGTAATAGTTCCTTCTTAGTTAACTCATCTTCTCTAGCCAATCATCGGGGTACTTATGAAAGTAGTCCAAACTATTCAGTCTAAGAAATTCATTCCTAGATACATTCCAAGGGATCAACATAAACATGAAGTAAACACAAAGTAAATATGCATGTTTGTGACAAAGATACTTATCTCATTCCTTGGTTTCATGGGACAGTTCCCAACCGCTTTGACCTCACCATTCCTGGGCATCGTTCCCCCTGAACTGGTTGTCTCATGTCCTTTGAACTGGGAATCGTTCCCCTTAAGCTTCATCACTTCCTACCAAACCACAAGTGAGTTCCCAACTCATTGTTCCTATAGGTTGTGAGGGATTAATTTCCATGAAACGCCTCTTTCTAGGCTGTTCCCTCACACCTACCTGCAAAACAAGCTAAGTCTTGTTCTTGGGCACCCAAACAAAGTTGGGTTCCCTTGGGTTAGTCCTAACACCAAAAGACTCAACAATTTCATAATCCATATATCGAGAATGAACATAAGGATTAGAAAACTTACCTCTCTTGGGTTGTTGCACTCGCTGGGCATTGTTCCTTGATGTAGGAAATTTGCGATCGTTCCTGAAAGCATAGTGCCCATGACCCACGTTGTTCCCATCTCCCATAGCTTTGCCTAGGCTTCTGCTGTGGTGGAGTCTTTCTTCCATGAAACCATGTTTCCTTGTGTGGTGTCTTCTTCTCAGGCCTTGGTTGGTGCCGACTTGTACCTTGTGCACTTGATTTTGCCTTAGGAGCAACGTAGCCTAAACCAGCGGTACAGTTCGCAATGGCTTGCTTAAGCCAAATCTTGTGCGCTTTTGTTTCTGCATACCAAGATTGGTTAGTAGAACTATTGTTTTCAAGAAGACTTACCTTAGCCTCCAAGTGCTTGTTCCGGTCGTTGGCACTTTGCAACTTCCTTTGTAGAAGGAACAGTTCCTCCTTGTCTTCAGCCTCGACACCTGGTTGTTCCTTAACAAACCGCAGCTCATACAACTTTTTCTCATTCTTAAGATTAGTAGCAACAAGCTCATCAACCCTAAGTTTCATCTTTTCCAACTCAGTTTGGTCAGATGGAACAGTTCCCTTCTTAGAACTAGCATTCTCCAAGTCTTTTAAAAGTTGTAACTTTTCTTTCTCAAGACTCTTCACCTTAGCATGCAGTTACTTATTCTTAAAACTCAGATAGGGAACAACTAGCAGCATTAAGTTGCTCACTCAACTCTTCATTTTCCCTATAAACTTTCTCAATAAAGACTATCAGAGAACGCTTGCTATAACCCTTCAATTCAGTGTAAATGTCAGAGTTGCTTACCTCATCTTCGGAATCAGATGCACATTGTTCCTTAGCCACCAAACATAACTTGGGACTTGCCCATGACTCCGGATCAGATTCGGAATCACTTCCCCATGTGGCAACAAAGGTTTTCTCCTTTCCCTTGCCCTTTTCCTTCCTGGAAGAGTCATCATCATCCTCCGACTCCTTCTTCTAGGGACAATCCCTAACAATGTGCCCGTTTCCTTGACAATTGTAGAAAACAATGTTAGGATTCTTCTTGAAAGACTTGCCTTGATCCTTGTGATCCTTGTCTTTCTTGTTGAGGAGGCTCCTCATAGCATTCATGATGAGCGCCACTTCTGGGTCCTTGTCCTTCTTGCCCGTCTTTACTTGCTTGAACGCTTTGGAAACTTTCAAGGCCATCATTCCCTTCGGGGGATTTTCATCTTCATAAGATTTCAGCTTGTCTTCATGATAAGTGAGAGATCCTATGAGGTGCTGTAAAGGTAAGGAACTCAGATCCTTGGCTTCTTCAATCACCGTTACCTTAGGAATCCACTTCTTGGGTAGACTTCGCATCACCTTTCGAACTTGATCTTCAGTGGTGTACACCTTTCCCAAACAAGTTAGCTCATTAACAATAACATTGAAACGAGCAAACATCTCCTTTATGGACTCATCCTTTTCCATCTTAAACAATTCATATTGTTTGACAAGAAGATGTATCTTGTTTTTCTTAACCTCAATGGAACCGTCATGAGTTGCACACAACATGTCCCACATTTTCTTAGCACTTGTGCACCTGCTATACTCACTGTCACATAATGCATGGATAAACAGTTTCATAGCCTTGTGGTTCTTAGAGATCACCTTCTTGTCCTCGTCATCCCAATCACTCTTTGATTTGGGAACGATCTCACCCTTATCGTTCTTCGTGGAATGAATGACTGGTCCATCAACAACGATGTCCCAAAGAACCAAGTCCTCACATTTGATGAAGATCTCCATCTTTTTCTTCCACAAACCGAATTTCTCTCCTTCGAATAGAGGAGGACGCGCCATTGAGTAGCCTTGACTGTTCCCGTCGTGGGTACTCATCTTTTCCTGAAAACTAACACAAATCTAGAGCAACATTTCTCTGATACCAATTGTTGAATCGAAACCAAGTGTTAGTAACAAAGTAAAGTACTGTTTCTATATAGGGAACGGTAACTTTGCACAGCGGAATATCACAAATAACAACACAATCACATAGAGAGGAAAACCAAATCAACCAACTTGTTGACAAGAAAAAACCTCTACCTCTAGGTGTTACCCTAGCAGGATTTTAAAGTCTACTTCTTTTATTGATAAACACGAGCTACACAAGTCAAGCAAAGATCCAACGTAAACTAGATTTCTCTACTAGAATACTCTCTAAGCTTAACAACCTTTAGCATGTACTATCAACTCACAGCAAACTCAAAATCACTGAAAAGTTACCTTATTCACCTCAGAAACTCCCCCTACGAAGCTCCTAAAGATCGCAACTCTCTTTGACGTAGGAACGGCTATGTCGTTCCCTTGAGCCAACGACCTTGAAACTCGTCTCTTGAATTCCGAGCTGTGTTTTTGCTCTCCAATGGCTACTTAGAAACCTCCAAAGCTCCTAATGTCGTCTCTCTCTTGGATGCTCCTCTTTCTCTCTTAGAAGCATGTCAAACTAGGTTGATAATGCCTTGTATTTATAGGCCTCCAAAGGATGACGAAAATATAATTATTTATGATCTAATCTGATATATTATCCCATAAATAACATTATATCTTTCCATCAAACAATATGCTAAAATATCACAAACAATATCTTCCAACTTGACATTATCTTGTTTCCATAAATAGATCTTATCTCTCCATGATAATTCTGACCCATTAACTGCAAGATATAATCTTCACTTTTCTTATTTGAACAACTCCTTGTACTCCAAGTAAACATTCGAAACCCTAGATGTAATATCTCGCGATTTGCCTCTTCGCTGGGAACGTTGACAAATTTCTGCTCTGTTTTCCTTGTTCCCTGGAATCTCCATTCCTTCTCTTCTTCTTGAGCTCTGATGCTCTTGTTCCCATTGTTCCCTACGATGACTGATCCATTTGTCACAACCATTGTTCCCTAGAACTTCTCCAGATAGCTCGCATGCTTTCTGTTGTTCCCTGAAACAATACTTAAGAACAAACCATCAAATGCATGGTGTTTATCATCATCAAAACACCTAAGGTTCCTTGAGGGAACCTTCTTTCAACAATTTCTCCCTTTTTGATGATGACAAACCCATCTTCAAAAACGCACAATAAAGCGATATCAAAACAAGAGATATGCACATGTACAATCAACAATCATGGATAAGTTCCCCCTAAGAAATATATCCAGTAGCGAACTCTTCAACCTCCTAATCTGAATTCCTTCCATATTTTCCTCCTTTTGACATCGTCAAAAAGACCTTGAAAAACCTTAAAGGAACGGAACATCAGATTATCACATGAAACATAAATTTCATCAAGAGTTCTCCACTTAAGTTACTACGCATGCAATGAGTGATAAAACATATAATCATAATCATCAAGAAGCAACTTCATCACAAAAATCAGAAAACGTTGCAAAAGAATCAATAGATAAGGAATTAACTGCTTGGTTCTTTTGAAAGAGGATGTGTTAGACTTGCCACGAAGTTCCCTGTTTGAAGACCTTTACCTTCCACACTTGGACTGTTCCATCTTCAAGCAAAACTTCCTTTCATGGCTTCTTTTGTCGCACTGTTCCCTTTGGGAACATCTTCTTACACATCTTCGCACTGTTCCTTTTGGAACTTTTCTTCATTATGATATTTTTTTCTTTCCCTTTTTTTTGAAGGAAATTTTTTCTTCTTTTTTTCTTCTTTTCATCAGGTAACATTCTGATTTCTTTTTCTTTTTGTTGAGGGAACGGTCCCTCTTCTGCAACTTCAGCCAATTTTCAATGTTCAATGGGTAGTGTTTCCTTTGAATTGAACTTTCACCCAAGCTCTTGGAATCTTCAAGATCCTCAACCGAAACAACCTCATGGCATATCCAACAGATATAAAGGTACATTTGGACTATATTTTCAGGGTTAAGAAAATTCAACAAAGATGTCCAAATCAAAATTCGGTAGGCCCTTTGTACCATCTAATGTTTTACCTCCGTTGTTGTTGAATCGTTAGTGTGTTTAATCAGGGAACTATGTGACTGTTCCCTGGGCAGCGGTAATAAGTAAAGATTCAAAGTAACAACAAAGTTCCAAAATGAATACTTGTATTATTAGAGTTGTATAATCTCACAAGTCTTATCTCCACCTATATACCCTAAGCTAAAAACTTTGAGTGCAATCACCTCTAACCAACACAAGTACAAACGAAAACCAAAGTAATAACTAACCGTACCTTGCTTTAGCTTTCCGATCTCAGTTCACAAGAGCTCTGGATGACAATAGCTGATATGTCTTTCCCCAAGACAATTCTCATCTATATATAGGGTCTACCAACGATCCTATTACCAAATATCACACTATAAGCACATATGGTAACTATGACAAAAATCGTTTCCAAATAAACTCTAAATCTGATAAACATTTAGTTTCCATCTATAAAGTTTCCTAAGACTCAATATCTTCTTCTTCTTCTCCAAGTAAAACACGAAATCTTGTTTCCTTGTATAATCGAGTCTGTCTGGGAACATCTGGCGTATCTCTGTGTTCTCGCATTGTTCCTCAGACGCGGCGTTTTCATAAAAGAAACTTTCCTTGTATAGGCGCCACTCGCTTTCCAGCTTTCCCAATTGTTTGCGCGGGCACTGTTCCTTGTTGTCACATCTTTCCAATGTGCTCCTCTGTTTTCTCTTCTTCACTATTTTTCCATTGTTCCTTTATCCTTTCATGAAACCTGAAACTCATAGGAACAACAAAAAACCATAAAACCTAATGGTGTTTATCATCATCAAAACCAGAGGGAACTATCAAGGTTCCAACAATTTCCCCCTTTTTGGTGATGACAAACCCATTCAAAAATTGTTCAATCAAAACAGAGTAATAAGAAAAATAATATCTATCAACATGTATCTTAGTTTAAACGTATAAGCAAAAAATTTATATCAAATGAATAATTGCAATTCATACCTCCAAGTTGCATCATCGTTCCCTCTCAGCACTGGCACCATCCAGAAATTCTCAAAGAATTGGGAACAGTTAACTGTTACCTCTCTTAATCTGAGTTATCATGCAATTTCCACACTTCCCCCTTTTGGCATCATCAAAAGACCAAAAAATTTGCCAGTGGAACAACATGACTAAGCAACAGTGACCAACAAAGACAAGTTCATTCATAATGCAGGGAATTGATTACACAAAGCAAGGAACAATCAGGCAAACAACCACAAAAAATCACAATGCAAACACTTAAACAAGATAACATATAAAAAATTCAAAAGAAGAGGGTCAGACGGGCTGGATAAGGAAAGGTGTCCACTCAAGACTCAGAATCCTCCTTCTGGGCCTTGTCTTTGTTGAGGAAATAATCAAGAAGCAGAGACAAGATGTTTTTGATTTCACGCAACTCAGTGAGCATCTGACTTTGCACTGAAGCACCTTTAGATCCTTTGGAAGTGCCCTCTCCATCTTCTTTCTTCAGAATATCAGACACATGAAGAGTTCCCTTTGTGTCGCCTTGGAACTGCATCTTATTTACGTTCACGATGTCGAGCTCAGTGACCATGGGAACTTCACCTTCTGCTTTGTAGAACCCTTCTGCTTGCAGAATCAGTTTGATGATGTTGGGGTAAGCAAGGGAGTGGGTTTTGGCACTACACTTAGCCATGTGCTGTAGAATGATCTATGTAAGGTCAATCTTCTCCATGTTCCAGAATCTATCCAGCAACAACAAATCAGTGGAGGTGATGGTGTTCCTCTTTTCTTGCCTGGGAACCACAACCTTCATGATGATGTGGTGGGCGATTCGCTGGGGCATAGTGAGAGCGGACACATGAGTGGCTGGGATTTTCGACTTAAATAGCCTCTCAGATCTTGCCTCCTTGGCCGCTTTCATGACGTCGGCGTTTTTCTCAGAAATTTCGCCAAACCCCTAAGTAGTGATAGCCAACAGACGACCCACCTTTGAAGTAGTGAAGGACAGCGTTTCCCCTTGAATTTTTGCTGTTCCCACCATTGTAGCACTGGTGTTGAGCTGGAAGGAATGGTAGAACTCCTTGACTTGGTCTAGATTGGCCATGACACTGCTGGAGAGAAATTGTTCCCAGCCTTGAAACTTGATGCACTCCAAGACATCAGTGAAGTTATTGGCGATGAGGAATCCATCTGGGATAAGGAGATGGGGAATGATTTTCTTCCCATCAACAACCCTGTCTTCCAGCTTAGCCTTCTTCCTGGGCTCAGACTTGGCCTCGACCTTCTTTGCAGATCGGAGCCTTGTCTTGAGAGTGCCCGGAGTGGTCTCACCGGCGACAGATTTGGTCGGAGTGGACGCTTCAGTGGACGTTCTCAGTTCCCCTGTGATCACAACATCAGGGTTCTCCTCTTCTTCCTCGTCGGCGACGCCAACGGAGTGCTTTCTTTTGCGACTAGGCGCCACTGTTTCCAGAGGTTGGTGACCCAGCTCAGCCTCCATATCATCCATGGCCTCCTCCTCTTCAGCTTCTTTGGATTTGGGAGGAGATTCCACTTCTTCTTCAGGCTCAGAGATTGTCACCATTTCTTTGGAGGTGTCAGTTTCTGGGACCGGTTCCACGGATGGCTGTTCCCCCTCAGGCTGTTCATCATTGAGTTCGGTGATTGAGGATGTAGCTTCTTTGGCGATGTCCACCACAGCAGCCATGGAGGTGGAGACTTTGGATTGTGGAGTCATAGCCGTCTGGAGAGCTTCGATGGAGTGCTTGAGGGCCGCGAGTTGTTCTTCAGTAAAGCTAGAGATATCAATGGCGGGGGGTAGAAGAAGATGAAGGAGTAGACATGGTGAATGGGTTATGTTTGAGAAATAGGGGTTTTGAAGGTATTTAGGGTTTGAGGCGGCAGAGAGCAAAGGGAAAAGGGAGAGTGGATTCAAAGATTGATGGAGAGAGTGAAACAGTGGTGAAATCGGTTTGAGGTGAGGGTTACGATTTATAGAGGGCAAGAGATTTGGGAAACGAAACGAAAAGGGAAGGTGAGGATAGGCTTACCAAAAGTCTCGCCATTGATATCTTCAAAATCGGCAATCAGATCTTTTTCTCTCTCCACTAGTAACGGTCACTTTCCTCTTGTTTCTCGCAATCACACTGTTCCTCGCTGCAGAGCCATCAACTCACCATTGAATGCAGGCGACGCAGAGAGCAACAACTACCTGCAATTCTCAACGTTCAGCAGATTGTTCCTGTTCATTGTTCCCTTCGTAGTTCCCCCTTAGACAAATCCCATACAGAAGACTCTGAGTTCCTTGAGTGGATGAAAAGGCTAGTTTGGATATTTTATGGGGTTCACACAAAATTGCAAAGATCTATCCAAACAAAAATATAGGTAGGGAACAATAACGATCCAGATAATGATTCCCAGTAAAATAAGGCAAACAAAGAGAAGTTCATAAGGAACGTTTACCTGGATCCAAGCTAGGGACGGCTGTGCAACCAATTATCATTTTGGCTTGTAATGAGGGTTCAGATAATCAAATTGGTTGCTTTGGGCTTGAAGGAAGATGTTATCAAGTAAAAATATAGCATATATGATCAAGAATAGAAGTCGCAAGATGTTTTTGATATAGTGTAACACAAAGCACATAGCAAGACGAATAAGCAAGTCAATTGCAAGTAACATGCCACATAGAAGTTGTTCCCTAGTTTATAATTGATCGATCTAGCCAATCACTGAGGGAATAGTGGATGTGGACTTTCTCAATTTAGAGAGATCATCCCAAGGAGCATTCTCAAATACTCAAAGGATTTTTCTATCCAGTTCTTTGGTGAAGATATCTACAACTTGTTCCTCTGTCCTGCAATGATCCATTCTAATGAAATTTTTCTCAACATTATCACAAAGAAAATGATGACGAATATCAATATGCTTAGTACGTGAATGATGGACATGATTTTTGGAGATATTGATAGCACTAGTATTATCACACATAATGGAAACAATGCCAAAAGACATACAAAAATCCTCCAATTGTTGTTTAAGCCATAATACCTAGGAACAACAAGCGGCAGCAGCAACGTACTCAGCTTCGGCGGTTGAAAGGGCAACAGTGTTTTGTTTCTTTGATGTCCAAGAGACAAGGCATGGGCCAAGGAACTGTGCCATCCCTAATGTTCTTTTGCGATCCACGAGGTGACCAGCGAAGTCAGCATCGGTGAAGCCCACAAGTTCGAATCCACTATTCCTTGGATACCAAAGACATAAGTTGTCGTTCCCTTTCAAGTATCTCAGGATTCGCTTGACCTCAGTTAGGTGTGACTCCTTAGGATTTGCTTGGAATCTAGCACATAGACACACACTAAACATAATGTCTGGCCTACATTATAGCATCGACATCTTGTCCATTCAAATCTGCATCAAGTCGAGTGTTAGGAGAAATAGGAGTATCAATAGGTTTAGCTTTATCCATACCATACTTCTTCAATAGTTCCTTGATGTATTTTTGTTGATGTATTCTTGTTCCCTCAGAGGATTGAGTGACTTGTAATCCGAGGAAGAAAGAGAGTTCCCCGATCATACTCATCTCAAATTCACTGTTCATGAGATCTTTGAATTTTTCTACAAGGGCAGGGTTAGTGGAACCAAAAATAATACCATCAACATAGACTTGGACTACGAGAATCTCACCTTTGTGTTCTAGGAGGAACAATGTCTTGTCAATGGCTCCACGTCTGTATCCATTGGAGAGAAGGAACTGTGCCAGCCGATCATACCAAGCTCTGGGAGCTTGTTTGAGCCCATACAGTGCCTTGTCCAGAGCATACACATATTCTGGATGTTCCATGTCTTCAAAGCCTGGAGGTTGTTTCACATAAACTTTCTCTTGAAGATAGCCATTGAGAAAGGCTGTTTTGACATCCATTTGATATAACTTGAATCCTTTGAAGGAAGCATATGCGATGAGGAGTCGAATGGCTTCCATGCGGGCTACTGGTGCATATGTCTCATCATTATCGATCCCTTCTTGTTGGTTGTAGCCTTGAGCAACCAGTCTTGCTTTGTTCCTTGTCACAGTTCCAGAGTCATCAAGCTTGTTTATTAAAACCCATCTAGTACCAATGGTATGCTTGTGCTTTGGAAGGGGAACAAGTCTCCAAACTTTGTTTCTTTCGAATTGATGTAGCTCTTCTTGCATAGAAACTATCCAATCTGGTTCCTTGAGTGCTTATTTGATGTTCTTTGGTTCTACAAAAGAGATGAAGGCATAGAAAGCACAAAAGTCATAGAGTTGAGAGTGAGTACCTCGTTCTTCATATGGTGTGAGAAGATTGTCGACTGGATGGCTTTTTGCAATTCTGGAGCTTGTAGATGCTGGGAGTGGAGAGATAGAGAAGGATCTATAGTTGTTGTAGTTGTGGGAACAGTGACAGGTTCTGAAGGAGTTGAAGTTGTTCCCCGGATTATAGGTGTAGCAACGTTATCTTGTGTGTCTTCCTCCGAGTCCTCCACAATTGCATTTAGCAATTCTTCTTCGATTTCAGATGTATCACCACCAGAAGTTCCTATAGGAACAGTGGTGACACCAGTGTCAGCATCTTGGGTTGTTGCTGAGGGAACTATAGGTGCAGGTGGAGCGATGTTGATCGTAGTTCCGCTATCTGTGATAGTTCCCTGAGAGCCTAGTGTGCTTCCACTAGGAGTGGGTGCACGGTTCCCTGTGCGTGGGTTGTCACGATGATTGTTGTTGTCATCATCATCATCTGAGTCTTCTCGTTGCATCCTTGGAAAATCATGATCCGTTGTTGTTGGATTGATGGAATCACTCACATCTTAGGAGTGTTCATCGAAGACTACATGAATACTCTCTTCAATCTTCCGGGTTCGCTTGTTGTAGACTCTATACGCTTTGCTTGAGTTAGCATACCCCAGAAGATTCCTTCATCGCTCCTTGGATCGAATTTTCCCAAGTTGTCCTTTCCATTATTGTGAACGAAACACCTACAACCAAAGGCTTGCAAGTGGGAAACATTGGGCTTGCGTTCCCTGATTAGTTCATATGCAGTTTTATTTAACAATGGTCTAAGCATTGCACGATTAAGGATATAGCATGAAGTGTTGATCGCCTCAGCCCAGAATATTCGAGGAAGGTTGCTTGCAATGAGCATTGTTCTTGCCATGTCCTCCAATGTTCTGTTTTTCCTCTCGACTACTCCATTTTGTTGTGGTGTCCTAGGAGCAGAGAAGTTATGAGAAACCCCATGTTCCCTGCAGTAATCAAGGAACATGGAATTCTCAAACTCTGTTCCATGGTCGGATCGAATGGAGCTTAACTTGAGACCCAGATTTGTTTTCACACCCTTGATGAAGGATTCAAATGCCTCGAATACCTGTTCTTTAGAAGAGAGAAAGATTGTCCATGTAAATCTAGAGTAATCATCAACAATAAAAAAGACATACCTGTTCCCTGTATGACTTCTTATCCTCATGGGACCACAAAGATCCATATGGATCAGTTCCAGAGGACGAGAGGTGGTAACATCCGGTTTGATTTTGAAAGAGGAACGTGTTTGCTTTCCTCTTACACAGGCTTCACAGACTCCATGGATTTCAGGTTTGATATTTGGAAGTCCTCTAACCAGTTCCTTCTTGTGGAGTTTGTGAATGAGTTGTAAGTTTGCATGTCCAAGCCTTCTGTGCCACAGTTCCGTCTCTTCAGCTAGAGATGCAAAGCACAGTTCCCTTGAAGGCTTGAATGTTGTGTCAACAATGTACACATCGTTGAATCTGACACCTTTCAGCACAATCTCCTTGGTTTTTCTATTCCTCACGTGGCAATCTTTGATTGTGAACACAGTCTCGTTGTCTCCTTGATCACAGAGCTTAGCAAGTTAAAACCAAGTTGATGAACCAGACTAACCTCTTTGATTTTGATGTTTGAATTCAATGTAGCTTCTCATGTTCCCACTATCTCTCTGCATTGTTTATCTCCAAGGGACACGGTTCCCTTAGAGTGTTGTTGAAGTGAGGTAAGGTGATCTTTATTTCCTGTCATATGGCATGAGCATGCGCTATCAATGAACCACTTGTTGTTCCCCCTCACTTCATCCTGCATAAAGAGAGTTAGTGTTTAGCGACCCAGGCAACCTTGGCTTTACCTAGTTGTTTAGAGACAAAATAATATTCTCTAGGCTTATCATTGCATAGTTCAGGAGAAACATCGTAATCATTCAAATCGACATTATTACTTCTACTGTTCCTTCGCTGAGTATGCTCTTCAGTGAACCTTTGTTTCTTAGCACATTTTTTTCACAACATGGCCGTTGTTCCCACAATGCCAACATATCTTATAGTAGTCTCCCATGGCATACTTGCGATTTGGGACAGGCATCCTACGTTGTTTGGCTCTAACAGAGTCAGGTGTGTTAGGCAAGTTTCCATGGGATTGGATGAGATACATCTTATGGGCAAGTTGACCTTGATACCATGTTTGGTCTTCACTCAACACACTCTCTAAGGTCTTCACACGCTCTTCTAGATAAGAGTTCCTCTCCCTAGCATTTTAAAGTTCCCTATCCTTCATCTCTCTAATCTCAGGTATGGATAACTCATGTTCCTCACTCTCTTGTTTCTCTCCTTTGTACCCCAGACCATACTTGGGCTCAACAAAGGTAACTCTTTCTTCCCTAAGCTTTTGCTCAACCAGGATAGAGTGAATTTTATCAATCTGAGCTTTCATCTGAGATAGGTCCCTAACAGTGCTAAATGAACTATGATCACTGTGAGTAACATTACTTTCAACATAAGGAACAGCAGAGGAATTTGCAATTTTAGATAAAGATTCATTCAATTCATTGCATTTATCCTCAACATTACCTAGGTCATTTTGAGTTTTGATATTCTCATTATACATGCTCTTGATAAGAGAAATCAAAGATTTTTTATCGAAATTAACAAGAGATTCAAAGAAGGTTTCAAGATCTACCTCTTGTTCTTCAACTGGTGCCTTCAGAGTCATTGCACGCATTATGTTGTTCCCCCATGACTCTGGTTCATCATCTTCAGAGTTGGCACAATCATCTCCGCAGACAGTGACAAAAGCCTTCTTTTTATCATTCCCAGAATTTTCATCATTGTTGTCTGAGTTGTTCCCTTTAGGGCACTTATTGGCATAGTGACCATTTTCCTTACAGTTGAAGCAAGTAATATCCTTGATGTCTCGTTTCTCACCATTGTTCCCTTCATTCCTGAATGATCGACCCTTGTGATAGAGAGTTCGCATGGCCTTGGTGAGGAGAGCAGTTTCTGGATCTACACCATCCAAGTTGTCATCTTTATTGTTCTCTATCATCTCAAAAGCTTTTTTCAACCATCAAAGCAATGCCTTTAGGTTTGACATATTTATCTTCTTCATCATACTTCTTAATTTTTCCAAAAACTTCATGAAGTGTGAGTTTGAGAGTGTTGGGGTTCTCCTTGAGGATAGCTTTAGTCATCTTATGCCTTGGAGGAAGTCCATCAATAATGATGAAGATTTTCTCTTTAGGAAGGATTTCCTTTTCATCCACATCATGAGCAGCAAGTCTTGTGGTGATTTCCTCAAATCTCGATTGATAAGAGGAAACAGTCTCACCATTAACCATGGCGAAGTTATAGAAGTCTTTCTTTGCTTGGAAACGATCAAGCTCTCTAAGATCGGAACTTCCCATGTACATCTGTTCCAAGGCTGCCCACATATCCTTTGCAGTGGCACAAGAATGTAGCTTGGATGTATCTTCAATGTTGATTGCATTGTTGATAAACATTCAAGCCTTAGAGTTTTTCTCCATGATTCTGAAGTCATCCGGGCTCCAAGGTTTGATTCCCTTGGTCACATCTTCAATAATCTTCTCTTCCCCAACCTCAATTACTCTCAAGCATTGATAGTCATTGCTCTTCAACCAGTTAGTGAAGAGGTCCTTCCAGAGTGTTGGAACTTTCCACCAACAGGAAGGAACGGTGGTTTGTTGTTCCCAAGCCCAACTTCATGAGTAGTAGCCATTATTACCTGTGAATCTGAAAAGAACACACAATCTAGAGCTAACCTGCTCTGATACCAATTGTTGAATCGTTAGTGTGTTTAATCAGGGAACTATATGAATGTTCCCTGGGCAGCGGAAATAAGAAAAGATTCAAAGTAACAACAAAGTTCCAAAACGAATACTTGTATTATTAGAGTTGTACAATCTCACAAGTCTTATCTCCACCTATACCCTAAGCTAAAGACTTTGAGTGCAATCACCTCTAACTAACACAAGTACAAACGAAAACCAAAGCAATAACTACCCATACCTTGCTTTAGCTTTCCGATCTCAGTTCACAAGAGCTCTGGATGACAATAGCTGAGATGTCTTTCCCCAAGACAATTCTCATCTATATATAGGGACTAAAAAAGATCATATTACCAAATATCACACTATAAGCACATATGGTAACTATGACAAAAAATGTTTCCAAATAAACTCTAAATCTGATAAATATTTAGTTTCCATCTATAAAGTTTCCTAAGACTCAATATCTTCTTCTTCTTCTCCAAGTAAAACACGAAATCTTGTTTCCTTGTATAATCGAGTCTGTCTAGGAACAGCTGGCGTATCTCTGTGTTCTCGCATTGTTCCTCAGACGCGGCATTTCCATAAAAGAAACTTTCCTTGTATAGGTGCCATGCGCTTTCCAGCTTTCCCAATTGTTTGCGCGGGCAATGTTCCTTGTTGTCACAACTTTCCAATGTGCTCCTCTGTTTTCTCTTCTTCACTGTTTTTCCATTATTCCTTTATCCTTTCATGAAACCTGAAACTCATAGGAACAACAAAAAACCATAAAACCTAATGGTGTTTATCATCATCAAAACCAGAGGGAACTATCAAGGTTCCAACAGTTGTGGACTCAACAAAGAAGGGCACATAGAGGCAAACATCATTGGACTCAGCTTGGGTGGGTCTTTGAAATCAACTATCATGTTGGCTTATGATGAGGGTTCAAAGATCAAGTTGATTTCTTTGGGCCGAAAGAAGAACGTTTTCTAACACCCATGTTGACGTTAAATCATGAATCATGCTATCATACATTTGCACACACAAGAATGAATAATAACTCAGAGGATAAAACATCAAAACAAAATCACATAACACATGGCAATATGACGTAATAGTTCCTTCTTAGTTGACTCATCTTCTCTAGCCAATCATCGGGGTACTTATGAAAGTAGTCCAAACTATTCAGTCTAAGAAATTCATTCCTAGATACATTCCAAGGGATCAACATAAACATGAAGTAAACAAAAGTAAATATGCATGCTTGTGACAAAGATACTTATCTCATTCCTTGGTTTCATGGGACAGTTCCAAATCGCTTTGACCTCACCGTTCCTGGGCACCGTTCCCCCTGAACTAGTTGTCTCATGTCCTCTGAACTGGGAATTGTTCCCCTTAAGCTTCAACACTTCCTACCAAACCACAAGTGAGTTCCCAACTCATTGTTCCTATAGGTTGTGAGGGATTAATCTCATTGAAACGCCTCTTCCTAGGCTGTTCCCTCACACCTACCTGCAAAACAAGCTAAGTCTTGTTCTTGGGCACCCAAACAAAGTTGGGTTCCCTTGGGTTAGTCCTAGCACCAAAAGACTCAACAGTTTCATAATCCATATATCGAGAATGCACATAAGGATTAGAAAACTTACCTCTCCTGGGTTGTTGCACTCGCTGGGCATTGTTCCTTGATGTAGGAAATCTGCGATCGTTCCTGAAAGCATAGTGCCCACGACCCACGTTGTTCCCATCTCCCATAGCTTTGCCTAGGCTTCTGTTGTGGTGGAGTCTTTCTTCCATGAAACCATGTTTCCTTGTGTGGTGTCTTCTTCTCAGGCCTTGGTTAGTGCCGACTTGCACCTTGTGCACTTGATTTTGCCTTAGGAGCAACGTAGCCTAAACCAGCGGTACGGTTCGCAGTGGCTTGCTTAAGCCAAATCTTGTGCGCTTTTGTTTCTGCATACCAAGATTGGTTAGTAGAACTATTGTTTTCAAGAAGACTTACCTTAGCCTCCAAGTGCTTGTTCCGGTCGTTGGCACTCTGCAACTTCCTTTGTAGAAGGAACAGTTCCTCCTTGTCTTCAGCCTTGACACCTGGTTATTCCTTAACAAACCGCAGCTCATACAACTTTTTATCATTCTTAAGATTAGTAGCAATAAGCTCATCAACCCTAAGTTTCATCTTTTCCAACTCAGTTTGGTCAGATGGAACAGTTCCCTCCTTAGAACTAGCATTCTCTAAGTCTTTTAAAAGTTGTAACTTTTCTTTCTCAAGACTCTTCACCTTAGCATGCAGTTCCTTATTCTTAAAACTCATATCTTCAACATTAGATTTAAGAATAGCACACTCATCACGAGATAGGGAACAACTAGCAGCATCAAGTTGCTCACTCAACTCTTCATTTTTCCTATAAACTTTCTCAATAAAGACTATCAGAGAACGCTTGCTACAACCCTTCAATGCAGTTTAAGTGTCAGAGTTGCTTACCTCATCTTCGGAATCAGATGCACACTATTCCTTAGCCACCAAACACAACTTGGGACTTGCCCATGACTCCGGATCAGATTCGGAATCACTTCCCCATGTGGCAACAAAGGCTTTCTCCTTTCCATTGCCCTTCTTCTTCCTGGAAGAGTCATCATCATCCTCCGACTCCTTTTTCTGGGGACAATCCCTAGCAATGTGCCCCTTTCCTTGACAATTGTAGCAAACAATGTTAGGATTCTTCTTGAAAGACTTGCCTTGATCCTTGCGATCCTTGTCTTTCTTATTGAGGAGGCCCCTCATAGCATTCATGATGAGCGCCACTTCTGGGTCCTTGTCATCCTTGTCCTTCTTGTCCGCCTTTACTTGCTTGAACGCTTTGGAAACTTTCAAGGCCATCATTCCCTTCGGGGGACTTTCATCTTCATAAGATTTCAGCTTATCTTCATGAGAAGTGAGAGATCCTATGAGATGCTCCAAAGGTAAGGAACTCAGATCCTTGGCTTCTTCAATCGTCGTTACCTTAGGAATCCACTTCTTGGGTAGACTTCGCATCACCTTTCGAACTTGATCTACAGTGGTGTACACCTTTCCCAAACAACTTAGCTCATTAACAATAACATTGAAATGAGCAAACATCTCCTTTATGGACTCATCATTTTCCATCTTAAACAATTCATATTGTTTGACAAGAAGATCTATCTTGTTTTTCTTAACCTCAATGGAACCGTCATGAGTTGCACACAACATGTCCCACATTTTCTTAGCACTTGTGCAAGCCGAAACCCTGCTATACTCACTATCACATAATGCATGGATAAACAGTTTCATAGTGATGCACCCCTGCCCACCATGACTGCAACTGAGGAGGAGGAAGCCATGATCATCCGCTCATAAGGGCCCATAACAAGATCGTGTGCCAAGGCCATCGCCAATGCCACACAATCATTGATCGTGCGCGTCGTCGCTAGCCAAGGAACGCAAGAGACCGCGTTCTCTCTCAGACTCCTCCAGTAAAGTTCAGAGATCGCGTTCTCTCTCAAAATCCTCTCCACCATCATTGATCGCGATCTTTGATTGTTTGTTATTTTTCACATTATTATTTTCAGTTATTTTCTTTTGGATGTGTGTTCCACGCGTGTCGCGTGGGCTAGCCCATTAAGCGAGACTCGACCCATCCGAGTCCCACTACCCCTATAAAAGGCCATCTCAGCCTTCTGTATTAGGTTACGTTTATTTTAATCAAAGCTTGAGTATTGAGTGCCATTTGCCTCCTCCATTTGATCGGACGTCAAAACCCTAGTCTTTTTTCGCATCCCCTTCCTCCGCCGCCGACGCTACGGCACCCACTCGAACCCTTCGAGTATATCCCTCCGTTGCTGACGCTACGGCCTCGCTCGACCCATTGAGCCACCACCCATCGCGCCTAGCCCTGAGGCCACGAGTCACATACACCTCATCACCTCGCCTCCGTCACCGTGCTTGCTTGCTCGCGTGAAGTTACAAAGACCACATTCCATCAATCCACATGTGGATACGAGACGAGCGACTCACCACCAAGACTTTGATCCGGCATCCGAAGGCAGGAACGCATCAACTGGCATCAGAGCCTTTGGTCTTATAAGTCGCTATTTCAAGTGCATTTGTTCACGATTTTTTTTTCTTCCCATCATCCATTTCTTCCGCCATCATCATTTTCAATAAAAAAAAAATTCCTATTACCATCGGTGTCTCAAGTCAAGGACTTGGCCGAGTAGTTTCTTCAACCGCGCGATATTGGTGTGATTTGCTAGCATAAGATCTTCAAGATTGTGTAACTCATTCCCTGATTTGTTGCATGATTTTCGCTTATCTTACTTACCATATCCTCTAGGTTGTTAGCCGTTATCTCTCCAAGATCTTCTCTCTCTCCAATCACCGAAATTTAAGTGATTTTCTTTGCTTAAGTTACTTTGCCATTATTTGTTTGATTTGCTCTTATCCGAGATCTTCCAAAGTCAAAGTGAAAGATCTCGGCAATTTAAATTCAAAAAAAGAAAGAAAGTCAAAGTCGGAATTCAAAAAAAAAAAGACACGACTTCAATTCAAAAAAAAAGAAAAGAAAGGGAAAGCCAAAATAAGGCAACCCTTTTCCACCATCAGCTTGGCTCATTTCTCTATCTCCCCACCGTCTAGGTCGACACCTAGAAGATAGGCTTGTTTGTTTGTGAAGATCGCGTAGAGGTTAGGACTTGATTGCTTGGTCTTGTTTGATTTTGTGCTTACGTCTCACATCTATCTTGTGTTAGCCTTAAGCCGCCCTTACGGCCTAAAGTCCTTGCCCACCTACGTGAACATTTGTTATTTGTTGGTGCTTGCTTGATTGTTGGTTTTGTTGTCTTTTGTTCGTTTTTACTTGGATGTTTGGTCACATTGTCATAGGAAGCATGACGGCCCCTACTCATCCAAGTGGAGACGGCAATGGTGCCAACGAGAATGCACCAAACCCGTCCTTGGTTCCCCAACATTGAAGATCCCATTCTGGAGCTCTCCACTGAACAACGCGAGATACAAGAGCTCAGGCACCAAGTTGCTCAACTACAAGCCATGCAACGCGTCGGATCATCAAGTAGTTAAAACCTTAAAACCTTGGTAATATCATTATGGGGATCGAAGTTGGGCGTCCAGCGTCGGATCATCAAGTAGTTATCTCCGAGCATCCAGGGCCCCTCCCCTCAGTAAGAACATGATAAGCCAGTAAGGGAATTTTTAGGAGAGAATGAGCACATATCAGAACTTGACTCCTTGGAAGTGGTTTGTGCTAGTGTCGGGAACTGATTCGTGGAGTTGGGATGGGAAGCTTCCAAAGAGAATAAGGGTTCGTAAAGCCCTCTACATGTCGACCTTTGCCCTCGAGGGGGAAGCAAGATCATCAATTTTCATATCACCACCAGAGCATGGTGGTTTAGGTTCATGGGGTGGGTTGCCTGGGTGGGACTGCATGAATCGAGCAACGCCGGCGATGGCAGACAGCGAAGCTATCGAGGCCGAAATCAAAAATAGTCAGGGCGGGGAAACCTAGCGCGTGGGGCGCATTTTTTTCCTTTTTTGACAGCGCTTGCGAGTTGGGACTTGTGAGAAGGCAGCTTTAAATACGCCGAAAGGCATAACTGCACAGGTTTCATAAATTAACTAGCCATGAGGCCAAAAATAGCACATGTTGCTATCATCTTTATACGCCATGAGGCCAAAAATAGCATAGTTTGTTATCGTCTTTATACCCCATGAGGCCAAAAATAGCACTGGTTGTTATCGTCTTTATACGCCATGAGGCCAAAAACATCACAGATTGCTATAGTCTTTATATGCCAGGGCGAGCCAAGAAAGCAAGAAGCATGTGAGTCATCATGCAAAGTAACGAGATGCTACATCTAAGCTCAATCCAAATGAAATATTACAACAATCAGCTTCCTTAACCACGATTGATGCTTAAGGAACCTGAGGGGCATTTGTGTTGGTAAAAATTATAAGGTGAAATATAATTTATTATTATTATTAATATTCCATTCTTATTAAACAAGCAAGAGGAAAAACTCATTAAGGCCAAAGGCCCATTAAGAAGCTTCCAAGAAGAAAAAGAGGTATTTAATGTCTTCTTTTAACCCTAACTGAAGGGGAGATTCATTCAAATATCTATGAAAAACCCTAGCCTCCATCTCTATGAAAGAAGATCTGACTTGAGCGTCGGAGGGTCTTCCGGGGGAGAAAGCTCCGCCCTTTGGCCTTTCTCTATGTTCGCAGGGCAGTAGAAAGATGATCGGAGGACACCGGAAACTCGCCGGAGTTACGGATTCTCGTCGTCATCAACATTCTATTGTGGTACAAATTTATGCTACCACACTAGGAATACAATGAATGCTGGATTTTGACCAATTTGTTTAATCTTCAATCTATTCAAATTTTGGGATTTTTTAAATTTCAAAAAATATTTAATGCGTAACTTGAGAGCTATATATTATTCGAGAAAATGACTTAATTATGCATATTTCATTATAGATTCTTAAAAAATACCCTATCATAAAAATAAGATATTAGTAACCCACCTCTATTAAAATTAGACCAAAATAGCACTCTCATCTTCTTCTTCCTCTTCTCCATTGGAGTCAAAACACCTAACGATCATCACGAAACCGTTGTCCCACTCCACCCTATCTAGTTGCGGAGCCAGGGGCACCCCCCCTCTTATCCTATGGTCAGTATATAGTTTTATTAGTGCATTGAATACAAACATAGCTTAGTTGGTACTTCCTTCTTGTATACAACTTACCCGTGTTCGATTCTTGCCTAACCTCTGCTCACCATTTTTTTCCTTTCAACGTGGAGAGCTTAATCCCCCGTTCATTCACTTCAGTTTTGAATTTCATTTGTCTCCCAGACCCCACTCAGCTCTCTTCTATTCCTCTTTCATTTTCTTTAACAATTCTTTTTCATTATTTATTTTGTTTTATAATGAAAATTTTATTTTCATAATTAAGTTGGTTAGACATAGAAATATAATTAGGTGAGTATATTTTAATATATAACTAGTTTTTTTAAATTGTAAATTTTTATTTATAAAAAATAAACTAGTTATCTATTAATAAAGTAGACTTTATTTCAGATATAATGTAATGATTGTTAGGATAAGAAAGCCAAACTAAATAAATTGTATGCTTGAGAAAAATATAAAATTTCAAAAGTATTTCATGAGAAAATTATAATAAATTATATATACTAAATAGAATTATTGTGTTATAATTCATATTAGGTATGAGAATAACTATACTCAATATAAAAAGAGTACCTTTTGTATGTATGAATGTAAAATAGTTTGAGTGTGTTATAATTAGACGGGATATAAGAATAATTATGCAATTTAAATTGTTAAGTTAATAATGATAATATCTCGTTGTTCGCTTGCACTTTATCAGTCCGCTAATACGGCTAGTGTGCTCCCTCTTTCAAACATAGCTTAGTTGTTCGCTTGCACTTGTTCGTTCGCGGTGGAAATGGTAGATCGAGAAAAGTCTTATAGGCATAAGTCAACCTCCTTTTCCTACAGTCAACACCAAATTTGCAAAATGAGGCGGTTGATGCTGTTGGGGATTAGATGTGTATAAGCGAATTTTCATAAAACTATTTTCTAGCATTTAACAAGAATCTCATTCATGAATCAATAGGAATCAATTAGAAGTAGAGTTACATACCGTTTGATGCGAGTCTGAAACGTTCCTACAGGATTTCAGCGGAGATCGAAAGCCCCAAGTCTGGCTTCTCTAATTGGTCCACACGAGTCTGGAATCTGGATCTTCGTTGGTCTCGTCTGCTAGAATGACGAACGAAAGAAAATGAACGAAGCTTGCACAGGGAGGGTTCGGCCGTGCACTTGCTTGGAGGAGGAGTCAATGTTTTATACGTTTGTTTCCAAGAGAGACAATTACTTATGTAAGATCATATCTTATCATAATTGATGGATATAATATCTTTATATTATTTCTATATATCTTCTAATAAGATACCTCCTTATCAAGTAATTACCAATGGTAACTTTTATCCAATAATAATAAAAGCCAATCTCCCAATTAAAGCCAATGGGACGAAATCCATGTCCCACATGGGCTTCCGGTTCGGTTTGATCCAACCCGATAACTCTATGTGTGTGACCTCATAGGACCCGGTTATTATAGCCATGGGCGTAACCCGATTAAGCCCATTGATCGTAGTTGGCTTCTAGCAAAGCACTATGACCCCTAAAATTCCCGGATTGTAAATCTCCATTAATTGTCATATTCCATGTTCGGTAATTGCACCTTTGATTAAAGGACACAATTCCTTCAATATCCCACTTGTCCTTAAAACAAGTGTGCAATGTTAAATCCCTTTGTATCTTAGTGTCTGATTTGATTATATGATGACATCCATATCTCCTATCAAATGCGCTTCTTGAACTCTTGAGTTTGAACTGTCAAATAACGAATGATTATAGATAATCCATCCGAGCATGGCCATGCATTTTTTAGTTCTCACTCTTCAAGTGGCCGAGACACCATTCCTATCCATGTGTCACTGTATACATGAAGAAGGATGTAGGATCATGATTGTTAGATTAATAATCAGGGAACTAAGAATACGAGTATTCAGTTCCGTTCGCAGCGAAAATAAACAATCAACTAAATGAACAAGTTCCTTATAGTGGAAACCTTCGATTGCCAACTAGCAATCTAGGATAAAAACCACTACCTTTCTTTCGAAAGGATTTCAAGGTCTACTTCTTGATTTCTTATCTCTTTGGTTACAGTTTATCCTAGGAACAAACACACAGTTTCTTTGCCTTACACACAGTTAGACAATCCTAGATAACTTAACACAAATTATAATCAATCCAAGGAGCAGTCCTTAGCACCAAGGAACTAACTCATTTACAGTCACATGAACTTAGCACGCAACTCTCTGATTCCTTGATTGGTTCCTCTTGATCTTGATTCTGTTTGATGATCTGTTTGAAGCTTCACACTTTGATGTTGGCTAAGGAGTGTGATTCTATTGTTAATGCTTGAAGATAGCAGCAAAGCTTATCTTCCTTATATAGTGAATTCTCGAGGTTGGATCTTCTCTTGGTTCCCACAAATCAAGCTTGCCCTAGGATGTGTGGTGATCCTTGATTCACGCTGTCCTTGACATGTACCAACAACCTAGGCAGCTCAAAATCCAATTTGGTTGGTCAACTGCTTCTGTCCAGTCGTTCTCCAACTCCTTCCATCCGAGGTTCATTAATCTGGATACTTTGGAACTGTCCTCTGGATGGTGACAACTTTATGACCTGTCGCTTTCAGCGACCTTTGTCCGAGGTTCGGTGTTCTAGACAACTTGGAGCTTTCCTCTGGATGGTAGCAGGCTTTTAGAAGCTTTTCTCAAGTCGCTTTCACCTCCTTTTGTCCGAGGTTTGGTGTTCCCAGATTTCTCGGGAAACGCAAGATCACGTGTTGCATTTCTGGGCACACCTGGGTTCCTTTGGCTTGCTGCTTGGTTCTTTTGTCTTGTTTGGCTTCCATGGTTTCGACAATTGTCCTGTGGTTCCTTAACACACATCTTTGAGATAAAACATTAGTATCAAAATATTTGTCATCTTCAAAAGTAGAGAAACTGAGGAAATGAACTCTTCTGGGAACTGAAGTTCCTGAGTTCCGTTTCCTAACAATTTCCCCCTTTTTGATGATGACAAATACAAGGAACCTGGCAACATAATAAGGACGTGATTTTCATGAGACTAGTTGAGTTGGGAGATTTTACAATTTTATAAAATAATGAGAGAACATTCAATAGTTGCAAATTCCCCCTAAGCAGATGAACTAAGTTATTCAAGTTCCCCCTTAGAAGTAGAACGGGTTCAGAGTTCCTATAAGTCCAGTAGTTCCAATAGTTCAAGGTTCCTATCCATTCTTCCCCCTTATGACATCATCGAAAAGATCAGTTAACTTGTTAAGAACAGGATATCAAAGGGAAATAAATAATTGCGCCAAACCCATGACAGAAACCATAATAGAAACTTAAGGCATAGACAAATAATGCATAGAAACATTGCCAAAAAGTTCATTAAACATTAAAAACTTAAAACATTGTCCAGTAACGAAGTAGGGAAAGACAAAAAAGATCACAAACAAGTGGAACCAACAAGGACATCACTAGTAACTTGATAAAAGACAACGGAAGGATAGAAGAGGGGAGTAGGACCCTAGGAAACTACTAGAACACTGTGGAGTTATCGAGCTGGGAACTACGAGAGACGTTCATATGGCATAGCAGTGGCCTCCGCTTCATTATCCTTCTTGTCCTCAGTTCCTTCATCCTGGCCTATTGCCTTAGTTGCTCCAGTAGCATCCTCCCAGGTTTTCTGAAGCACCTCTACCAGACTGGAAACAACAGCGCTCATTTTCCCTAGCTCATTTACTTGATCACGAAGGGCGACCGTTATGGCAGTCGAGCCTTCCGTGATAGCTTTTTCAATACGACCCAGAGAGGAGAGGATCGCAAAGGAGTCTTGAGGGGGGTTGAGCGGTGGCAGAGAGCTTGAAGGAGCTTGGGAACTGGCCTTTGCTTTAGGCGGATCATCTTGAGTTTCAGAGGGAGCGGCCTGGTGATCTTTGGTTTTCAGTTTCCTGACTGTGACAATGGTGAGAAACTTGTTGTAGGCGGTTTCAGGAAAATCATCTGGATATTGGTGGAGCATGGAGAGGATGTTTTTTATGAGGTGAGGGAAGGGCGGGGCATGGGATTCATGAGTCTTACAGAACTGCATATGGGCCAACACGATCCTGGGGAGATCAACTTGGGCACCAGACAACACCTTGTCCATGAGAATAGCATCAGTGATGAGAACCGTGGCCCTGTGCTCTTGCCTGGGGACCAAATTTCTGATGATCCAGAGGTGCAACAACTTGTTGGAGATAGAGAGTCCCTTAGTCTGCAGGCTCGTTGGATAGTCGCCATCATAGAGATTTTTCACCACTTCAGTCTTTGTTTTGTAACCCTTTCCTTTGGGCCATGTCTTCTTCTGATGTAGGATATCTGTTGGAACGATGACGTTCCCTCTAGTTTTGATGATGATAAACTCAAATGCTTTTGATGGTTTTTAGTGTGACTATGAGTTTCAGGAAACGATCGTGTCAAAGGAACGATGAAAACCAATGAAGAGTCAAAACAGAGAAGCAAAGGAACAGCGAAGCCAACAATGACAAAACAACACGCTGGAACGAAAGAAGAGAAGAGACGCGTGATATTGAATAAAACAGAGAAAGGGAACAGCGCAAGGAACGAAGGATGCGCGCTGAAACCCTAGAGAGCCACCGAATATCTGTTATGGAAAACAGATTTGGAAGTTGCAACTTGGGCCTCAAGGAAGATCTCGGTGAAGAGATAATTTGGTTAGAATATTTCTAGAAAAGATTGTATAGGATTTTAGGATCTTATTTTTCGTTAAGTAAATTTAGGGTAAATCAGAGAAAATTTGGAGACTACGTATGAGACAGCTGCGAACTTCATTTACAACGGAACACAGAGAGCAATTCTAAGAGCAGAACATTCGGAAGAAAGAAGAACACTTACAAGTACGAGACTTTGGTGAGTTGAGTATTTGTTAGGGTTTCGTCTGTCTAGTGTGTTGTTAGGAATGTTACATCTAAGAGGTCTAGATATCTAGGAGTAAACTAGATTAAGAGAAGACTTGCTTGTTGTAATTCCTGGAATAATAACATAAGTAGACATTTGAAATCCTACTAGGGAAACCTAGAGGTAGAGGTTTTTCTCAGTCAACTAGTTGGTTGATTGAGTTTTCCTCTCTAAGGAAATGAGCTTGCTACTTATTAATCTGTCGTTATTTTCCGCTGCCCAAGGAACGAACTTGTCGTTCCTTGATCTAACACACTCGATTCTACAATTGGTATCAGAACAGGTGCTCTAGATTGTGTGTTACTTACAGATTTTACAGGTAACAATGGCTCCCAGTACTGTCGAAGTCGGTTTGAACTCCTCAAGGCCTCCTCTCTTGCTCGCTGGACAATATCAACATTGGAAAATACTTTTCATCAAGTGGGTGCAAAGCCATGACTACCAATGCTGGTTGGTGATCTCTCTTGGTGATATTGACATTGTTGATCTTGAGAAGAAGAAGAAAATGAAGAAATGGGATCAAGACGATCTCCAAGTCATGGAGAAAAATTGCAAAGCAGCCATGCTCATCAACAACGCTCTCAATCAACAAGATGTGCAAAAACTCCAATCTTGTGAGTCGGCCAATGCTAAATGGCTTGCCTTGGAACAGATGTATATGGGAAGCAAGGATCTGTATGAAGTTGATCGTTTCACTGCGAAGAAGGACTTTTACAACTTCAAAATGGATGACAAGGAAGATGTGAGTTCCTATCAAGCACGATTTGAGAAGATCACAGCAAATCTCACTGCTCACTCCGTCACCGATGAGGAAATTCTCCCCGATGAGAAAATCCTCATAATCATTGATGGTCTCCCTCATCGTCATGCAATGACCAAAGCTATTTTGAAGGAGAATCCCAACACCGTCAAACTGACGTTCCATGAGGTATTCAGCAAGATACAAAAGTATGACAACGAAGAAAAGGCTGCAAGAAACAAGGATTCCAAAGAAAAGGGAATTGCCTTGATGGTTGGAAAGGCTGTCGACAGAATTGAGAACAACCTCGACGACAATGATGGCTCCGATGACCCTGAGGTGGTATTGCTCACTAAAGTCATGCGTTCCCTCTACAACAAAGGAAGAAACAGTAGAGGAGGGCACGGTGAGACTCGTGACATCAAGGATATCACTTGTTACAACTGTAATGAGAAGGGTCACTACTCCAGTTCATGCCCAAAGCCGAAGAAGGCAAGCAAACCTTCTGGGAACGAAGAAAAGAAAGCTTTCGTTGCTGTCTGGGGCAATGAAGATGACTCAGATAACGAAGATCCTGAAGCATGGAGTGGAACGATGTGTGCCATGGCCATCAACAACTCGTCTGAAGAAACCGAGGTAAATCCCAAAGATTTCTTAAAATCTCTTGTGAATTTTGATAAAAAATCTTTAATTGCTCTCATAAGAAATATGTATGCTGAGAACATGAAAACTCAAGAGGAACTAGCTAATTCTGAAGATGAATGTAGTAGTCTAAAAGAAAATATTTCTAGAACTGATAGTACCTCGACTGTTCCTTGTTCTTCATGTGAGGCTAATCATGAGGAACTTCAGGGTTTGAGAAATGAAAAAGTTTCTTTGCTTATGAATGAAGTCTCTAACAATACTGAGGCAAGGAGTATAGCTATTCCAAGTAAGCTTGAAGCACAGGTGTCCGAGATAAAGTCCTATGTGCACAAAATTCATTCTGTCATGATGGAACAGAAGCTTGAAGCTAAAAGCGTCAAGTTTGTCAAAGCAAAGTATGGAATTGGCTATACAGGTCCCAACCAAAAGGAAGAGGACTCATCCATCATGGAACTACGTGAAGCTAGAGATAGAGAACTTCAAGATACTAAAGAGAAGAATCAACATCTCGAGGAACGTATCAAAGTACTTGAAAGCGGCTTGGATGAATCCCAATCATGGTACACTGGACAACCCGCTCACAAGATCTTCCTCAAGCAATCTCAGGGAACGAAATCCAATGTTCCATGTCCTGAACGTGCGAAGCAACGCAAAAGCATCGTGCCCAACAGGAAGTATGTTCAGATGGAACAGTTCAAGCTGTGTTGGTTTTGTGGGGACAACATACATGTGCAAAGAGACTGCAAAAAGAAAAAGAAGTTCTCTGAAGAGCACACAAAGAGAAGGAACAGTAGGAGTAACAATGTGGACTTGAATGATTTCTATGATGATTCACATGTGCATAGTCATAATCTTGCTAGATCTAGGAAGAAAAATGTTGCTACTGTTAGAACTATTCCTATGGAACAATTGCATTATGTGTCTCGACCAGGTAAGACTAAACTTGCCTGGATCGCCAAAAACTAACCTTTTCTGTGCAAGCTGAAGTGAGGGGGAACGAGAGGTGGTACATTGACAGCGCTTGTTCGTGCCATATGACTGGAAAAGAAGATCAACTTACCTCACTTCACAAACACTCATGAGGGAGTGTTGCTCTTGGAGACAAGAGACGCAGAGAAATCATTGGAACAGGCGAAACAAAACTAAACTCCAGCATCACGGTAAAAGAGGTTAGTTTAGTTCATGAACTTGGTTTTAGTTTGTTGAGTGTTGCACAGCTTTGTGACCAAGGGAACAACAAGACGGTCTTTACCTCACAAGAATGCTATGTCAAAGATCGTGAAACCAAGAACATAATTTTGAAAGATGTCAGATTCAAGGATGTATACATTGTGGATAAAGACTTCAAGCCAAAGGAAGTCCTATGCTTTGCGTCTATAGCTGATGAGACGGAATTGTGGCATATAAGGCTTGGACATGCTAATCTTCGACTCATTCACAAGCTTTATTCAAAGGAACTTGTTCGTGGTCTTCCCCATGTTCAATCGGAGTTCCATGGCGTCTGCGATGCTTGTGTAAAGGGGAAACAGACTCGTTCCTCATTCAAGATCAAACCAGATATAACAACCTCTCATCCTCTGGAACTGATCCATATGGATCTCTGTGGTCCCATGAGGATAAGAAGTCATGGTGGGAACAGGTATGTTTTCGTAATTGTCGATGATTATTCCCGATTCACTTGGACAATTTTTCTGTCTTCGAAGGATGAAGTCTTCTCTGAGTTCGAGGCTTTTATCAAGAAGATGGAAACAAGCTTAGGAAAGAAGCTAAAGGCAATAAGGTCTGAACATGGAATGGAGTTTGAGAACTCCATGTTCTTCAACTTCTGCGAGGAACATGGTGTGTCTCATGACTTCTCCGTGCCTAGGACACCACAACAAAATGGAGTTGTGGAACGGAAGAATAGGACTCTGGAAGATATGGCAAGAACTCTTCTCATTGCAAGCAACCTTCCAAGGATTTTCTGGGCTGAGGCAGTAAACACTGCTTGTTATATCCTTAATCGTGCCATGCTTCGTCCCTTATTGAATAAAACTACATATGAACTAATAAGGGATCGTAAGCCCAATATTTCCCACTTGCGTGCTTTTGGATGCAGGTGCTATATTCACAACAATGGCAAGGATAACTTGGGAAAGTTTGATCCTCGAAGTGATGAAGGAATCTTCTTGGGCTATGCAAGGGCAAGCAAAGCTTATAGGGTATACAACAAGAGACTGCGCAAAATAGAAGAAAGCATTCACGTCGTCTTCCACGAAAACTCCAAAGGTTCAAATGGAGAGTTCGAAGCCTCGTCCCCAGAAGAAGGTTATCCAAGAATGCAACGTGAAGACTCTGATGATGAAGACAATGGTCCTTCCACTCGACCAAATGCCGGTTCTGGGAACGGACACCCCAGTACAGATGCGGCATTTCCATCATCTCCGGACTCCTCAAGTCCGAATGAGTCCTCAAAGGAGGATACCTCAAGTGACACTGTACAAGAAACAAAAGCTACCTCCACCTCCATCGTCGACTCAACAACCATGCCCCCATCTATGACTATTCTCATCACCGTTCCTGCTGGAACTTCTAGTGATGTTGTGGTTGTCAGTTCGGAAAATGATGAAAACGGAACAGATGGTTATGAGAGTGCTCATGACCCCACACTTCTTGTGTCAAAGAATGCTTTTGTCCGAAAGGAACACCCTACTCACAATCTGATCACACCCTTCGATGAAAGAGGTTTGCGCTCTAAATTAAATATGTTTTGTGCATTCCATGCATTTATCTCTCTTGTAGAACCCAAGACTATCAAGGAAGCACTGAAGGAACCAGATTGGATCGTAGCTATGCAAGAAGAGTTACACCAGTTTGAGAGAAACAAGGTCTGGCGTCTCATTCCTTTACCTCGCAATAAACATGCCATTGGCACTCGATGGGTGTACAGGAACAAGCTTGATGACTCTGGGGTAGTCACAAGGAACAAAGCACGGTTAGTTGCCCAAGGCTACAATCAACAAGAAGGGATTGATTATGATGAGACATATGCTCCAGTAGCTCGCATTGAAGCCATTCGTCTCCTCATTGCCTATGCTGCTCATAAAGGGTTCACGCTATACCAGATGGACGTCAAGACTGCGTTTCTTAATGGATATCTTCAAGAAGAGGTATATGTGAAACTACCCCCTGGCTTTGAAGACGTCAATTTTCCCTCTCATGTGTATGCATTGGATAAGGCTTTGTACGGTCTTAAGCAAGCACCTCGTGCTTGGTATGATAGACTGGCACAGTTCCTTCTTTCCAATGGATATCGTAGAGGAACAATTGATAAAACTTTGTTCCTTCTGGAACACGAAGGTAAGATTCTGGTGGTTCAAGTCTATGTTGATGATATTATTTTTGGTTCCACTAACCCCGCTCTTGTAGAAAAATTCAAAGATCTTATGAGTAGTGAGTTTGAGATGAGTATGATTGGGGAATTATCCTTTTTCCTTGGATTACAAGTCACCCAAACTAAGGAAGGAACGAAGATACATCAACAGAAGTACATCAAGGAGTTGTTGAAGAAGTACGGTATGGACACTGCCAAACCCATCGTTACTCCTATTTCTCCTAACACTCGCTTGGATGTAGATCTTCATGGAACGAACGTTGATCCCACCATGTATAGAGGAATGATTGGTTCGCTTCTATATCTCACGGCAAGTAGGCCAGATATTTTGTTTAGTGTGTGTCTCTGTGCTAGATTTCAGGCAAATCCAAAGGACTCACACTTGAAGGAGGTCAAGCGTATCTTCCGATACCTCAACGGAATGGACCACTTGTGTCTATGGTATCCCAAGAACTGTGACTTCAACCTTGTTGGATTCACAGATGCCGACTTTGCTGGGCACGTAGTAGATCGCAAAAGCACTTCCGGAATGGCACAGTTCCTTGGTCCCTGTCTCGTTTCATGGGGTTCCAAGAAACAAAACTCTGTGGCCCTTTCCACTGCAGAAGCCGAGTACGTCGCCGCGGCAAGTTGTTGTGCTCAGGTATTGTGGCTTAAACAACAACTGGAAGACTATGGTATGTCTCTTGGCACCGTTCCTATTATGTGTGATAATACTAGTGCTATCAACATTTCAAAAAATCCAGTTCATCATTCACGTACCAAGCACATTGACATTCGTCATCATTTCCTACGTGATAATGTTGACATGGGCTTTATTAGAATGGAACATTGCAGGACTGAAAATCAAGTGGCCGACATCTTCACCAAAGCACTAGACAAAGGTCCATTCGAGTATCTTCGATTACTCCTTGGCATGATCTCTCTGAATTGAGGACCTTCACACCCATTATTCCCTCAATGCTTGGCTAATTCGTTCCATAATTTTCATGAAGTTCCTTGTATGCGTGCCTTTCATGACTTGATTTTCATGACTTTAGCTTATTCGAATTGCCTTGTGTTAGGATGTAGATACTTTGTCTTTTGATTTGTGTTGAAATACTTGATTGCATGCTAACATCTCTATTAAATACCCAAAACAACCAATTTGATGAATTGAACCCTTATTACAAGCCCATATGATAATTGGTTGTACAGCCTATCTTAGCCGCGATTCAGGTAAACGTTCCCTATGATCCCTCTTTGCTAAACTTTTTACTGGGAATAATTACTTGAGTTGTCTTTCTCCCTACCATGTGTTTGGATATACTATATTTTGTGTGAACCCAAAATATCCAGACTAGCCTCGCAAGCACTCTTGGTCTCAGGGGGAACGAAGACTGTTACTTGGTACAACGAGAAACTGCTTGCTTTGGAACGGACATTATTGCTCAGAATTAAGGGGAACTGATTCTGCTATGAAACAGAGAATTTTGAATCAGGAACTGGGCATTTATTGAGTTACAGGTACCCGTTGGAACGGCTTCTGGGCTGATTTGACTGATCTGTGATAGGAATAGTGACTCGCCATTCAAGCCAAAATTGGCCGTTGGATCTTGGAAAGAGAAGAAGTTATTGAAGGAAAGTTTAAAAAAGGAGACGGTTGAGATACGAAAAGGGATTTTTGGAAAATATTTTATCCTAAAAAGATTTGATCTGATCTCCTATATATAGAAGATCTCTTCTCCAGTTCCTTCACCGCGTATCTCTCTCTGCTCTCAACTTCTCTCAAATCTCTCAAAGGCTCTCTCTTTCTGCTCCAATGGACTCTCCAAGCAAGATCGACACCGCCAAACTCTCTGACGCCGAGATGGATGCCTACATCCGTCAACTCCAAGAGGCTAAAGCCGCCAGGGCTACCCCTAGTTCCGCAGCGGATCCGGGCTCCGTTCTTGATATTGCTCGAGCATTTGTTCAGCAATCGGAGGATCCCCATGCCTCGACATCGACTCCCACCGCCTCTTCTCCGACTACGTCCCTCCTAGCGGCCAAGAACCTCAATCCTACTCTTGCCTTGGTGCCACTGGAAGAGGAGCACTCTGTTTCCTCTCCCTCCGAGGGCAAAGCCACAGCCGAGGAGGAGTCAATGCAGATAGTGGAGCAGGAATTAGGTGTAAAGTCCACACCTTTGGCGCCGCCTCCCTCTCGCAAACGCAAGAAGACTGATCTTGCACTCACCGTCGAGGAGTCTGAGGAAGAAGGAGAAGTACAGATCTTGGAACACCGCCCCGCCATCACTGCTCAATCCACCCCCTCAAAGTCTAGTGGTGACGAGCATGCCCCTCGCCCGATCAAGGCCCGGCTCCGTTCCGCAGCAAAGTCTCCGGCAAAGAAGGCCAAGTCCACTGGGAAGGCAAAGTTGGAAATCTCTCTCTCCACCACCACCACTCCCAGCTTCACAGAGGGAAAAAAGATCCTCCCTCCACTTATTATTCGCCCTAGTCTCTATGCTGAACACAAAGTGGAAGAAGTTCTGAAGATGCTGAAGTTTCAAGGTTGGGAACGGCTCTGCTCCGAAAGCGTCTCAGTCAACGAGGTTCAAATACGAGAGTTCTACCATTATTTCTGTCTTTCTAAAGGAGATGTATTGACGGGCTCCACAAAGGTCAGTGGTGAAGATCTCTCCTTCTCTCCCAAAGTCATTTCAAATCTCCTAGCTGTTCCATTAGGAGGTTTCTATGAGGTTCCGATATCTGATCAGTATGAGGAGAAGTTGGTTTGTATGGAACGGGTGTTTGGTTTCACTGAGGGGGAACTGCATACTGAGCGTCTGACGTTGCTTCAGCGCTTTGCGTTCCACATCATCTCAAGGGCTGTTGCACCACGACAGGAGCGCCGAACCACCATCACACTGTGTGACTTATTCTTGCTGGATCGTTTCCTGAGAAGGGAAAAGATTGATCTCCCTAGAGTGATTCTGTGTCACATGGATCGATGCAAGGGAAAGTCCCATTCTCTGGCCTACCCACAACTGGTGAAACTGCTTTTGCAAAAGGAGAAGGCATATGTGGCGGAATGAGGTGGTGCTTCGTAGCGAGTTGGACTCGGCTACGATTGAAAAGATGAAGTATGTTGGTGACAACAAGGGCACAGGCACTGCTGCTGCAAAGACACCAGCTGGCGAAGGAACGTCAAAGGGGAGCTCTATTCAGCATCAGATTCTTGCTGAGCTCAAGCAACTAAACACGACCATGTCACTGCTCTTGGATCACTTCTTGAGCAAAGCTGATAATTCTGATGAAGACCCTGAGATCTGAGTGCTCTCAGTTCCAACTCTTGCCCGTCTGACCCTCTGTTCTTGATTTTTAATGTTTTTATGCCTTTTGTGTGCTTCTTCCTTGTCTTCTGATCTTAGTTGTTTGCATTCCAATACTATGTACTTCGCTTAACTTTAGAAATGAATTATTTTGTGATGAGTTGCATGTGTGTCAAGTCTTTTTGTCTATTATGGAACTTTTGATGATGCCAAAAGGGGGAAGTATGGAAAATGTGAAACCCAAGGAAGAGTTGATGACAGAAGCTAGTGCTAAGGGGAACGACAAAGCTACTTGAAGGTAAATTCTCTATGCATATTCTAAGGGGGAACAATGTTGACATTTAGAACATATGATCTGTGTGATTAAATGTAAAACTGCCTCTTACTCGTATGTTTTGAACTGTATATTTTGACTTGCACATTTTGAAGGAGTTTGTCATCACCAAAAAGGGGGAAATTGTTGGAACGATGACGTTCCCTCTAGTTTTGATGATGATAAACTCAAATGCTTTTGATGGTTTTTAGTGTGACTATGAGTTTCAGGAAACGATCGTGTCAAAGGAACGATGAAAACCAATGAAGAGTCAAAACAGAGAAGCAAAGGAATAGAGAAGCCAACAATGACAAAACAACACGCTGGAACGAAAGAAGAGAAGAGACGCGTGATATTGAATAAAACAGAGAAAGGGAACAGTGCAAGGAACAAAGGATGCGCGCTGAAACCCTAGAGAGCCGCCGAATATCTGTTATGGAAAACAGATTTGGAAGTTGCAACTTGGGCCTCAAGGAAGATCTCGGTGAAGAGATAATTTGGTTAGAATATTTCTAGAAAAGATTGTATAGGATTTTAGGATCTTATTTTTCGTTAAGTAAATTTAGGGTAAATCAGAGAAAATTTGGAGACTGCATATGAGACAGCTGCGAACTTCATTTACAACGGAACACAGGGAGCAATTCTAAGAGCAGAACATTCGGAAGAAAGAAGAACACTTACAAGTACGAGACTTTGTTGAGTTGAGTATTTGTTAGGGTTTCGTCTGTCTAGTGTGTTGTTAGGAACGTTGCATCTAAGACGTCTAGATATCTAGGAGTAAACTAGATTGAGAGAAGACTTGCTTGTTGTAATTCCTGGAATAATAACATAAGTAGACATTTGAAATCCTACTAGGGAAACCTAGAGGTAGAGGTTTTTCTCAGTCAACTAGTTGGTTGATTGAGTTTTTCTCTCTAAGGAACTGAGCTTGCTACTTATTAATCTATCGTTATTTTCCGCTGCCCAAGGAACGAACTTGTCGTTCCTTGATCTAACACACTCGATTCTACAATATCAAAGCCTAATCTGGACTCAATCCCTAGAGCGGAGGCAATGATGTTGGGGGACAGGGGATACATAGTTCCCTTCCATTGAATGATGGCCTCGTTGCAGGGAGAGTTTTCTTTGGCTGGCACAAAGGTCATTGACTGATAGAAGAGGCACACGACTTCGTCAGATACTAAGAAGGATTCCACCAAGAGCTGGTCCTATCCTTGGTACTGAAGCAGAGAATGCAACTGATTGAGAGCTTTACTGAACAGATCTTCATCTTCTTCCTCTAGGGTTTGGGTCCAGAATTCTGCGCCGATAATGAGTGGCTTGAGTATCTTCCTCTTAGAGAAGGAGGAAGACACTTGTCCCAAAGAGGAGGAGGAGAGGGTGGTGGATTTGAACCTTTTTGAGGCAGGGTTGTAAGGAACCAAGGCCTGGGAACTGCGTTTGCGAAGTTTGAGCCTTGTGGCAACTCAGGGAGCAGGTTTAGAGGCAGGTTTGGATTTGAGGCTTGTAGGCGACGGCTCTGAGCTTAGGATCTCCTGGGTGTTCTTGTCTGGAGAGGAGTCGTGGGAACCTCCTTCTGAGACGGTGTGGGTAGCAGATGCGGACACAGGAGTGAGTTCCTTTTCTTTCTCCTCAGCTTCCTAGGCTATGGGGTTTTGAGAGGGGGTGACAACAAGAGGTTTCGAGGATGAGGCTGCTTTCTTGTCTCGGAAAGCTTTGAGGAGTGCAATTTCTTCCTCGTCCTGAACAAGGTTAGGGTTAGGGTTTGTGTCGGCCATTTGAGAAGTGAGGAGCAGAAGGGAAGCAATTTGAGAGATGGAGGGAGCTGGAGAGAGAGAAGAGCAGGGTTGTGTGCTTGGTTCAATCTACAGGACCCTTTTAATAACCTGTGAGAGTTGTTGGTGCCGTTTGAGGAGATCAAGTCGTTGAGAGAGATTCGGAGAGATCTTGAGCATTGATCGCTACACAATAGTTCCCAGAGAGAGTTAAGAGACGGATCATAGGGAATTAAATTGTGCAATGAGGCAAGGGAGGGTCATAGTACACAATAATAATTTCGGCTTGTATTATTGGGTTAGAAAATGATCAGATTGTGACTTTTGGGCCGACAAAGAAACTTGAACAATGATTGAGTTAAAATGAACAATGAAGATTCAAGGACACGAACTAGAAAAATTTATCAAAGTCTTTTGAGTAACCATTATGGAAGAGAAGGTCTATTGCAAAAGATATAACACAGAGATTCCAAGACTGAACAAGTAAAAGATCTAAACTAGTCAATCAAGGGAACTGGAGAGAAACCTTTAAGCTAAAGGCACTACTAGGATATAGGAATCATTCACAGTTCTAATCTAAGGGTCTCGAAGGGAACTCTATTCAAGGCTTTGGTGAATATATCTGCAATTTGATCTTCAGTTCTACAAAATTCCATAATGATGTTTCATTTCTCTACATGATCTCTAAGAAAATGATGCCTTATATCTATATGCTTGGTCCTAGTATGATGCACAGGATTTTTAGAAATGTTTATAGCACTGGTATTGTCATAAAGAATAGTGAGGGGACCATAAGATATACCAAAATCCTCAAGTTGTTGCTTTAGCAATAGGAGTTGGGAACAGCAAGAGGCAGCTGCGATGTACTCAGATTCTATGGTGGAGAGGGAGACTGAGACTTGTTTCTTTGAGCCCCATGACACAAGGCAAGGGCCTAGAAACTGTGCCATTCCAGAGGTACTCTTCCTATCCACCAAGTATCCAACATAATCAGCATCGGTGAAACCTATCAGTTCAAAGGGACACTCTTTGGGGTAACAAATGCAGAGTGAGTCAGTTCCCTTGAGATATCGGAAGATCCTTTTCACAGCAGCTAGGTGTGTTTCCCTTGGACATGATTGAAACCTAGCACACAAGCAAACATCAAACACAATATCTGGACGACTAGCTGTTAGATACATGAGAGAACCTATCATACCTCTATAGAGCTTTTCTTCCACAAGAGGACTTGAGTGATCTTTTTCCAAATGGGCGATTGTAGAGATAGGAGTTGATAGGGGCTTGCAGGACTCCATTTTGAACTTTTTCAACAGTTCCCTGACGTACTTTTGTTGGTGAATTTGGATGCCATCTTTATTTTGAGTTATTTGCAATCCGAGGAAGAAAGTGAGCTCCCCTATTAGACTCATTTCAAATTCACTGCTCATCAAGTCTTTGAACTTCTCTACAAGGGACGGGTTAGTGGAACCAAAAATGATATCATCAACATAGATTTGAACCACTAAGATGTTACCTTCTTCTTCTAGAATGAAGAGAGTCTTGTCAATGATTCCACGCATGTAGCCATTGGAGAGAAGGAACTGGGCGAGACGATCATACCAAGCTCTAGGGGCTTGCTTGAGACCATACAATGCTTTGTCTAGGAAGTAGACATGGTCTGGATGATCACTGACTTCAAAACCGGGTGGTTGCTTGACATAGACTTCCTCTTGAAGAATTCCATTGAGGAAGGCGGTCTTTACATCCATTTGGAATAGCTTGAACCCTTTGTGTGATGCGAAAGCAATCAGCAATCTTATTGCTTCAATCCTTGCCACTGGAGCATAGGTTTCATCATAGTCGATGCCTTCTTGTTGATTGTATCCTTGAGCAACAAGTCTTGCTTTGTTCCTTATCACAGCTCCTGAGTCATCGAGCTTGTTTCTGAAGACCCATCTAGTTCCTATGATATGCTTATCCTTGGGACGGGGAACTAGATGCCATACTTTGTTCCTTTCAAACTGATGGAGTTCTTCTTGCATGGCTTGAATCCAGTCTACATCCTTCAGTGCTTCACCTATGTTCTTTGGTTCCACAATAGACAAGAAAGCATTGGAGGCAAAGAAAGTTAGATGTTCGAACCTGACTGGAGGCTTGATGGTTCTCCTTTCTCTATTTAGAGCTAGAGCATTTGATGTGGAGGTGTTTTGATTTGAACATTCAGCTTATGCTTCTGTGTTGGGATCACCTTCTCAATTGAAGAACATGTGAGAGGATGAATAATTGATGTATCCACAGGTGTTGTCTTCATGTTCATGATTCCCAGAAATTGATTGTTGTTGATTATCCATGGGAACTGGTGGAGGAACAAGTGGGGGATTTTGTGCAGCAAGGAAGGAACTGGGTGGTGTGATGTCTTCATCTGGATCTTCTTGAGAAGGTTTGGGAAATGGATCTTCAAAGGAACTGATGGTGTTCTGCACATTTCTACCAAGTGATTTTTCATTAAAAATAACATGAACACTTTCTTCTACCTTTTTGGTCATTTTGTTGAAGATCTTGTAGGCCTTGTTGCTTGATGCATATCCAATGAAGATCCCTTCATCACTCCTTGGGTCAAATTTTCCAAGATTATCTTTCCCATTGTTATGCACAAAGCATTTGCATCCGAATACCCTAAGATCTGAAATGTTGGGAACTCTTCCTCTTAGAAGTTCATAGGGTATATTCTCTGTGATTGGGTGAAGCATAGCTCGATTGATGATGTAGCAGGTTGTGTTGATTGCTTCAGCCCAGAATGATTGAGAGAGTCCACTTGAGATGAGCATAGTTCGAGCCATGTCTTTCAAGGTTCTGTTCTTCCTTTCAACCATTCCATTTTGTTGAGGAGTGTATGGTGTAGAGAAGTTGTGATCAATGTCGTGCTCGCTGCAAAAGGTTAGAAATTCTCCATTTTCGAACTCGGTACCATGGTCAGAACGAATAGAATTGATGGAGTAATCAAGAGATTTTTCTAACATGGGAGCCAGATTCTTAAAACGTCCAATGACTTCACTTTTAGATTTTATGAAGATGGTCCAAGTGAAACGAGAGAAGTCATCAACGAGAACAAAAATATACATGTTTCCTCCTAGGCTTTGAACTCTCATAGGTCCACAAAGGTCCATGTGAATGAGTTCAAGAGGCCTTGAGGAACTTACCATATTCTTGGATTTGAAGGAACTCCGAGCTTGTTTCCCTCTTACACAGTCTGAGCATGGTTCCTCAGATTTGCCACTTAGCTTTGGGAGGCCTCTGACTAGCTCCTTTGAGTGTAGCTTTTGGATCAATTTGGTGCTAGCATGACCAAGACGTTGATGCCACAAGTCCGTTTGATCATTCACAGTTGAGAGACAAAGTTTCTCCTTGGGGACGTAGGATGGGTCAATAACATACACATTGTTGAGCCTCTTTCCTTTTAGGATAATTTGTCCCGAGGAGTCAAGGACAGTGCATTCATTGGATTTGAATCTAACTTCATTGTCTCTTTGATCACATAGCTGTGACACACTAATTAGATCAAAAGCAAGATTATTAACAAGGTGGACTTTGTTTACCTTAATGTGGTCGTTGTTTTCTTCTTCCGGTCATATGGCATGAGCAACCACTGTCGATGTACCATAGTTGAGGTTGCCTCTCTTCTTTCTGCACACAAGGAAACTAAGATTTCTGAACCCAGTGAAGCTTGGCTTTACTGGGGGGATTAGCATATGAATTATCATTGTGAGTTTGTGAGCTACAAGGGAATTGGTTCCTTTCATAGTAGTAAGCTCTTTTCTCATTATCATAGTTCCTTCTTTTAGGACACTCAGTGTTGTAATGACCATTTTTGCCACAATAGTAACACAAACGATTGTAAACAACATGACCATATTTTCCCTTTCCTGGCCTAAACGGTTTTTCAGTTTTTCTTTTGTTGAAATCGACATTGTTTCTAACCTTACTATGAGCCATGTCCATGTACCTTTTGTGAGCAAAGGAGTTGGTGAACCACTTGTCTTCAGGAGAGACTTTCTCTTTTCCCTTGGGTTCCCTCTCAAAATTCTTAGGGTCCCTATTTGGACTTTGAGAACTTTCTTTGAGACATTTGGCAACCTCAGCCTTGTTCTCAAGAACCATGATCTTCTTTAATAGGAACTCATTCCTATCTCGAGAGGTTGCAAGAGAAGTACTGAGGTTCTCATTCATCTCAATAAGTTCTCGTTTAACCTTTTCATTTTCAGCATCATCATTGACCTTGTTGTCAATGTATCCAACTCCATGACGTTGTTTCACAAAGACAGTTTGATTGATCGTTTTTTCATTTATAGAGTCGGTGAGAGTATCTAGCCTATCAATTATAGATTGAAGCAAATCATGTCCAGATAAGTTATCATGCATGGGAACTGTAACAGACTCTACCTTAGACTTATTGCAAGATTGACAAGTTTTGAGGGAACTATTATGCACATTCCTAAGTTCCATGAGTTTTGAGTGAGTTTCAGCTAGATCTTTCTCAGTTTCATCAAGTTTCTTACTCCACACAGAATTTTCAACAATCAAGCAAGCAACTTTATCTTCACAATCATCAAGTTTTTGTTGAAGGGAACTGGTTTCCTTTCCTAGTTTCTTTATGATCTTTAGAAGTTGTTTCTTATCACAATCAACTAGAGTTTTTAGGAAGTCGTCAGAAGTTACCTCAAGGTCTTCTGAGTCGCTTGAATCTCCTTTTGCCATGAGACATCTTCCTCCAGATAAACCACTCAGATCTAGTTCCTCATCTGAGTCTTCTCCCCATGAGGCCATAACAGCCTTCTTCTTCTGAGGTCTTTCATCTTCTTTGGAATCTTCCTTGTTAGGACAGTTCTTAGCATAGTGTCCTTTCTCTTTGCACTCATAACAGGAGACTTCTTTGAGATCTCTCCTTGGTCCATTGTGAGAGGAACTGCCCTTTTGGAACCTACACTTCACAAAGAATTTTTTGATATTCTTTGTGAAGAGAGCTATAAGTTCGTCCTCCTCTTCTTCTAGGTCTGAGTTCTCCTGCTCCATCTCAAGCCTTGAGAAGGCTTTGGAGATCTTGAAGGCAATTCCTTTCTCCAGTTTCTTGTCGGCATTGGCTTTGGTGTGTTCTCCTTCTTCAACCTCCAGTTTCCCTATGACCTGAGTCAAGGGAAGAGATTGGATGCCTGGAGTATTCTTCATGATTCCCTTGAGGAGGGTGAATTTAGAGTTGAGTCCATTGATAACCACCAGTGACTTGAAGACTTCATCAAGGTTGACTCCAGCCGCTGTTAGCTTTCCAATCAGCCTGTTGAACCGAGAGTAGTATTCTGAGATGATTTCAGTTTCCATCATTTTGAAGGTGTGGTATTCTCCTTCCAAAGCAAACTTCCTGCTTTGCTTTAGCTCATCACTTCCTTCATGCATATCTTTGAGTGCTCTCCACATCTCCTTTGCCGTCTTGATTCATATGACTTTGTCCATGTCTTCTCTGTCCAGTCCATTGAGGATGAACTGTCTAGCCTTGGCATTCTTTTCCATGATGACATAGTGCTCAGGTTTCCAGTCTTCTTCCTTCTGGTTGAGATCGACATAGCCATCTCCATTTTCGACTATCCTCCAGCATTGGTAGTCGTTGGTTTTTATGTGGCTTTCCATACACTTTTCCCACCATGTTTCTTCTCCCTTCTTTCGGAGATGTGGCTTGTTGGTGGAGATTCCGAGCTCAAACTTGCTTGGCTGAGACATGATCTGCAAACTTAACAAAGATCTAGAGCTTTTCCTGCTCTGATACCAATTGTAAGATCGTGATTATTAGATTAATAATCAGGGAACTAAGAATACGAGTATTCAGTTCCCTTCGCAGCGGAAATAAACAATCAACTAAATGAACAAGTTCCTTATAGTGGAAACCTTCGATTGCCAACTAGCAATCTAGGATAAAAACCACTACATTTCTTTCGAAAGGATTTCAAGGTCTACTTCTTGATTTCTTATCTCTTTGGTTACAGCTTATCCTAGGAACAAACACACAGTTTCTTTGCCTTACACACAGTTAGACAATCCTAGATAACTTAACACAAATTATAATCAATCCAAGGAGCAGTCCTTAGCACCAAGGAACTAACTCACTTACAGTAACAGGAACTTAGCACACAGCTCTCCGATTCCTTGACTGGTTCCTCTTGATCTTGATTCTGTTTGATGATCTGTTTGAAGCTTCACACTTTGATGTTGGCTAAGGAGTGTGATTCTGTTGTTAATGCTTGAAGATAGCAGCAGAGCTTATCTTCCTTATATAGTGGATTCTCGAGGTTGGATCTTCTCTTGGTTCCCACAGATCAAGCTTGCCCTAGGATGTGTGGTGATCCTTGATTCACGTTGTCCTTGACATGTACCAACAACCTAGGCAGCTCAGAATCCACTTTGGTTGGACAACTGCTTCTACCCAGTCGTTCTCCAACTCCTTCCATCCGAGGTTCATTAATCTGGATACTTTGGAACTGTCCTCTGGATGGTGACAGCTTTATGACCTGTCGCTTTCAGCGACCTTTGTCCGAGGTTCGGTGTTCTAGACATCTTGGAGCTTTCCTCTGGATGGTAGCAGGCTTTTAGAAGCTTTGCTCAAGTCGCTTTCACCTCCTTTTGTCCGAGGTTTGGTCTTCCCAGATTTCTCGGGAAACGCAAGATCACGTGTTGTATTTCTGGGCACACCTGGGTTCCTTTGGCTTGCTGCTTGGTTCTTTTGTCTTGTTTGGCTTCCATGGTTTTGACAATTGTCCTATGGTTCCTTAACACACATCTTTGAGATAAAACATTAGTATCAAAATATTTGTCATCTTCAAAAGTAGAGAAACTGAGGAAAGGAACTCTTCTGGGAACTGAAGTTCCTGAGTTCCGTTTCCTAACAAAGGAGAACTTCTCCAGTCTTGTATGACCATAGCTCCCACTCAACTTTTGGCAATCCCAATCACTACCTTTATAATGGCCTGTTACGGTCAGCGTTTAACAACGTCAAAGACATACCAATCATCAAGAGAAACCATATCACACTCATGTCTGAGGAATCTATCAATCATGGTTTGACTTAAAACTCTTCAATCCATTTTGGAGAGTCTTAAGGTGGGTCTTGTCCTATATGTAGCATCCATACATATCTATGTAATTGACTAGACATCTCTATATCCCTATAGCCCATGAAACTTGGCGCTATCAGTCAACTTATAATACAGTCTTTAATGTAGTCATTTATGTCCAAGTTAATGACTTAGACCATGGACTTTGAATAATTCATAAGTTCAGTTCACTTAATGGGGTTTCATTCACCAAAACACTTATGATGAGCCCATTTGCGAATTATAAATTATTTGGACATTTTATTTAATTTCAAGCAATGATTAAATAAGAATGAAAGTTGTATATCATATAATCAAGCATAAAATGTGTCTGACATTCATAAAACAAATTCATAATGTAAGACAATGCAATCTCAAAGCCATTCTCCAATGTTCTTGAGGCCCTTGGCCCAAGTATGACTCTCATGCTTGGGCCTAGGCATAGGCTTGGTCAGTTGATCTGCAATGTTGTCATCTGTGTGCACTTTGCACATCCTTACGTCTCATCTATCAACGATATCCTCAAACGACTAACTCGTTATCACCCCCAAATACCAAGAAGTCATCCTTGGTTCTTCTCAAGTACTTCAGGATGTTCTTGGTTGCACACCAGTGTGCATCTCTGGGATTCGATTGGTATCTGCTACACATGCTCAAAGCAAATGCAACATCGGGGCGTGTACATATCATGGCATACATGATAGATCCTATAACAGAAGCACAAGGTATCTTGCTCATCTTCTCTAGCTCAGCAGGTGTCTTAGGACACTGTTTCTTGTTGGGGTATATGTCATGTTGCATGGGTAGAAATCATTTCTTGGAATCCTGCATTTTGAACCTGTCAAGAACCTTATCTATATAAGTTCCTTGACTTAATCAAAGCAGTCTCTTAGATCTATCTCTATAGATCTTGATACCTAATATGTACTCTGTTTCTCCTAGGTCATTCATTGAAAAACATTTCTTCAGCCATCCCTTAACGGACTCTAGCATTGGAATGTCATTTCCAATGAGCAGTATGTCATCCACATACAGGACCAAGAACACCACTTTGCTCCCACTAAACTTCTTGTAAACACAAGGCTCTTCTTCGCATCTGATGAAGTCAAACTCTTTGATAGCTTTATCAAACCAAATGTTCCAACTCCTGGATGCTTGCTTAAGTCCATAAATGGACTTCTTAAGCTTGCATACTTTCCTAGGGTCTGTTGGATCTTCAAAACCCTCTGGTTGTGTCATGTACACATCATCTTCCAAATATCCATTTAGAAAAGCGGTCTTGACATCCATTTGCCAAATCTTATAATCATAAAAAGCGGCAATAGCTATGAGTATCCTAATGGACCTGATCATTACGACCAGTGAAAATGTCTCATCATAGTCAGTACCATGAATCTGTTTAAAACCCTTGGTAACTAGCCTTACCTTGTAAATAGATACATTTCCATCTTTGTTTGTCTTGAGTTTGAAAACCCATTTGCATCCGATCGGTTTTGCCCCATCTGGCAAATCTATCAAGTCTCAGACTTGATTCTTAGACATAGAATCCATTTCAGATTTCATGGCCTTAAGCCATTTCTCAGAGTCTGGACTCGTCGCTGCTTGCTTATAGGTGACAGGCTCTCCGCTTTCTAAAAGCAGAACATCAAGGCTTGCAGTCAAGATGAAATCATCATATCGTCTTGGTTGTGCCCTTGGCCTGTTTGATCTATGTGTGGGTTCAACAACTGGAGCATTTTCCACAACTGTTTGTGGGTCCTCATTTGAATCTGGTTCTTGAGGTATTGGTTCTGGTACCTGGACGACTTCCCTTTGGGAATCTATGCCTCCAGATACTAGAATCTCCTCGTCGACATCGTCCATGTCGGCTTGTTGTTGGGTTGGTATCTTATCTTGAACTTCTTCAAGATGAACATTTCTCCCACTTGGCTTCTTGGAAACAAATTCTTTTTCCAAAAAGACACTATCCCTTGCAACAAACACTTTGTGCTCTATGGGATTGTAGAAGTAGTATCCCTTGGTTTCCTTAGGATACCCTATAAAGAAGCATTTATCTGATTTGGGTGCAAGCTTATCTGATAGTAAACGCTTTACATAAGCTTCTCATCCCCATATTTTTAGGAAAGACAGACTTGGAACTCTTCCAGTCCATATCTCATATGGTGTCTTGTCTACAGTCCTAGACAGAGTCCTGTTTAGTGTGGACGCAACAGTGGTGAGGGCATATCCCTAGAAGGATACTGGAAGGTTAGCAAAACTCATCATTGAACGGACCATGTCCAACAAGGTCATGTTCCTCCTTTCAGACACACCATTCAGTTGTGGCGTGCTTGGTGGAGTCAGTTGTGTTATGATCCCACAACTTCGCAGATGATGATCGAACTCCTGGCTCAGATATTCACCACCACAATCTGATCGAACTGCCTTTATATTCTTGTCAGTTTGAGTTTCTACTTCATTTTGAAACTCTTTGAACTTTCCAAAGGATTCAGATTTGTGTGTCATTAAGTAGATATACCCATATCTACTCAAGTCGTCAGTAAATGTGATGAAGTATCGATAGCCTCCTCTAGCTTCTGTGCTCATTGGTCCACAGACATCAGTATGTATTAGGGTCAGTAGCTGAGTAGCCCTTTCACTCGTCCCAATGAAAGGTGATCTTGTCATCTTGCCCATTAGGCATGACTCACATGTCTCAAAAGATTCACAATCTATTGATTTGAGAATTCCATTTGTATGGAGTTTCTTCATGCGGTTCAAGCTAATGTGGCCCAAGCGACAGTGCCATAGATAGGCTTCACTCAAATCATTCAATTTTTGCCTCTTAGTATTAATATTATAAAGTTCAGACTTGAGGTCCAACACAAAGAGTACATTACTCATGGGAGCATTGACATAAAAAATATCATTCTTGAAAATAGAAAGACCTCCATTCTTAATGATAAATTCAAAACCCTCAAGATGCAAAACTGAAATCGAAACAATGTTCTTAGTAATTGAAGGAACAAAATAACAATTATTCAATTCCAAAACTAAGCCAGAAGGTAAAGATAGACTATAATCTCCTACGGCAAGCGCAGTAACTCTTGCTCCATTTCCAACGCGTAGGTCTATCTCTCTCTTCTCCAACTGTCGCCTACTTCTTAGTCCTTGCACATTCGAAATAATGTGAGAACCACATCCGGTATCTAATACCCAAGTAGTAGCTTTGGTTGTTAAGACTTCAATAACAAAAATACATGAAGTGGAACTCACAGTTCCATTCTTCTTGTCTTCCAGGTACTTGAGACAGTTTCTCTTCCAGTGCCCCTTTGCCTTGCAGTAGAAGCAATCATGCTGAGCAACCACCTTTGGCTTCTCAGCTGCCTTGGGTTTGGCAACTTTCTTGCCTTTCCCTTGGTTTTGTTGCTTCCCTTTAGGTCCCTTATTGAACCATTTCCCATTGTTGACCATAAGAACTTCTTTCTTATTGTCAACTTGGAAATTTTGCTCAACTATTTTGAGCATGGCCTGGAGTTCATTCAGAGTTTTGTTCTTCTCAACAATTGAGCGCAGGGTGAATTTCAAGTTATCGTTGCTAGACATGATTTCTACAAAGGAAGGGAGAGCCAGCCGCAGTTCGCTAAGCCCATTGAGCCACCCTTGAGCCGTGCCCACCGTGGAGCGCCAGACCCGCGCCGAGCCGCGCAGGTGCACAGGGCTCCGTCAGCGGCCTGCACTGTGTAGACCCATCCGAGTGAGCCATGGTGCGTGCCGAACCAGATCCAATCCGGTTCGGTCCGTACTATTTTTTTTTGTATGAAACAGTTTCATAAAATTCAGAAATTATAAAAAAAAAATGGGTAATTGATCCATCTTATGAAAATCAAAATCTTCATCTAATGATTTACAACATGCCAAAAAATCATATCTCTTGCATAATTAAATCATATGAATCAAGTATGTGTAGAACAATTTTACATGCATATTTGTTCATAAAGTTCTATAACTTTACTAATCTAATCAATCAAAATCATAATTTTAATCATGCAAATTAACCTATATATCAATTTACCACTTAATTTGAATCAAGACATGAATCAAAATTAACTCTTTTAATATTTTGATCCTGTCAATTTATGCAAGAGGCTCTAATACCACTGTTGGGGATTAGATGCGTATAAGCGGAATTTTAGAAAACTATTTTCTAGCATCTAACAAGGATCTCATGCATGAATCAATAGGAATCAATTAGAAGTAGAGTTACATATCATTTGACGCGAGTCTGAAACGTTCTTGCAGGATTTCAGCGGAGATCTAAAGCCCTAAGTGTGGCTTCTCTAATTGGTCCACACGAGTCTGGAATCTGGATCGCCTTTGGTCTCATCTACTAGAACGACGAACGAAGCTTACACAGGGAGGGTTCGGCCGTGCACTTGCTTGGAGGAGGAGTCAATGTTTTGTACGTTTGTTTCCAAAGAGAAACAATTACTTATGTAAGATCCTATCTTATCATAATTGATGGATATAATATCTTTATATTATTTCCATATATCTTCTAATAAGATACCTCCTTATCAAGTAATTATTAATGGTAAATTTTATCCATTAATAATAAAAGCCAATCTCCCAATTAAAGCCAATCGGCCGAAATCCATGTCCCACATGGGCTTCCGGTTCGGTTTGATCCAGCCCGATAACTCTATGTGTGTGACCTCATAGAACCCGGTTATTATAGCCATGGGCCTAACCCGATTAAGCCCATTGATCCTAGTTGGCTTCTAGCAAAGCACTACGACCCCTAAAATTTCCGGATTGTAAATCTCCATTAATTGTCCTATTCCATGTTCGGTAATTGCACCTTTGATTAAAGGACACAATTCCTTCAGATGCGTGTTCGTAATAGGTTGAATAGGTATCTTAGGGTCTGTTTGGATTACGCATTATCTGACATTATAATGTCGTTTTTGGCATTATAATGTCAGATAATGCGTAATCCAAACAGACCCTTAGTGTTGTCTAATGACGTATATTTGGCATGCGTTTTCTTCTACCCCATTACTCCTAGCGTGTGAGCATCTACGGTTCCGGTTGTTGAGCATGGAACGCCGACGAAAGTACTCTACGACGGGTAATGACGGTTCTTAGCGACAGGGACGAACACAATTGAGGCCTAACGGGGGTTGTTGCCCCCACTGTATTTTTAAAAGAATATATATAATTTTTTTTTTTAAATATAATAAATTAAGAATTGGAAAATGAAATATCAAGGTAGGCTTGTTATTAGACATTTATTTCACTCAAAAGGTAATAAAAAGAACAAAATAATTATTTGAATCATGAATTATGACTAATAAATTTGAAGTTAAAAAATTGTTTGAAATAAAACATGCCTTTAACAAAAAAAAAAATATCTAGTTTCAAAGACTTTATTTAATTTATAATGCACTACAAATAACTTGCTGAAAAAATTTATACCATTATAGTTTTGGTTCATGTTCATCTTAATTGTACAATTAAGATGAACATTATTGAGATTGAAAATATTAGCTCAGATATTTCGTAGTGTGTTTGTGTTTTGTGCTTATTCGGACGCTCTAATCAAGTTATTAGTGTAAGAAACTAAAACGTATATTGAAAAAGATGTATAGTCATCTATTGAGATTGAAGATATTATTGTGAGATTTGAGAATATGACACCTCGAAAAATATTACTATAATAAAAAAAAACTATTACAACATTTAATATTTTATATTTTATTTGTAATACGAGTTTATTTTCATCCCACTGAACAAAAATTCTGCGTCCGTCCCTGCTCAGCGATGAATATCGTTCAAAATTCATGGCGTTGAGCACGATAGTGATGGGTCGACAATGGTGGCAGTAGACTAATGGTGTGGGTGGGCAATGGTGGTTCTCTGCGTGTGAGCACGTAAATGGTGGGCAATGGAAATTTTGGTGGCATGATATATGGTTATTAGATCTAATTAGGATAAATCAAATTAAATTAGGGATAATTAAGTCATTGTTTAAAAAAGGTATAATAATGGAAAATATATATAAAGGGTACACTTTTAGAAGACCAACATAAAAAGTGAGTTATTCCTAATAACTCACTTTTTGTGTTGGTCTTCTAAAAGTGTACCCTTTATATATCATGCCAAATAAATTCATCCATCAATAACTCACTTTTGGATGGACATTCTTAGAAAAAAATATGATTAATATATTTACTCGTGATGAACTTATTTAATCTATTTATAAGAGAATGAATTTTGGTAGAGCTGTGATTTAACTCTAATAGAGTTAGTGAAATCAGCACCTTTCTAAGTTGCATGTTAATTATCCATTTTAGAAACTATATTCAATATTTCAATCATGACAACAAAAATAAAAACAAACTACATTCAATCTAGTCGATAATATATATAACTTATTTTTGTGATAGATGGACCAAGGATAATATGGTTTAGTATAATTTTTCTTTTTCTGCTTTCAGTTATATTGCTCTTTGCTAATGTTTTACTCACTATACTCTATACTTTGTTTTGGCTCCTTTAATGTTTTATTAATGTATTTCCATTAACTTATTTTTTCATGTTTATTTTTATTGATTTTATGACGATTTGACAGGCTTTTATTCACCTCTCAATCTATTAAAATTGTCTGATATATACTTATCTTATCAAAGAAGTTATACTAAGAGATCGGTTAAATATAATTTATAGAATTTATTACATTTCGAAACTAAGATAAGTTAGAAATTAAACTCACAAAAATCAGACTTTACAATCATATATATCGATATCTTATCTAATCACATGGATTGTAATGATATCCATATGATAATAATATGTAACAAATAACACAATTGTTAGATATCTATAACCATTAATTAGATATAATGATAATCATCATTCCTAACTTAAATCTTTCCTAGCTACCTAATCCTTTCTTGTCATGTGCATCAAATACAAATTCCTATTTGCTTACTTTCTAATTATTAGCTTAAAACAGACACTTCTGCAGTTCTGCCCCTTTATATTGATGTAAGTTTATGTAAGCACCATATCTAATTAGGTACTAAAAACCCCTTTATATTGATATAAGTTTATGTAAGCACCATATCTAATTAGGTACTAAGAACAGAGTTATTCAATGCCATAACTGTAAACTGACCATTTTGACACGTGATCCATTGTTACTTGTTAGTGTTGTTTCTAGCCAGTCATATTGAGTTATGATGTCTTTATTCTTACTTTCATTAATTGTACCATATACTTTATAATTCCAATCTGCCTACTTTGACTCCATTGATTTCATAATTTGAAACGATTAGTAATGGTTATTATTTTCTCTGTATAAAAAAGATTATTTTTTTTGTTAATAGGAGGCACAAGCCTCAAAAGCCACAAGTCCATTACAACGGGGGAGGGGGGATTCGAACACACAATCTAATGGTCTCAGGATGTCATGCTTACCAGCTAGACTGGGAAGACTTGACAGTATAAAAAAGATTGTTAATTTAGCCCAAATTTTTTTAAAAGAAAAGATTGTCATTTTATGTTTTAGGTAATAATTTATTAGTAAGTTACGAGGTTTGACATCGAAAATTGTATTTTTTTGCTCTTTTTATACAAATTTTTTATGTTTATTGGCTATAATTGAGATGAGTTATTATATAATTATAAATTTTAAGAAAAAATATGAGAATATAGGTTAATCATTGTATTTCTTAATAAATGTGTTAAACTCTAAAATGACAATCTTTTGTATACAGAGGAAGTATATATATTGTAAAAATCTATATATATTTAAAATTTAGCATTCTAGGTCATTGAATGCTAACTTTTAAATATGAGTTAGTTTTTTTTTTCATTTCATGCCTTATTTTTTTAGCCTAAAATTTAAACAATTTCTCAAATCCAAAAAGTACTAAAGTTACAATTTCATATATTAACAATTATATTAATAATCTATAATCTTCTATATAATATAAAAAGTTTTTGATTCACAATTATATACAATTTCTACATATTAAAGCATTTTAGGTCATTGAATGCTAACTTTTAAAGATGAATTAGTTTTTTTCATTTCATGCCTTATTTATTTAGCCTAAAATTTAAACAATTTTTCAAATCCAAAAAGTACTAAAGTGACAATTTCATATATTAACAATTATATTAATAATATATAATCTTCTATATAATATACAAAGTTTTTGATTCACATGTATATACAATTACTACATATTAATCAATTAAAAAGTCCTCATTTTCATATCGTTTTATAACTCTTATATCTTCACGTTAAATTTTTAACGTAGTTCAATTTATATTTTTATTAAGCATGAAAAACAACCATCTATATATATTTAGAAGTTAGCATTCTAGGTCATTGAATGCTAACTTTTAAATATGAGTATTTTTTTTCATTTCATGCCTTATTTATTTAGCCCAAAATTTAAACAATTTCTCAAATCCAAAAAGTACTAAAGTTATAATTTCATATATTAATAATTATATTAATAATCTATAATCTTCTATATAATATAAAAAGTTTTTGATTCACAATTATATACAATTTTTACATATTAATCAATTAAAAAGTCCTCATTTTCATATCGTTGTATAACTATTATATCTTCACGTTAAATTTTCAACATAGTTTAATTTATATTTCAATTAAGCATGAAAAAAAAACCATCTATCTATATATATGTTTAAAAGTTAGCATTCTAGGTCATTGAATGCTAACTTTTAAAGATGAATTAGTTTTTTTTTTCACTTCATGCCTTATTTATTTAGCCCAAAATTTAAACAATTTCTCAAATCCAAAAATTACTAAAATGACAATTTCATATATTAATAATTATATTAATAATCTATAATCTTCTATATAATATACAAAGTTTCTGATTTACAATTGTATACAATTACTAAATATTAATTAATTAAAATGTCCTCATTTTCATATCGTTGTATAACTCTTATATGTAGCCAAGCCAATGCTTCAACATGATGACTAAAACGATTTATATAACTTCTCCTTATGTGGAGGGTAGTAGAGCATGTAAGAAATGAGAGTTGTTGTAGCAAGTTTCTTACAAATACTCGAGTTCAAGCACAATATATAATTAGATAGGCATTTCTAAAATATTCCTAAATATTTTCAAAGGAAAAAATGCATCCCTACAAAAAATAACTACCACCTTAATTAAAAGTTTAAATTGAACTTCTGACCAAAATAAATAAATAAAATTGTACTTCGTACAATCATAGTATTTTATACCTAAAATACTTAGATATTACATTTTTTGTCAAGACTTAGATATTACATTTAAATACATATTAAACAATATATCGTCTAAGATAAAACATGAAACAATAATCCATATATTAGAAACTCAGACATAAATCGTGACACTACATGCACACAAAAGGCTCGTACGAAGCACATGCTTCGATTTCTAGTCAATTTAATGATAAGATTATAGCACAATAATGCAACCTAACCTAGTAATGTCCAAAAAGTTTGGAATACGTTAAAATAGTGCAACCTAACTAAGAGTCGCTTGAAAAACTACCTGCCCACTCTAGCATTGAATGGTTGAGGGCTTAGGCCCAATTTTCTTTTCTTTTTTGGTCTTAGTCAGGTATAATCTATCAGGATCATTCTACGTTCTCAAACCTGTATGTCTTATTTGTTGGGATTTTAGATGCGTAAAGCGGAATTTCAGGAAACGATTTCCTAACATCTAACCAAGGATCTCATGCATAAACCAAGTAGATCATAGATAGGAAGAATCAAATACCTCTTGATGCGTGTTTCAATCTGCTGGAATGGAGAGAATAGAGCCTCACGTGTGACTCCTCTATTTGGTCCACCCGAGCTTGAATCTGGATCACCTAGGACTCGGTTGCTAGAGCGAGGATCCAAGGCGAACAAGAGAGATTTGGGAGATGGTGGCAACCGTACTCTTGGTGTGAATTAGGGTTACGGGCTTTTCCTAAAAGCCCTCCTTTTATATTGCCATGTGTAGATATCTTATTTCTTAAATAAGTATTTCTTTTATTATTAATAATAACACTTTATTATTAACAAGTCTTATCTCCCAAGTTATATCTTATATAACTTTATATTATATACTTTATATAATATGTCTCCCAACAACCTGATCTAGTCTAAACTCTAAGGGTGTGACCTCGTAGGACCCGGTAACAATAGCAATAGACTTTATGACATACTCTATAACATACAGTCTATAAATCATAGTTGGCTTCTAGCAAAGCACTATGACTACCTAAAATCACCGGATTAAATATCTCCATAAATGGTCTCACTTCATAATTAGTAATTGCACCTTTGATTAAAGGACACAATTCCTTCAATCTCCCACTTGTCCTTAAAACAAGTGTGCAATGTTAAAATTCCTTTGTCACTTAGTGTCTTATCTGACTATATGATGAAACTCATCTTTACCATCAAATACATTTCTTGAACTCTTGAGATCAAACTGTCAGTACGGATGATTACTAATAATCCATCCGAGCATGGCCATGCGTTTTCACAGTTCTCACTCTTCAAGTGGCCGAGACACCAATCCTTTCCAAATGTGTCATGGTATACACGGAATAGGAGGACACATTCAATCTTGTAAGACTACAGCTCCCACTCAACTTTTGGCAATCCCAATCACTGCCTTTATAACTGTCTGTTACGGTCAGCGTTTGACAGCGTCAAAGACATACCAGCAGTCAAATGATAACTATATCATACTCATGTCTAAGGAACTCACTAATCATGAATAATCCTAGAACTCCGCAGTAAAGTCCCGAGAAGTCCTAAGATCGGTCTGTCCGATGTGTATCAGTATACACATCTATGTAATCGATTAGACATCTCTATGTCCCTATAACACATGAAACCCGGTGTTATCAATCAATCTCACATATGGTCTTTTGATCAAGTCATTTGTATCCAAGTTAACAACTTAGACCATGGACTTCTAACAATTTTATAATTTCAGTTCACTTAATGGGGTTTCATTCACCAAAACAGTTTTGATGAGCCCATTTGATAACTATTAAATTGTTTTGATACTTTATCTAATCCCAAGCAATGATTAAATAATAATATGAAACTCATATATAAGTCAAGCATAAATGTTTGTAATAATAAACAAGGTTTATCATAAAGCAAACAATGTCTCAAAAGAACTCTCTAGTGTGTTTGAGTCCTTTGGCCCTAGTATGACTATCATACTTGGGCCTAGACATGGTCTTGGTCAAAAGGATCTGCAATGTTGTCGTTTGTGTGCACTTTGCACATCCTCACATCTCCACTATCAACATAGTGTTTGATCATATGGTACTTCCGTAGAACATGTCTGGATTTGGAACTCTTCCAACTGATGGCTCCTTCATTTAGAATGAAGACATATCCAGACTGAGATTCAAAATCATTTATGTCTGTCTGAAAACTTGCATCAATATAGCCATTGACGACCACCTCGTTATCACCTCCAAATATCAAGACATCATCCCTAGTCCTTCGTAAGTACTCCAGGATGTTCTTGGCTACACACTAATGTGCATCACCCGGGTTTGATTGGTATCTTCTACACATACTCAAAGCATATGCAACATCTGGGTGAGTACAAGTCATTGCATACATGATGGATCCTATGGTTGAGGCATAGGGAATCCTGCTCATCCTTTCAGCCTCACCAGGTGTCTCAGAACACTGGCTCTTGCTGAGATATAAGTCATGCTGCATAGGCAGGAACCCTTTCTTAGAGTCCAGCATATTGAATCTCTCAAGGACCTTATCTACATAAGTTTCCTGACTCAGACCAATGAGTCTCTTAGATCTATCTCTATAGATCTTAATGCCTAATATATACTCAGCCTCTCCCAAGTCATTCATTGAGAAGTACTTCTTAAGCCACTTCTTAATTGTCTCCAGCATAGGAATGTCATTCCCAATGAGTAGTATGTCATCCACATACAGAACTAGGAAGGCCACTTTGCTCCCACTAAAATTCTTGTAGACACAGGGCTCTTCTTCGCATCTGATGAAATCAAACTTTTTGACCACTTTATCGAAACGAAGATTCCAACTCCTGGATGCTTGTTTAAGTCCATAGATGGACTTCTTAAGCTTGCATATTCTCCTAGGATTTGCCAAATCTCATAATCATAATAAGCGGCAATCGCTAGGGGTATCCTAATGGACCTGATCATAACGACCGATGCGAACGTTTCATCATAGTCAGTACCATGAACCTGTCTAAATTCTTTTGCAACTAGTCTTGCCTTATAGACAGAAACGTTTCCATCCTTGTCAGTCTTGATCTCAAAGACCCATTTGCATCCAATAGGTTTTACCCCATCATGAAAATCTATCAAGTCCCATAATTGATTCTCAGACATGGATTCCATTTCGGATTTCATGGCTACCAGCCATTTCTCGGAGTCGGGGTCCGCCATCATTTGCTTATAGGTCGCAGACTCACCGTTCTCTAAAAGTAGAACGTCAATGCTAGCAGTCAAGACGTAATCCTCATAACGTCTAGGCTACTGCCTTAGCTTGTCTGATCTCCAAAGTGGTCCAACAATAGGAGAAACTTCAGCTGTTGGGTTGACCACATCTGTATGCGGGACCTTAGGTGCTTCATCAACTTGAAGAATTGCATCTTGAATCTGGGCGGTTTTCCTTTGAGAAGGTACGCCTCCAAAGTCAAGTTCCTCAGTGACATCATCTATGTCCTCGTGTTGTTGGGTTTGTTGCTCAGCTTGAATCTCATCAACCTGAACATTTCTCCCACTTGGCTTCTTGGAAAATAAATCCTTTTTCCAAAAAGACACTATCCCGAGCAACAAACACTTTGTTCTCAGCGGGATTGTAGAAATAATATCCCCTTGTTTCCTTGGGATAACTTATAAAGAAGCATTTGTCTGATTTTGGTGCTAGCTTGTCAGATAGTAAACGCTTTACATAAGCTTCGCATCCTCAGACCTTCAGAAATGACAAGCTAGGAACATTTCCATACCATATCTCATGTGGTGTCTTGTCAACTGATCGTGATGGAGTCCTGTTTAGTGTGAACGCAGCAGTGGTGAGGGCATATCCCCAAAAGGATGTAGGAAGATCAACAAAACTCATCATTGAGCGGACCATGTCTAACAATTTCTTGTTCCTCCTTATAGATACGCCATTCAATTATGGCGTGTCTGGTGGAGTCAGTTGTGTCAAAATGCCACAACTCCTCAAGTGATGGTCGAATTCTTGGCTCAGATATTCGCCCCCTCGATCTGATCGGAGTGCCTTTATCTTCTTGCCAGTTTGTGTCTCAACTTCATTCTGGAATTCTTTGAACTTTACAAAGGACTCAGATTTATGCTTCATTAAGTAGATATACCCATATCTACTAAAATCATCAGTAAATGTAATAAAGTATCGATAGCCTCTCCTAGCTTCTGTGCTCATAGGTCCACATACATCGGTATGTATGAGAGCTAAGAGCTCAGTAGTCCTCTCACTCATAACAGTGAAAGGTGACCCTGTCATCTTGCCCATCAGACATGACTCACATGTTTCAAATGATTCTAAATCAAATGACTTTAGGCTACCAATTGTTTGGAGTTTCTTCATGCGTTTGATGCTAATGTGACCCAAGCGACAGTGCCATAGATTGGCTTCACTTATATTCGACTTTTGCCTCTTTGTATCAACGTTATAAATTTCAGATTTGAGGTCCAACATGTATAGTCCACTACTACTCACATGGGCTCGAGCATAGAAAATGTCATTCTTATAAATGGAAAAACAATCCTTAATGACAAATTCATAACCCTCAAGGTTCAAAACTAAAATTGAAATCAAATTCTTAGTAATAGATGGAACAAAATAACAATTATAAAGTTCTAAAACTAAGCCAGAAGGTAGAGGTAGACTATAATCTCCAATGGCAAGTGCAGCAACTCTTGCTCCATTTCCAACACGGAGATCTATCTCACCCTTCTGCAACCGTCTCCTATTTCTTAGTCCTTGCACATTCGAAATAATGTGAGAACCACATCCTGAATCTAATATCCAAGAATGAGACTTGGTTGATAGGATTTCAGTAACGTAAATACCTGAAGTGGAGACTGTTCCCCTCTTCTTTTCTTCCAGGTTTTTGTGACTTGCCTTCTCCTCATCAGATGAGGTGGCAGTCAACTCTGGGATGGGGGTTTCAAGGACATCCTCCTGTCCCTCAGACCTGAGACTGATTCTCATATGTCTTTCCCAATCACGGAAATTTGTGTCGTTCAAACGGTTTTTTTCAACTATTGAGCGGAGAGTGAATTTGAGGTGTTCAGAAGACATAGTAACTACAAAACGGAATAAAAAAATGCAGATAAATTATGCTTGACATGCAAGAACTTAAAATTTAGACAAACTATAAATAATAAGTTATTGCACATTCTACTCAATTAAATTGTCCCTTGTGAGTAAAATGATTCCAAGATCCTATCTTAGATGAAACTCGAGCGTACTAGGGCACTTCCCCAAGTCTCATGTAATCAAGGTAAGTAAACTCCTTTACTAATTATAACACCTTATAACTCTTGGTTGATGGTCACATCTTATGTAAGACTCATCCTTATGCCTCAAGATCCAAAACTGAGCCTTTTGGTCTCTTGTTGAGTGTAACCATACCAAGGCAGCATGCCCCTATTAGACATACCCGCACTATCCCAAGGTCAAGGAAGGACACCTCGCTAGGGCGAAAACTATCCAACGAATCCCAAGGGCCTCATGGTTATGATATGGAAAGACATGATCTCAATATTCTGTTAAGGGACTTAAGCATACAATGGTTGTTTGTTTACTAGTGAACAAAATAGCATAAACAAACAAGCAAGCATGCAAAGTGGGAAATAAAGCATTCAAGTAATGCAGTAATTAAATGTGATCCTAGTATGGCCCCTAAAAACCAAAATTAAAGATCTAATCTTCATGGCTCTTGTTACTCTTGGATCTCCATCCTTAGTATTCTCCATGGATCTCCATCCTTTGGTCTTCTTAGGATCTTCTTCTTCTTGTCTTACATATAATTGAAATAAAATCTCTTGCAGAAATTTAAATTACAAAAATACATAACGATACGCAGATCGTGTACAAGAAAAACATAACGGTACGCAGACCGTATTTATGTATCCTATTGTGGGCCATACTAGTCACCTCATGCAAGCAATAATATCATAATATCATAAAACATGCATGCAATAATAATATCAGATATTATAAATAATATTAATCTAATTAATAGTAATAATCGATTTAACTAATTTAAATAAAACTATATCAAATTAAATAAATCATCTCATGATATAAATAATTTAATATCAAATTCTTAATTCAAATTAAAATCAATATATAGCATTAATCATGATTAATCATTAAAATGCATTATTGGATATGATATGCATGAACAAGATAAGATATCAAATATCCTTATCTAAATCTAGTGGGAATCTATCCTAACAACTTTTAGGAAATTATATAATTTAGATGATATCAAATATTATCCAATTAAGTAAATAAGATCTTATCTTATAATTTAGGAAATTATTCTAAAACGCCAAATCTACCCAACTGGACCGAGTCGCGTCCAAGTCAAACCCGGATCGACCCTCTCACACCGAACCACGCAGCCCCTGTGGACCGACCCGGGTTCGACCCGAACCAGCCACCGTAGGATCGTAGCCGAACAATTCTTTAAAGCCGAACAATATAACAATTGAAGTCCGAACAGTTTGATATCGTTTAACAAAAATCAAAGTTTCGAACATGTCAAACAGTTCGAAACATGTCAAACATTGTTATAAACCAAATGATTTAATATAATTCAAAACAATTCAAAACAGTTCGAAATAATTCGAAAGATAAAAAAATCAAAGTTTAACAAAAAATCAAAATTTTGGGTAGTTGATTCATCTTATGAAAATCAAAATCTTCATCTAATGATTTAAAATATGTCAAAAAATCATATTTCTTGCATAATTAAATCACATGAATCAAGTATGGGTAGATCAATTTTACATGCATATATGTTCATAAAGTTCTTAAACCTTACTAATCCAATCAATTAAAATCAGAATTTTAATCATGCAAATTAACCTATATATAAAAACTTTTACCACTTAATTTGATCCAAGACAATCATGAACATGCATCAAAATTTAAAACTTTAAATTTGATCTAATCAATTTATGCAAGAGGCAACTGATACCACTGTTGGGATTTTAGATGTGTAAAGCGGAATTTCAGGAAATGATTTCCTAACATCTAACCAAGGATCTCATGCATAAACCAAGTAGATCATAGATAGGAAGAATCAAATACCTCTTGATGCGTGTTTCAATCTGCTGGAATGGAGAGAATAGAGCCTCACGTGTGACTCCTCTATTTGGTCCACCCGAGCTTGAATCTGGATCACCTAGGACCCGGTTGCTAGAGCGAGGATCCAAGGCGAACAAGAGAGATTTGGGAGATGGTGGCAACCGTACTCTTGGTGTGAATTAGGGTTACGGGCTTTTCCTAAAAGCCCTCCTTTTATATTGTCATGTGTAGATATCTTATTTTCTAAATAAGTATTTCTTTTATTATTAATAATAACACTTTATTATTAACAAGTCTTATCTCCCAAGTTATATCTTATATAACTTTATATTATATACTTTATATAATATGTCTCCCAACAACCTGATCCAGTCTAAACTCTAAGGGTGTGACCTCGTAGGACCCGATAACAATAACAATAGACTTTATGACATACTCTATAACATACAGTCTATAAATCATAGTTGGCTTCTAGCAAAGCACTATGACTACCTAAAATCACCGGATTAAATATCTCCATAAATGGTCCCACTTCATAATTAGTAATTACACCTTTGATTAAAGGACACAATTCCTTCATTATTTAATGGATAGACTCCTTTCAGTCACAAACGACATTCATGCCGTCATGAAAATTCGAACTTGAGTCTCTCGACGTGGACTTAGCAGTATAATCACTAGGTCAAATTGTAATTGGTTTAATACAGGTTTCTTAGCCGTACATGTTGAATAAAGTGTGGTGTAATTGGGCAATGAAATACCAAATAAAAGTAGAAACACGATTATCTTGGAGGAACCTTGATATATAATCAACCAGTTGATTATAAAAAAATATCTACCTCTAGTATAATTCCAAAAGTTTACTTATTATACTAATGGGAGGATCCACAAACTCATATGTTATGAATCCCTTTGTCTTGGCTTTCTTTTTTTAAGGCAAGACGGTAGATCAAAAGAACAAACAAACAATTGAAACAAGAAAAAGCAAGAGAAGAAAGTTTCTTAGGGTAAAAATTGTTTTTTTCATAAAACAAGAAAGCGTAAAAATGGAATTAGTTGCGAAGAAAGCTAAACTAACATGCTGACCCTAGTGACCAAAAATAAAAATTGAATCTAATCTAATCAAGGCTGGAAAATATGAGATAAAAATGGTCATTAAATGATAGAATAAATCTCCCAAAGATAAGCTTGCGGGAGGATCCCCGAACAAATGAAGCAGCGCATCCAAAAGGCAATGTATGGACCATGCACCAGACCGCACGGTTCAAGCCACATATGCTCATCGGACCGCACGATGCAAGCCATGTTTGTTCACCGGACCGCACGGTCCAATCCATGTTCGTTCCCGACCGCACGGTCCAATCCATGTTCGTTCCCGGACCGCATAGTCCAATCCATGTCCGTTCATCGGACCGCACATTCCAAGCCACGTATATGCATATGCTCTAGTGGCTGGTGCACAACCCATGCACCCTAGTGCACGATCCTTCACACCTCCGTGCACCCTAGTTAACGACCTTTCATACCTTCGTGCACTTTTCCTAGAAGTACAAAATCAGCGTTTTTGATAATCTTCTAAATGGAATTTCGACTCGACGTAGACAATAGAGTTATAGATATTTGAGCCAGGTTTCCAACGGTTCTTGAACGATCTTGATATCAATTTTACAACCAAAATTATGGCCACTTTACCGAGTATTGTCTATATTTTGATGGGCTCTTCAAATTCCCGAAACTTCTTTGGCTTGTGTGCATAGTTTCAAAGACTTTGGGTTTCTCAGGCCACGAGGTAATAACAATTCTTGTTTCATTCCTTTGTGGCCTTGGTGGCCATCTTCTTGGTCATTACTATTGCATTGACTATAATGGTAAGAGTCTAATGGTAAGGTATTTTCATCATGCATACATGAAACTTTTTTATGCATACACAATTATTTCAATATGCACACATAGTTTAGTTTCAATGAACACATAACCCATCTTTTACGCACACACAATTATTTTCTTTATGCACACATAATTTAGTTTCTGAACATATAACCATTTTTTTATGCACACACATAGTTCCTTCTTTATTCACACATAGTTTAGTTTCAATGAACACATAACCCATTTTTTATGCACACAATTTTTTTTTCTTTATGCACAAATAGTTTAGTTTTAATAACACATAACCCATTAGTTATGTACATACTTATCTTTTTTTCATTCGTAACCCTAAAATCAAGTTGTATTATAAAAATGCATGTACAAATCAATGAGTTTATAACACATATTTTGTTTTTTGTGCACACAAACCCTAAAGTGGTCTATTTGACAGACATCTAGGTTTAAAATCCTACAATCTACAAAATTACATGCCTAAATTGTTAAAAAAACTTGCACAAAACCGCTCGTGTTCAAATAGGAACACCAATTGTTTGCACTATTAAAACAAGAAAAATCAGTACGATTTAGTGCTCGTATACATCTGGGTTTCTCAGTTTTTTTCATCATTTTTTTGCAGCGGAGGAGTTAATGAAGGAGTAAAATCATTGTTGCAACCGCTCGAAATCACTGTTGGAACCGCACGAAAATCTCCGCTCCTATCGCCTTCGATAGAGTTCTTTTCTTGAGGAAGATGGAAATGGTGAGAAGTTGAAGGGACAAGTTGTTCCAAAGATGGTAATGAGTTCTTATCCCCAAACAATAACCCCTATAACTAATGCCAACACTTTCTTTTTCTTGGCTTTTGTTTCGTGTGTTGATAAAAGGTCATTGGATGGCCCACGAGCACTCTCATTCCTTACACAAAGAGGCCAACATCACTTGAACCGCACCTTTCAATATATCATATTTCATATTCCATTTTATTCTAAATTAACCAAATGCAAACACAAGTTCCCATGGGAATGTGTGAAAAGTTTTACAAGGCACATTCATGTACACTATGATGCACATTCAAGGTACATTGTGAGGCATATTCAAGGTGTACTACTAGGCACATTTAGTGTGATGTAAATAAATAGCACGACCATATTTTAACAGGTAAAATACGGGAACAAATGGCACAAACGTATTTTATCCGAATAATAAGCGTGTCAATGTGCATCACTGTGTAAAAAGGCTAGTGTATCACAACTATACTGAAATGTGCCCCGAAGCTATATTGAAATGTGCCTCGTATATGTAATGAAATATGCATCATAGGTGTAAAAAGAGTGGCTATGCGTGTCACAAGGTATTTTTCAATGTACATCGTAGCAATACTAAAACGTGCATCGTTCGCATGGGAAGAGTTGTTCACATCTAATTTATCCTCTTATTTTAGTTATACAAGAAGAAAAGCTATATTAATATTTTATATTTCACGAGGTTGGGTTCCAAGTCCAAGCTCTCTTAATAATCAAGAGGCCTTTGATCGCAACAAACAAGAATTAGGGATTGTTCTTCCTAGCAACCCCCATTTCCAAGCTATCAGGAATGAATTATCTTTAAGGAAGAATTTTTTTTGTATATTATCCTTTGTGATAATTTACTTATCTTCCAAGCAACTCTATGGGTTTGTTTGTTAGGTATGTTAATAAAGATTTTTTTTATAAAGAGTTCTTTAATAAAGTAGTATTTAAAATTTAAATATTGGGTGATATAGGGAAATGTAAAGGGAGGGAAAAAAGTGTTTATTGTTTATAAAGAAGTTATAAACTCTTGCCAAACAAGCCCTATCTTGTAAATTCAGTATATATTGTTTCATTCATTCAATAGAAAGATCAAGACATTCTTTCACAAAACACTTCTATTATCTTATATGGTATCAGCCTATCTACGATCCTAAACCCTAATTTTAGCTTCCACAACCATGACTTCAACTGACCATTCGTCCAATACTGGTGGAGACAATCACGTCTCTGGTTCGCATGCCACCGACAACGACTTCATCCTTGCTGTTGAATCTGGTGCGGCCCACAACTGTAATCTGAATTTTCTGAACATTCATCTTCGTCTTAAACGAACAAACTACACGCTTTGGAGCCACATGATCAAGTCCGCCCTTGAGGCCTGTGAACTTGATTCGATTCTTCAAGCTTCGGATGCACCGTCTCAGTTTCTTCCTTCTTCGTCAGACTCCACGGCTACACCGACTACCAATCCCGCTTACCTCACTTGGCGCAAGAAGGATCGATTGATGCTCCTCTGGCTTCGGTCGACTCTCTCGACTCCTCTTCTTGCCCATGTCGCTCGAGCTGCCACAACCCATGAAGTGTGGGCGATCCTGGAGAGAATGTTCTATGCCCAGACAAGGGCTCGCTTGATGCATCTGAAATAACAGATGCATAATTTTCCCAAAGGAAATCTCACCATCCTCGAGTACATTGAGAAAAAGCGGAGTTTTTTGGACTCTCTTGCGGGATGCTCGTATCTTGTACCAGATGAATAATTTGTTGAATGTATTTTACATGGTCTAGATGCTTCTTATGTTGTCTTTTGCACCGCCTTCAACATGCGTTTGGAACCTATCAAATCCGACCAATTACTTGGCTTGAAACTTCAGGAGAAGGAACGAATGTAGGAGGCTTGTACACCTTCGTTTGATTTGCAGCCCTTTGCCAATGTTGCTCGCAAAGGGACATCGTCCCTTTGCGAGCATCAATATGTCTTTCAAGTTGCAATGATGCCTTACAAGTTGGCAACAATATGTCCACAACCTTCTAATTACGCATTTGGGTAGTCAAACTCTACATGTCTCGGATAAACCTATTCATGTACATAATATTCTTTTTGTCCCTCAAATTAAAAAGAACTTGTTGAGTGTTTCTGCACTTACCAAAGACAACACTACTTATATGCTTTTTTACCTTACTTGTTGTTTTGTGAAGGACCAGCAGGGATGGACACTCCTAAAAGGCACCGTTGAAGATGGGTTGTATCAACTCAGCTCGCCCATCGCCAACTCCACATCCCCTTCTTCTCCGACCTCAGCCGCATTTCTTGGTTCCAAAACCACCCTCCAACACTAGCATAATCGTCTTGGTCATCCCCAATGAGTCTGTTTTAAAGCGTCTTGTGTGTAGATTTCAATTACCAGTTTCTCTGAATACCCTTAGTTCAATTTGTGAGTCGTGTCAACTTGGGAAGAGTCATAGGCTTCCTCTCCCTAGTACACATGAGTCTAGCAGTAGTCCTTTTTCATTAATTTACTCGGATGTTTGGGGTCCTGCCCCGGTTAACTCCTTTAATGCAAATCGTTATTTCTTAGTTTTTATGGATGATTGCACTAAGTTTGTTGGATATATTTTCTGGCTTATAAATGACAGGTTCTACATTTCTTTCAACTCTTTCAGAAAATGGTAGAAACTCAATTTTCAACAAAAATTAATGCTTTCCAATCTGACTGTGGTTGGGAGTAAACATGTCTACCTATCTAAAATCCCAGGGCATTCGTCCACCCATCTCATGCCCTCATACCCAATACCAGAATGGGTCTGCAAAGTGTCATCATCGTACCATTGTCGATTAAGGCCTTGCTCTCCTTGCCTATGCCCACATACCTCCCTTCTACTGGGAACATGCCTTTCACACCTCGATGTACCTCCATAATTGCAAAATCACCCATATCCTGCAACACAAGTCATCCTTTGAATGTCTTTATGGGAAACCACCTAACTCTAACTTCCTCAAGTCTTTTGGATGTTTGTGCTATCCTTTCCTATGCCCCTACAACGACAACAAGTTAGAGTTTCGATCCTCTCCTTGCATCTTCTTGGGTATAGTTCCAAACATAAGGGGTAAATATGTCTCCATGTCCCCACCAGGTGCATTTTCATTGCCCGACATGTGATCTTTGATGAGTCCACATTCCCATACCCTTCCTATGTCTCCCCAACGCCTTTGTAGGCCGAGTCGTCCTTGCCTACTACGACCATTTCTCCGCTTCAGTTGGCCTCTTCCCTGGCACCCCCACCGTCGGCCACTCCTTTTCCATCACCTCTGGCCTCCCCTATTGTTAAGCGGATTCTTCGTTACTTGAAGGGTTCACTTACGTCCGGCCTCATCATTCGCCCATGCACTTACTCTTGCCTTGTTGCCTTCTCAGACTCCGGGTGGGCCACTGACGAAGATGATTACCACTCCCAACATGGTTTTTCAATCTACTATGATGGGAATTTGGTCAGTTGGACATCCAAGAAGCAATATGTTGTTGCTAAGTCCAGCTTTGAGGCTGAGTATCGTGTTATTGCGTTCATTGCCACTGAACTCATCTGGATACAACAACTCATTGAGGAGATTCGAGCTCTACTGATACGTCCTCCTATCATCTTGTGTGATATTTTGAGCGCTACTAATATGTCCGCTAATCTCGTGTTTCATCAGCGGTCCAAGCATATCAAGATTGATTACTATTTTGTTCGTGAACAAGTATTAGATGTCTCCCTTATTGTTTGACATCTTCATGCTTTGGACCAAACATTTGATATCTTCACCAAGCCTGACAACAAAAGTTGGTTCCTATCATTGCGTTCCAAGTTTCACGTCCTCCCTCCAAAAGCTTGTGGGGGATATTAGGAAAGAATTATCTTTAAGGAAGAAATATCTTTGTATATTATCCTTCATGATATTTTACTTATCTTCCAAGCAACTCTATCTTGTAAATTCACTATATATTGTTTCATTCATGCAATAGAAAGATCAAGACATTCTTTCACAAAACTCTTCTATTATCTTATACAAGCTAAGCAACATCAATGGCTCGATAATTATGTAATCCCAAACCTTCGCTTGACGCTCGTCCATCGAGATATCACCAATACGCACAATGAACATGAAGAACAATCCATCAATCATGCACTTATCATCCTATATACAACAACATATTTATTCCACCATCAACACATTCCATTTAATACCTATTTTGGCTTCATATGAAACAAGAATCAAACTTTATTTACAATTTCATAGAGAAAAGAAAAACACCTTCAATTGTTTGTGATGTCCCAAATCTTTGGGTTGTATGGGCTAAGAAAAGTGTCCTCAAAGTGTCTCTGTATGGGATCATGCAAAAAAGGACTCTGACTCATGGCAATGAAAGCAAGTTCTCAATGAAAGGGATTCCATTTTGCCCATTCAACAACAATTAACGCATAATGACTGGACTTGTTCGCTTGGTCATGCAATCTCCCTCATGTGTCAAAGCCATGATGAGACCACCGTCCACAGATGGTTCCAATGCTCATTCGCTAAACAAGTCCTTCAAACTATCATGGCATGGATCGGACTGACCCATGTCCAAGAAGGTTGGCTCCAAATGTTTAGCCATAGTAGGCATCTCAGACTCTTTGATGGTCATAAGATCCCTGGCTCGAAATGTGCCTCTCTTTGCCTTTCCAATATCAAGATGTGGTTGCTAGTGACCTATGACAACAATAAACCAAGGATTAGAAGATGCTTTACCACAGTTGGTATCAGTGGCCAAACCAGAGAATTCTAGAAGAGGGGGCACAATTTTTTAAAAATATTATATTAATATTAAATAAAAATAGCTATAAATAATATTAATATCAATCTCACATGCATTCTCACTTCATACTATTTTTTCTTGATAACCAACATTGATCTTCATCAACATTTTCATAATCATCAAAAGCCACATACTCAATACTTGAAACTGACAATCTCTTACTCGCACAATAAATTTGTATATTTTCCTATTTAGAGTAATTCAATTTAACACAAGTTCAATTGAACACGTCAATCAAATTAAATTAAGTTTAAATTATAAATAAATTAGTTCAAGCAAATCTATATTCTGAATCTATACCCGACCCATCACGATTTGAGTTCATAAGATCGAAAATGACTTGTTGTTTTAGAATTCAAATTGAGATAGTTCAGATAAGGAATTGACTATTTTATTAGTCAAATCATACTAATTTGTGTGCAAGAAACACGATTGCGAACTTGGACTGGAGTACCCACCAAAATTAATATAACGAACGGAAAAAAAAGCTCAGAACGAAAGGGGGGCATCGGACCCCTGCCCCCTAGTTTCGCCCCTGATTGGCATCTTATGATTTATCCCATTTACGACCTTTCTCTCTTTTTTGTTTTATTTCTAGTTGCTTGCTCTATAGCACTTCCTGTCTCTTTGACAAATGATTATTTTAAAAAAAGAACTAACTAGCACTACCTAGTTAGACCCTTTGTACTTGGTAACTGCCTTTTGCACTTTAGAATAGGTACTACTTTAGTTTCCGTGCCTCACGGGATTTATAAATTAATAAGTTTAATATTTTTATAGCTTTATTTTATAAAAAAATATTATTAAAAGCATAATAACACTAAAAAATCGATATAAAAATCTTGCACGAAATAATGTCATATATACTAAAAAGGCAAGTAATAGGGAGTCTAGAAAATGGAACCAAAGGATTGGATTATGAGAGATTGTAACACCTAGGATTGTCTAGGTAACTTTTGTAAAAATTATTTACATTAGAATGAAAATAACACTTCATTACAAAAAATACAAGTAAGATTATGACAATCATAATCACATAATTAGAATAAATTCTATATAAAATTATAAATTATAAAATTAGATGATGACAAGTGACAAATTGCGGATAATATTATAATGAAAGATTACTTAGCTCAAAGTGGAGATGCCAAGTGACATCAATCACTTTTCTTTAGTTAAGGATGGTAAGAGAGCGGATTCAGGGGATGGAGTGCTCTCCCCGTCACTGTCCCCGTTTACCACCTTATTCCGTATTGCTTGTCATCGTCCCTCTCGAGGCCCTATTCCTCATAAAAAATTATCATCCTCGTTCTACAAAAGGAAAAACCTTAAACTTTGTTTAAATGCATATATTAGGATTTAGGGTGTATAGGGTTTGAGGTTTGGGGTTTACCATCTAGAATGTATGAGGTTTAGGATTAAAGGGTATAAAGTTTAGGAGAATTATATATTTAGCAAGGAATTCACGTGATGATAATCCATGCCCATTACCATCCTTAACTTTACTATTGTATATAGATAATAGATTAAATGAAAAAATTTAGTTAATATATATGATGTTAAATTAACTAAAATTTGTATTAATAGCTAGCAGGGTAGGAAGGGTGGCACACCAGTACACCACTGTGAGCAAGTATATAAATATGTGTGTAGTGATGACGTACACACGTAGATAGCAATATAAATTTGATTTTTAGATAAAATTAAATGAGAAAGATATTAGTGATAGGTTCAGGGTTAAATTAGGAAAAAAAATAGTGTTAGGTTTAAGATACAAAGTTTTAGTTTGTAATTAAATATATTAAAATAAAGTGAAAAAATGAGAGAATGACATGTGCATGGAAAATAATCAGGTGACTTAATTAGGGAGTGTCATGTAACTTAGTTAGGTTCTAGTTTATTGTATATATATAGTAGATTGTTGTAAACGTTTTGTATTGGTAATCTTTGATATTGATTTGTGTGATTCATTTGTATGTAAATCATGAAGTGATTAGTTTATTTATGTGATTGATTTGTATCTAAATTAGGGAATTGTATGTAAATTAGGAAGTGATTAGTTCATTTGTGTGATTGATTTAATTTATATCTAAATTACAAATTAGTTTAGATTTATGATACAAATCCTTTTATATAAATTTAGATTTAAACAAGTGAAATTCTATGAAAATGACATGTGGCCTTCTCATTGTGGGGTGCCATGTGTCATAGTGAGATTTTGTTTTAGTATATATATATATAGATTTTGGCTCAAGTACATCACGGAGTTACTGTGCAAAATGCGAAGTATTTTGAGGCGTTCAATCAATCTTCATCCAAGGCTCAGATTCAACCCGCGTGTTTTGAGCTTTTAACTTATTTGGGGGATTTTGTAATTTGTAATTTATGTCTTTATCCCCCAACTTGGAAATCTATTCTTCGATCTTCACTGACGCTCTTCACCGGCGCTCTCCACCGATTTTCTCCACGATTTGCGAATCATTTTCCATCTTTGTTTATTCCTCCATGGTGGATATTGAAGACTCATAGTCAATTTTGAATTATTTCATAGATTGTGTTCATTTGTTTAGGATTTGTTTTATTCCTTCTTTCAAAAAACGCCATGGATGTGATTTTGAATAGCTTCAAGCACTTTGAAATTGAATTGTACTTTTGCTTTGTGATTGATCTTTGGTTTATTTGGACATGTAACACACTAATTATTCTTAGATTGACAGGCTTTAATTTTGATTAGGGTGGATGAGTTGATTCAAACCCGCAAATTGTTCGATGAAATGTCAAAGAGAGTTCTTGTGAGTTTGACATAGTTGGAATGCAATCAAAGGCCCCTATGATAGATAACTTACTTGATTTTTCACAATTTTTTACACAGTTGACATAAAGAATATGATAAAGTCCTGAAAAAGGCAAAAAATTGACATGAACAACATGTTTTATATGAACCTCGACATTATTATATATGAACATGATATGACTATATATGAACCCTAATTTTATTTATAAGGTGTAAGAAGTATGGAAAATGTGATGTTTTCATAATAACAAGTGTGAACCTTAGATGACTACATATGAACATTGACATGTAACATGTTGAATTCTTTAGGTTTTGATAAGTGACAAACATTCAACTAATCTGGGTACTAAGGGTTTCAGGAACAAAGACAGTTGTCTCAGGGAACCATTGCAGCAAAGGATCGCAGGGAGGAACAAAGCTTTGTTCATGTGCTTTGTTACCCAGCAAGGAACTGAAGCGACGAACGAGATCGAAGCTGCGGATGGAAAGAAGAAATCCAGCGTTACAATTATGGAAACAAATCAAAGAAGAATCACGCGGTCAAGGATTGAAGACTTTGGCTGGAAGGATCTAGCCGTTGGAGAAGATTTGGAGAGAGAAGCCCGATTCCTTATCTTAGGGAATCTTTCCTTAGATAAGTGAATTGGAGAGAGAAGAATCATATCTCATCCGATTATATTAATTTTGGGAATTCCTTCCTTGATTAATATAGACGGTTGGGATATTATTCCTCCAGCAAATCCTATCTTCTTATAACCTTATTTGGAAAGATCTTATCTTGTTACAATTAGGGTTTTGCCGCGTTGTATTTATTAGAAGTATGGATTCATTTCTAAGTAACCACGACGACGGAAAACAGAGAGAACGAAAAAGAGAAAGAAAAGAAGTGAGGTGTGTGTAAGTCTTTGAGGGTTGAATTCGATTCATCGTTGTAGAAGAGTCTTCGAGTCTAGCTGGTTGTTTAGAGGTCGAAGTCCAGGATACAAGTGTAATCGAACAAGAAATCAATAAGACAAGTACACGCTTCAAAATCCTCTCAAGCGGAAGCTTGAAGGTAGTGGTTTTTCCTTGAGAAGCTAGTTTTGCTAAACAGGGTTTCCACTATATATCGTGAGTTCGTTCGTTATCTTTCTTGTTGTTTTTAATCCGCTGCATCTTCTGTGGGAACAAAGCTTTTGTTCCCTCAGACGTAACTCTAACGATCCAACAATTGGTATCAGAGCCTGGTGCTCTAGATTGTTCGTTTTTAGTTACAGATTTTGCATGAAATATGTCGTCTGGAAATGCCTTGGATGGAGACTCTCGAGAAGGTGATGTAGATGTGGTTCTCATCACTCAAGCCATGAAGAAGATATGGTCTCGAAACAAAGACATTAAGGGTTCGGTCATGGTTCACAATGACATGAAGGAGGTTGTCTGCTTCCACTGTTATGACAACGGACACTTCGCCAAAAACTGCATCAACAAAGCGGCAGGTTCTCCTCAGACCCGGAAAGAGGAACAAGCAAAGGGTGCGAAGTGGGGTGACTACAACTCAGATGATGAAGCATTTCCTCTCTCAAAGGATATCTGTTTGATGAGCTCAAAAGATCACAACATATCAGAAGATGGTGCTCATAAATCCGAGGAGGAAGCAAGGAAAGGCTCTTGGCACCTTGACAGCGCGTGCTCAAGTCACATGACAGGGAACAGTGAGTGGTTCACCTCTCTTCAGCCAGCCTCAGGGACATCGATAACTTTTGGAAACAAAAGTAAGGGTGAGGTTTGTGGTATCGGTAAAGTAAGACTCTCTAAACACATCACTGTGAATAACGTAAATCTAGTGAATAATCTCAAATTTGACCTGTTTAGTGTGGCTCAACTATGCCAAAACAGAAAAAATAGAGTAGTCTTTACCACCGATGATTGTCATGTTGAGTGTCTAAGTACAGAGAAAATCTTACTCAAAGGGATCTGCGACAACAACGTTTACAAGGTCGACCCTGCTTTCATCCCTGACAAGGACCTTTGTCTGTCGTCTATTGCTGGGACAACAGACTTGTGGCACAAACGCTTTAGACATGCTAGCCTTCAACTCATTTCCAAACTTCACAGACAAGAGCTGGTGAACTCCCTAAGGTTGAAGCTATGAGAAATGATGTGTGTGATGCATGCATCAAAGGAAAACAAGTCAGATCCTCTTTCAAGTCAAAAAGGGATATAAGTACTACTCGTCCTCTAGAATTAGTCCATATGGATCTTTGTGGGCCAATGCGCACGAAGAGCCGTGGGGGAAATGCATATGTCTTTGTTATTGTTGATGACTATTCCAGGTACACATGGACTCTATTTATCTCATCAAAGGATGAAGTGTTCGCTGAGTTTGAGTCCTGGCTTAAGGCAGCCGAAAGGAGCATTGGAAATTCCTTGGGGTCTATTCGCACTGATCATGGAACAGAATTCGAGAACTCTCAGTTCCTATCCCTCTGTAGGAATAGAGGTATTAACCACAACTTCTCTGCTCCCAGGACCCCACAGCAAAACGGGGTTGTGGAAAGGAAGAACAGGACTCTGGAAGACATGACGCGTACCCTCCTCATCTCAAGTGGTCTTCCTAGGAGTTTCTGGGCCGAAGCTCTGAATGCTGCTTGTTACGTTCTGAATAGAGCAACCATTTGTCCTCTCCTAAACAAAACTGCCTATGAGCTTCTTAAGGGAAGGAAACCTAATGTGTCTCATTTGCGCACATTTGGTTGCAAGTGCTTCGTCCACAACAACGGGAAAGATTCTCTTGGGAAGTTCGATCCCAGGAGTGATGAAGGAACTTTTGTAGGATACTCTCAGCAAAGCAAGGCTTACAAAGTATTCAATAAGAGAACCAGAAAGGTAGAGAAAAGCATTCATGTAGTGTTTGATGAATCAGTTATGGCTGGTAACAATGTGCAGGAACAATCAAGCAGTGTTTCCTCCAATACCGAGCTATCCGAAGATGATTTCTTTTAGCTTGTAGAAAGCAATGTCGGTGATGGGACCTCTCAAGATCAAGAAACTCAGAATGATCCTTCAACACCGAGAACTCCCAACTCCGCTAACTCAGATGGAAATGAAGAAAATGCTCACCCACCAGAAACACCTCAGGTACCTCAGGGGGAACAGAGCCCAAGTCACGGCACAGCGGAGCCCTCTGAGGACAACTCTAATGCTGACAGAACTGGAGATGTCAGTCCTAATACTGATGAAACTGTTGGTGAAAGCTCAAACGCTGGCAACGCTAATTCAGAGGAGTTCGACGTCAACAATCTCCAAGTTCCAAACTACCAGTAAAAGTGGGCTCATCCAGTCAAACTAATCGTCACAGACTATAGAAAGGGAGCACCTCAAAGCACTCATTCTTCCCTACATAACTTTTGTGCTTTCAATGCTTTTCTTTCTTTACAAGAACCTAAAACCGTAGGAGAAGCATTGAAGGATCTTGACTGGATAAACGCCATGCAAGAAGAACGTCATCAGTTCGAAAGAAACAAGGTCTGGCGGTTAGTTCCTCATCCAAGGAACAGAACAGTGATAGGAACCAAATGGGTGTTTAGGAACAAGCTGGATGATCAAGGTCAAGTCTCAAGGAACAAAGCAAGGCTGGTGGTGAAAGGTTACAACCAGTAGGAAGGCATCGACTATGATAAGACCTTTGCTCCAGTTGCCAGGTTAGAAGCAATAAGACTCCTAATTGCCTATTCCTCTTTCCATGGATTCAAGCTGCAACAGATGGATGTCAAGACCGCCTTCTTGAATGGAGTTCTCAAGGAGGAAGTCTATGTGGAGCAAACTCCCGGCTTTGAGGACACCACCCAACCCGACCATGTCTATATTCTAGACAAAGCTTTGTACGGTCTCAAGCAAGCCCCGAGGGCCTGGTATGAAAGGCTCTCACAGTTCCTTCTGACGTACGGATACGTTCGTGGAAAGGTCGACAAGACATTGTTCCTTCTGAAGGAAGGGAAGCATATTCTGGTGGTACAAGTCTACGTGGATGATATCATCTTTGGCTCTACAGATGATAAACTGGTTCAGAAATTCTCTAAGCTAATGGCCAGTGAATTCGAGATGAGCATGGTTGGAGAACTCAAGTTCTTCTTAGGTCTTCAAGTCTCTCAGGGGGATGAGGGAACCAAAGTGCATCTACAAAAGTATCTAAGGGAATGTGTTAAAAAGTTTGGAATGTCTGACGCAAAACCCTTCACCACTCCCATCTCTCCAAACAACCCAATGGGAAAAGACGAACATGAATATGGAATTGATCCATCTCTCTATCGAGGAATCATAGGTTCGCTTCTCTATCTCACTTCTAGTAGACCTGATATTATGTACAGTGTATGTCTTTGTGCTCGTTTTCAGGCCGATCCCAAAGAAACACATCTCAAAGCAGTGAAGAGGATTCTGAGATACTTGAAGGGAACAGATGATCTATGTATTTGGTATCCAAGGGGAGGAAGCCTCGATCTAGTCGGATACACAGATGCTAACTTCGCAGGGAACAAAGTGGATAGAAAATCAACATCAGGAATGGCTCAGTTTCTTGGGCCGTGTTTAGTTTCTTGGGGGTCAAAGAAGCAGAACTTCGTCGCTCTATCCACTGCAGAAGCTGAATACATAGCCGCCGCTGCTTGTTGCACACAACTCCTATGGCTTAAACAACAACTCAGCGACTACGGTATTCTTCTTAACTCTATTCCCATTCTCTGTGACAATACCAGTGCCATAAATATCTCCAAGAATCCGGTGCAACACTCACATACCAAGCACATCGAGATAAGACACCACTTCTTACGTGACTGTGTGGAGAAAGGGTTGGTGACAATGGACTTCTGTGGAACTAAGGATCAAATTGCTGACATTGTCACCAAGGCTCTAAACAGGGACCCCTTCGAACAGTTCCGTATGGAACTATGTATGATCTCTCTAAACTAAATGTCTATTTGTTCTGTTCCCTCGATGATTGGCTAAATTACTTGGTAAAGTGTGCAAGGTTAATCATCATGTCCTGATCTGCATCCATTTTCTTGCTCATTAGTTGGACAACTTGTTTAGACTCATGCTAATACTTCACTTATGTGCAAATTTTCATGCATGATCATCCATGCTATCTTGGCTATACATGATTCAGCCTTCTTTCAGCCCAAAAGAGTCAACTTGATGCTCAGTTCCCCCATCATAAGCCCAAATGATTGTTGATTCTACAGCTTACCTTAGCCATCATGCTTGATGCTCCCTACGAGCCCCTCTAATCATCCACATCTGGGAGCCTCTCATTCATGATAAACATTATTAAAAATTCTCGTATATATTTATGTGTGATGTTCTTTGTACCCTCTCTGGTAACATTACCCCTGCATCACACTCTTCTACTTTTTCGGAAAGTCGAGAATACGAATGGTCGCCTCTGTGGTCTGTGGATAGTTTTGACAGGTATGGTATGATGGTGTGAAGGCTGCTATGCTCACGGTCGTGTGAGCCTTCAGGGTTTTGGATTGCATCTGCTACATGGTCTTTCTGAAAGTATCTTCCCGGCCGTGTTCTTTGGCTAAATGAGGAAAGCAGGAGGCTGTGGTGTTCTTGTTCCAAAAAAAAAAAAAGGTACACAAAGAAGAGACCAAAACTTATTTCCTCTATTTGCTGAGCCTGTGATGGAAGCTGATGCAAATGAGGAAGTACAAACTCTGAGTGGGAACATAAGATGGACTCCATTGCTATTCATACTTCAGCTCTAGCTGCTGGCCCCAGTGGTACTTAATTCGTCTTTCTCTGGCTGACCAATCCCTCTTTTGTTCCCTAGCACATCTATCCCTTACTCTTCAAACTTCTTTGCTTCTGCTTCATGTGTTTGCATTGACTGGCATGGTGATCATGTATGTTATTCTTGCTCACCTTGTTGTTGTACTTACATGCAGTTTAGGTTTGTGCGGTTCAATCTAATGCAAATGGGAATGTTGCTTATCTTGCTGTGGTCTTTTTCTCTCTCACTCTTTACTTATGCTTTTGATGATGCCAAAAGGGGGGAAATGAAAGGTAGCTTTGGTTGAGGGGGAACAGTACATGGTTTCATATGTTGCTGTGTTGAGGGGGAACTATTATGGTCTTGTGTGGAGAACCATTCCCCATACAAATGTCTTTATCTCGTTTGTGTATGCTTTATTGTCAAGGATGTTTGTCACCATCAAAAAGGGGGAATTTGTTGAATTCCTTAGGTTTTGATAAGTGACAAACATTCAACTAATCTGGGTACTAAGTGTTTCAGGAACAAAGACAGTTGTCTCAAGGAACCATTGCAGCAAAGGATCGCAGGGAGGAACAAAGCTCTGTTCATGTGCTTTGTTACCCAGCAAGGAACTGAAGCGATGAACGAGATCGAAGCTGCAGATGGAAAGAAGAAATCCAGCGTGACAATTATGGAAACAAATCAAAGAAGAATCACGCGGTCAAGGATTGAAGACTTCAGCTGGAAGGATCTAGCCGTTGGAGAAGATTTGGAGAGAGAAGCCCGATTCCTTATCTTAGGGAATCTTTCCTTAGATAAGTGAATTGGAGAGAGAAGAATCATATCTCATCCGATTATATTAATTTCGGGAATTCCTTCCTTGATTAATATAGACGGTTGGGATATTATTCCTCTAGCAAATCCTATCTTCTTATAACCTTATTTGGAAAGATCTTATCTTGTTACAATTAGTGACAAACATTCAACTAATCTGGGTACTAAGTGTTTCAGGAACAAAGACAGTTGTCTTAGGGAACCATTGCAGCAAAGGATCGCGGGGAGGAACAAAGCTCTGTTCATGTGCTTTGTTACCCAGCAAGGAACTGAAGCGACGAACGAGATCGAAGCTGCGAATGGAAAGAAGAAATCCAGCGTGACAATTATGGAAACAAATCAAAGAAGAATCACGCGGTCAAGGATTGAAGACTTCGGCTGGAAGGATGTAGCCGTTGGAGAAGATTTGGAGAGAGAAGCCCGATTCCTTATCTTAGGGAATCTTTCCTTAGATAAGTGAATTGGAGAGAGAAAAATCATATCTCATCCGATTATATTAATTTCGGGAATTCCTTCCTTGATTAATATAGACGGCTGGGATATTATTCCTCCAGCAAATCCTATCTTCTTATAACCTTATTTGGAAAGATCTTATATTGGTACAATTAGGGTTTTGCCGTGTTGTATTTATTAGAAGTATGGATTCATTTCTAAGTAACCACGACGACGGAAAACAGAGAGAACGAAAAAGAGAAAGAAAAGAAGTGAGGTGTGTGTAAGTCTTTGAGGGTTGAATTCGATTCATCGTTGTAGAAGAGTCTTCGAGTCTAGCTGGTTGTTTAGAGGTCGAAGTCCAGGATACAAGTGTAATCGAACAAGAAATCAATAAGACAAGTACACGCTTCAAAATCCTCTCAAGCGGAAGCTTGAAGGTAGTGGTTTTTCCTTGAGAAGCTAGTTTTGCTAATCAGGGTTTCCACTATACATCGTGAGTTCGTTCGTTATCTTTCTTGTTGTTTTTAATCCGCTGCATCTTCTGTGGGAACAAAGCTTTTGTTCCCTCATACGTAACTCTAACGATTCAACATAACATATGAACATTAAGGGGTGAGAATTGGGTATGTGGAATTGATATCGTTCATATTATTTTCACAATAATAAGTATGAACATTAGGTGACTATATATGAACATTAAAATGTAACATATGAACATTAGGAGGTGGAAATATGAGGAATTGATATGAATATCTGAATAAGTATGAACATTAGATGACAATATATGAACCTTAGTGTTTCTATGAACCAAGGAAAAATAAACCTCAAACACGAACCCACTCAAAGTATTATATATGAACATTACATGATTATATGTGAACATTCACACACACACACACACACACACACACGAACCTATGCTACGCAGACAATGGAAAACACGCATGAATGTTTTCAGTAGAATAAATATGATTTGCTAGGGAATATATATGAACTTAAACATGATACACATGAACTCAACTTGAACTCAGACTTTTCACAACCACAATATGTAGTCTATGAGGGATTCGAACCCATATCTATGTGTACATACACATCGCCCAATCATTTGAGCTAATAGGCTTTGCCAAATCAATTATTTGGGCATGTAACACATGAACCCTGTCTTTTCTATGGTGCACAAAATGTGAACTTTAAGGTAATATATATGAACATAGCGAACAACGCGACCAAATCAAATGACAACAAAATTGTGAAAATGAAAACAACAACAGAATCTCAAGTTCAGCCCCAATTGGCAAATGTAACATCAAAAAATTCTAAAAAAAATCAGCAAACAATGGAGACAAATGGAAAGTCATCAAGAGACCAACTTCATTCCAACAAATCCAAAATTCAGCATATAGATGAGCAAATCCAATCCAATATCATAATTGAGACATCATAATGTTTCTTTACCTTGTTACGAACTAGTGTTGATGAAAGCTCCTCACCGTTCGCCATGGCGTGAATGAAAACAAATCTCGTCGAGCGAACAAGATTTTGAGTGAACATGATTCAAACTTGTGGTGGATCAGGAGCGACACAGATTCAATCCTTGAGTTATGTGAGAAACAGACTTGATAACTTTGATTGATCTACCGATTTGAGGAGAAGGATTGGAGATTTCTAGGGTTGTCTCCTTGGATTGAATTGGGGCTGAATCTCGTGCAACGCTGATAGAGAGGAGAGGGAGTTCTATTTGGCTTAATGAAACTTCTATTTTTTTATCGATAATTACAAAATTCCCACTCTAAATGATAAAAGTGACACGTGCACCCTTATTTTACTCGTTTAAATGTGAATCGTTGATCTGCGCCCATGGAGTTTCGCAAATTGTACAGTAACCTAACCAGAACGCACTCTATATATATAGGGCGTTACTATTCGGCGCATAGGCAAAATTGCTTTTCAGCGCATAGGGTCGCCACGTTACGTGTGGAGTGGCTCCACACGTAACGTGGGGTAAATTATTATTTTTTTCACACGTTATGTGTGGAGCCACTCCACACGTAACGTGGTTAAAAAAAAATTATCCTACATTACGTGTGGAGTGACTTCACACGTAACGTGATGATCCTATGCGCTGAAAGACAATTTTGTCTATGCACCAAAAAGTAAGCATGTATATATATAGTAGATTCACCATATTCCCAAAAAAAAAAGCACCTTCAAACTTTGCTATAAAAATAAAGCACGCTATTACAAGCAAGTTGTAAACATTACATTTCTCAAAAATATTTGCAAACTAAACCAAAAACGATCCCACTGTCTCGTATCACTCGCCAATAAAAACTCCAAACCACTCAGCAACTCAAACCCAAACGAGTAGTGAGCACTCTTCTTCATAATCACTTCATAATTAATTAAACATGGCATCCCACTTCACATAATTAACCATATAATATTAATCATACTTTATATAAGGCCTCCCAATATTCCCATCTCTTTCCCTTATTATTTTTATGCATATTTTTACATTCTCGATCGTCAGCAATCCACCGTCGGATTTCATACATCGATCACGCAGACGCATCCGACGGCGCAGACGTTCGCCTGGCACGGGCTCGCACCTGAAGCGGGTGGGCCATCTCACACGAGAGCTTCAACACCTCAGACAAGTCCACGGTGGCACCATCCGCCGACGTCATCCACTCGAACTCGTGCATCAGTGACGCCACCCAGTAGCTGACCGTCGCCATGCCCAGGGCCTTCCCCGGGCAGCTCCGCCGGCCCGACCCGAAAGGCGCCAACCTGAGATCCGACCCCATTACCGAGAAATCAGACTCCAGGGCCGCCGTCGAGCCCTGCCCGGGGAGGAACCTGTCGGGCTTGAATGTTAGCGGGTCGGGCCAGAAGTCCGGGTTGCGGGCGATGGCGTACATGTTGACCATGGCGGTGGTTCCGGCGGGGACGAGGTGGCCGTCGACGAAGGTGTCGCTGATGGCGAGGCGGGCCCAGGAGAGGAGTGGGCCCGGGGGGTGGAGCCTGAGGGTCTCTTTGATCACAGCCGTTAGATAGACCAGGGATGGGAGATCGGACTCCGCAACGGCACGTGATCGGCCGACCACCCTGTCTAGCTCATCGTGGACCATCGATTGAACGTCGGCATGGAGGACCATCCTCGCCAGAATCCACTCTATCAGAACTGCCACCGTGTCCGTGCCTCTAAATATCATCTCCTAATAATTATAAAACTAATGAATTAAAAACAGAAAACATCAAAGATCTTTGTGTATCCAAGTGGTGATATGACATGACGACGTCAACATCTCTTGCAAAATTGCAAATATCGCTTTATGGGGATTAGATTTCATTTCAGATTCCCTAAATTTCATAAGCTGGTGGTATACGTACATAAATAAATAGAATGCGTTACATAAACAGTAAGTCCAATATTACCATGAATAGAACGTACAGCCCTAGCTAGTTAGATAACAAATTTACTTTAGAGTAGAAATTAGAGCATACCCAGAGTACAGCGATCAATTCGGATTCAGAGAGTCGGTCGCAGGCGGGAAGAGAGAGCAAGACGTCGACAAAATCGCGATTGACCCCGTCAACGGGCGGGTTGGATTTGTGTTGGTCGATAATCTTGGAAACGAACCGGTTTACCCGGGGGACGAGGAGGGAGCAGCTGGACCGGGTTCCCTGGAGGTCAAAGGGAGCGAGCCAAGGGAGATGGTCAGACCAGTTCAACCCGCCAAGGAGTTCATATCCTTGGTCAACCATCTCCCTAATCTCCTCAACGTCGTCGTTTTGTTCCTGCAAACTGTACTTTTTCCCAAGCACGGCCCACATCATGTTGTTGAGGGAGGCTCTCTTGATGACGTCTCGGACGGGGAAGGCGGCGGAGGCGCGGGAGGAGAAGAGGGAGGTGAAGCCGGAGGCGACGGAGGAGCGTAGCGGGGCGGAGGAGAGGATTTGCTTAGGGGAGAACATGTGGGAGGCGGCGACGCGGCGGAGGAGGCGCCAGTAGGCGCCGGCAGGGGCGAAGCCGATGGCGCGGTGGAAGAGGAGGGAGTAGGCCGACTCCTTGACGGGGCGGTTGGAGAAGGCGGCGCCGTTGAGGATCTCCCGGGCCGAGTCCGGGTGGCAGGACACCACGGCCCGGGTCGACCCGATGCTGAACGCCATGAGGCGGGTTGCGCCGAGGGAGGTGGCCGTGGCGGCGATCTTGATGTGGGCCAGGCCCGTCATGAGGCCCATGCTGCCCACAACCGGGAGGCCTCTGGGCCCGGGGATGGCGGTGGAGATGGAGGAGGAGAGGCGGTGTTTTCCCCAGGCGGGGCCACCGGGGTGGAGCCAGAAGAGTAGGGAGAAGGCGGAGAAGAAGGCGGCGGCGAGAAGGACAAGGGCGTTGGTGGAGAATATGACGGAGGAGTTGCATTTGGAAGTGAGGAAGGCAAAGAGGCAGAGGGTGTCTAATTGACTCCCCATATTACTTATTATTATTATTTATATTTTGGAATGGTTCTAAAATTGAATAGCGCGCGAGGGAGAGAGGAAACGAATTGAGGTACAATGCTCAAGGAGAGAGTTGGGAGGAGTGGGAGTGCAGAGGAAGAGGGAAGTTGGACTGTTGGAGTTGCCTTTATATAGTGGCGAGGAGGTCACATTTGTACAAATTGGCAAAACTTGGTCAATTTTTTAGCAAAATATAATATATACAGAGGGAAGTACGAGGACCACCCTTGGCTGAAGGACGATGATTTCAACATTACCATAAATCATACTAAATCCAATCTCTGTCAATAATTAATATTTAATTTACTGGTTAATTCCCAAATTCTTTTTTACGCTAATTTTTCTTTTTTGTCAATTTTTTTAAATTTTCTTATTCTTGTCTTAAAACACGTTTTAATTGTAAACTTTTATTGAATAATTGGTTTTTAAAGTTAAACAATTGTATGATAAAAATTGAGCGATATTAAAGTTGAACAATTGTATCTTAAATTTAAACAATTTTATTTTTATAGTTAGACAATTATTTTCGCTATGTATATAAATTTGAACAATTATATCTTATTGTTTAAACCATTTCTTTTTTATAGTTTTTAGGGGGTGGTAGTTTTTGGTAGTTTTACTATTCTTTTTTTCTTACATGTTTATGATTTAGGGTTTAGGATTGTATTAAGTTTGTATTATCTTATAAACAAATGTTCAAATTTATTGTATAATTGTTCAATCTATTTTTTGTTATGAGATTGAATTTTCATGCAATAAATTTGAACATTTTTCTAATATGTTTGAATTAATCAAATTATTGCATATTATTCAATTTTTTGAATTTAAGATATAGGATTTATGTTTTGAATATGTTGAGTTGTATTAAGCTTATATTACCTTATAAACAAATGTTCAAGTTTACTAATGGTTAAAATTTTAATGAAGTATGATGAGAACGTCTCTAATTTTTTCCGAGTACACTTGGTAAATGGTCTCTCACGCCTTCGTGGAAAAAATTTAAAATCAAAATGCTTTTTTCTTTATGACCGTTTTTAAAATATCTCACGCACACTTCCCCCCTCTAAGCTCTACATATTATTTGTGGTTTCACTCTGGTAAAAAAACAATATTTATTGTCCCATATTCCTCTCTTTTTAAATAATTAATATTTTAATCGTCTCTAAACAGAAATACATGTTATTTTTTGCCCCCTCTCTCTCTAAGTGAAAAATCAACGGGTTTATATTCATACCCATAACTTTTTGATAAATATATCTTTTGTACTACTACTCAATGCGTACAAGTATGTTTTATGTTATAAAAATAAAATCGAAAATGCCAGAATCTAACAATATACTACTACTCAATGTGTAGCAGTATGCATACTAGTACTAAATGTGTAGTAATATGCATACTACTACTAATTGCGTAGTAGTACCAATAGTACCATTAATTGTGTAGTAGTATGCATACTACCACTAATTGTATATAGTATGGTGACCCTGATTCATGAACAAGCTACCTCCCGAAATCGGCGGTTTTTACTAGATTTTGACCTGATCCGGTCTAGGCCAGCTCGACGGTTAAGAAAAAAAACTTATAACTTAAAAAAATATCAAAAACATATTACATTAAACCTAATAAAATTACACTAAAACTTTTAACTTAATAAAAAAAAGTATCTTGCAATTTAAACTTAGAAATATTAAACTTAATCTTATAACCTAGCTAATAAAAAGACTTTGACTTAAACATTCAAACTTTAAATTTTATCTTATATAAAATTAAATTTAAATTTTAATCTAATAATAGTGTCTAATGTTTACTGGCTTTATGGTTTCTAGAGTTAGGGGTTTCTAGGTTTACAGTTCTTAGGGTTTCTACTTTCTAGTGTCTAATGTTTACTGGCTTTATGGTTTATGTTCAGGGTTGTAGTCTCTATGGCTGTGGTTCCAAGAGTTAGGGTGTGTGGGGTTTATATAAATATGATTATCGAAATTTTAAGAAATATTTTTTTATAAAAATATATGAAAAAGTATATTTGTAGGAATTTTAAAATTAGGGGTTTAGGGTTTATGGATTTAGTCTTTTATAGATGAATATATGAGATTTTTTGGGGTTTAGGATTTAAGATTCTAGGGGTTTTATTATTTTTATTTTATGGTTTAGTTTTTTGTCTTTTTAGGATCTTAACATTTTCAAGGCATGTGGTTTCTAGGGTGGGATTTAAACTTTTCAATGCATTAATCTTTACTTGATTATTAGTGTTACATTAGTATTGTTTCCTAAAAACTTGATAATTAAATCTTTCAATTATACAAATATAAATTTATTTACATAAATGTGCTTTTATGCAAAAATATCATACTCGTAGGTTACCTTACGAGTCTGAATGCATGCAATTTTTCATAGGGTAAGAATAGGGTATGAAATATCCTACGCAATTCAAATTATTTCGCATACTAATTCGATTTAGTATGCCTATTAAAAATATTATCGCTGTTCATCCGGTCTGGACCAGACCGTAATTTTTCTAAAGTATGGACCGGAGACCGGACCAGACCGGTCTTATTCGGTCCGATCCGGTTACGGTTCGGTCCGGAAACGGTCTGGTCCGGTCTAAGACCGGATTAGACCAAAATTAAAAAAAAAAAATTTAAACTCCTATTTAATTATATATAGTACTGATAGATTTACGGCCTACTTTAATGGTCAAGATACGTTGAATGATTATCTTAATGTTATATGTACTCTTAACTATGCATAAAAACAAACTCACACTTGTCATTGTTTCACTCAAAGAAATACCAACCCATCTCATAGTACATATATGCCGGCAAAAAAAGAAAAAAAGAAATTTACTAACTTATATTATAAATAATTAAAGTTTGGATTTTGGAAAATATTTGGACCGGAGACCGGACCGTAATTTCTCCGGTCCGGTCCGGTTTTCCGGTCCGGGCCAGTTTTGAAATCATTTTGCTTTATTTCAAGGGAGTGGAGATAAACAAATTTTTCTGGAGATAAACAAATATTATAAATAATTAAAGTTTGGATTTTGGAATCATTTTGCTTTATTTCAAGGGAGTGGAGATAAACAAATTTTTCTGGTAGTGAAAGATATTCATATTACACTTAATATAAAAATTCATTTGTCTTTTTTTTGAGTTTCTAGTCAATTTGAATAATAAACTACTCCGTATTATTTATATGAAATGATTGTTTGTAATCCTATGAAATTTTGAAAATAGAGATGTTTCACCCCTCAAAACAAATTGAGATGTTTCACGTCAAGTTTTAGCCACTACGGTTAAAAACCTTTGTGTAATTGTAATAAACGAATATAACATATTCTAAGCCATTTAAAATTGTATCATAATCAAGTTTTGTAAACATTCTCATTTTGAAGTAAACTAGGATTGATGTGGCGGAAACACAAAATCCTACCCTAGAAACAATAAGTTTTTAAAAAATTGAAACCATAAAAATCCATAAAAAACAATAAAATCCATGAGCCCTAAACCCTTGAAGCCTAGATCCGAAAAATGTTTTTTTATATATTATTCTAAACAATAAAAGAAACTAAATTTACAAAACCCTAAAACCTTAAAAAATTAAAACTCGTACAAAATCACTTTTCATATATTCTTCTAAAAAGTAGTTTCCTCTTTGCATATTATCCCTAAGGGCTCATTTGGTATCGATACCAAAGATGTGAGATATCGTGTACGGGTATCAAGATATGAGTTTGAGTGATATCAAAGAATCGAGTATGGGTATAGACATGAGTGATGTTTTTGATAACTCATTCAGTGAGAGATATCAAAATAACACTTTGATATCACTCATAACCGTATCCTGATATCCATACCCGATACCAAACAACATATATCAATTTGAATCGATATCAAGATTATACCAAATGCATATATGGATATGAATGATATCCATACCCATACCTAATATCAATATCAAATGAGCCCTAAAGCTCTATAAACCCCACACACCCTAAGTCCTTAAATCCAAACTATTAAAACAACGCTCATATAAATCACAAAATCCTACACACTCTAAACCTAGAAACCCTTAATTTTAGAAACCTCACACACCCTAATCCTAAAAACCGTACAATCCTATGGACCCTACCCACCATAACCATTGAACCAATAATCTTATAAACTATAAACCATTAAACTTAAAATCCCACAAAATTGCATATCTAAAGTTAGGCTTTTTGAGTTATTTAATATTAAATTAAAGTTTTAAGTTTGATTTTTATAAGTTAAACTTCTTACTTTTAAAATATGCATACTACTACACAATAAGTAGTAGTATGCATACTACTACACAATAAGTAGTAGTATGCATACTACTACACAATGAGTAGTAGTATGAAGGGTATAATTAACAAAAAGTTGTGGGTATGAATATCATCAATGGTCGCTTGTAGACCTGAGCAAACGCGGGTTAGCCCGCTCGGCCCGGCCCGCCCGCCCGACAAACAATACGGGCTTGGACAAGGATTCTGGCCCGAACGGGCTGTTTGGCCCGGCCCGGACGGGTAAGCGGGTCGGGCCCGGTTACAGGTTCAGGCTCGTACGTGCCGCTCGGCCCGCATATTATTTTTAATTAATATAAATATATATAACAAATATATATAATAAAAAAAACCTAACCCAAAATTACTTACCCTTTTCTTATTAATAGTATTAAATAATTAATTTGGAGAATAAAAAATATAAAAAAATCACTTGAGAATGACCAACCGGGCCGCCCGCGAGCCGGCCCGGAATTATGGACGGGTCCGATTAAGGGTATTCGGGCCATGCCAGGCCCGAACCCGACCCGCTTAAACAGGTCGAGAAAATGGGTCCGGCCCGGACCCGTGTTTGATCAGGTCTAGTCGCTTGTAAGCAAAAAAAAAACATTCATTCCTTTTCTATGTTAAATTAAATATTTCAATATAAAAGAAACACATGGCTTATGGGATCCCTTTAAACGCTAAATTGATTATATTAAATAGAAGTATTAGCAAAAACTACCAGATTTCGAAACACAGTTTGCAGAAATATCATGTTTTAGAAAGTATTGCAAATATGCCATAAAGCTGCAATACTTTTGAAAACCAAAAAGGTAAAATCAAAATAAGTAAAACGGTCTAAGATACAGTTAAGTGTTAAACGTGTATATGAGTAAGCCTAATTATATACCTGTTCAACATGTAGCACATCTCATCTTCCCCAATTAATGTTCTCCGCTGAACAACTTTTTTCCTTTCATCCCTGAACTCTTGAAGCGTATTTCTCACAGCAAATCCGAAATCCCCAAAGGCGAGAAGCCCTTTCTCCCTTTGTTCAGCCCTTTGTTAAGCCCTTTTTGAAGCCCTTTCTGAAGCCCTAGATCGACAATGGTGAGGACCAGAGGTTTGCAGTCTGTGAACGGCAGAGTGAAGAAGCAGAAGCCGAATGGTTCTACAGAGTCGAAGAGAAGGGTTGAGGAGAGCGCGAATGCGAAGGCGGCTCCAGTGGCGAGGGGCCGAAAGAAGAGAGCCTACAGTTCGTCAGAGGAAGAAGAATGACCAAGTCTAGTCGTTTCGATGCAGAAGAAGAAACCGAGAATGGCTGAAGAACCAAAAGCCAAGAGGTCGAGGAAGGATCCATCGAAGTCGGTTGGCGGGGTTAGTGATCTTCTCTAACTCTTAATTTTCTTGAAAAAAAAACAAATTTTGTCTGATGCATGCTAAAATTAGGCTTATGTGAAAATGAGAACATGATTTGCTCTGTGATAAACAGAGCACAGAGAGATGTGCAAAATTTATAGTAGCCTAAACTGTTACATCCATATGACCTGACAAGCGAAATTATTGTCTGACGAAACGAATTATCTTACCTGACAAAGTAAGTTTTAGGGTTTATGTGAATATGAATGTCATGTATTTGTTCTGTGGTTAGAATGTTAGAATGTCATAGTATCCTGATTCATGTTGATACAAAGGTGTAAGTTATACTATAGGGTAAAGACTTATCCTCAACAACTTCCATTTGTCCTGGCAAACCGCAATGTAGTCTGACAAGTTATTTTGTATCCTGAAAACATATATCTTTACCTGACAAAGTAAGTGGTGCCTCTCTTTTATGTGAATATGAAAGTCATTCTTACCTGTCATGTATATGTAATTCATTACAGATAAGTTACAAGTGGCATTCTGAGGAGTTGTTTTTCGGTCGGATAAATCAGAACTCACGACTTCAGTATCTTTCTCTTATCGAGAACACACTAACTCGAACAGACTGGCAGACAGTTATGCAGGGGCCCTTTGGCCCAATAATCAAAATAATGAAAAACATGAAACTGTCTGCACAACTGATTCACCATGTCTTGTTTAGGCAACTGGACACAAAAAAGCAGTTTGAGACATGGTATGATCTTGGTGGACAACCATGTAGGTTTTCAATAGAGGAGTTTAGGCTAATAACAGGACTGAATTGTGGGATGCCCGATGAGTAGGACAGTATGCAGGATAAGAATGCAGTATTTGAATTTTTTGGGGTGAGGAGTATTACTATTGCTAACCTTTTAAACAAGTTCTTATCCTATCGGGAGGACAATGTATATAAGATGAAGATGGCCTTGTTGTTAATTCTTGAGGGTGTTGTACTTGGGGGTGATAAGAAGAGGAAGGTCAGACCCTTTCATGTCAAACTGACGGAAGACTTAGATCGTTTCAATAATTTCCCATGGGGTAGGAGTGCATATCTTGACCTCCATCAAAGTCTGGCTTCTGCTTTGGACACAAGAATGGAGACAGTTCAGGCTGCACTTGCAGTTTCAGACAATGCCAGAGCAGGATACACCATACGGGGTTTCCCGATGGTGTTTCAGGTAATGTGTTAGTAGTTGAGTATGTAAAACTGAGAAAGGTTAATGCCTCTGTTCATAATTGTGGATTAATTCCAATTCTGTTTGTTTCAGATATGGTTGTATGAGGCAGTGCCCCATATTGGCAGAACATTTGCCCAAAAGCTTACTAAAGTTGTGCAGCCCCGAGGTGTGAGGTGGCTTAAATCGAGTAGGCCAAGCTTGGATGCGATTTCTGATGCCCTAGAGGGGAATTTCCCTGCTAAACAGATCCTTGTTGAGGAGGACGGAGAGGACTTGGGAGAAAGCTGTTATTTCCCGGAGGAGGAAGGACACAAATCCTTGGATGAGATTGTTAAGCACTTGAAGCCCAGAAGGAAAAATGCTGGTAAAAAGGCCAAGGGAGTTGGTAAGGGAGGGCAAGCTGGAAACATTGAGGGTTTCGACCCAAGGCAAATTATGTGTTGTTTGAATGAATTGCATGAAATGATGCATGCTCTAAGGGAGGAATTTATTGAGTTAAACAAGTTCATAAGAGCCAAAGCTCCTAGAACAGGGGCATCTTCATCCAGTGATCAAGACATCAGTACACACCAGGAGCTCTCTGGGGAGGTTAACAGTGATAATGAACCCAACATCCCCCAACACCAGCAGAGCATGAGGGAGGCAAAGACGGAGTCTGAGGCAAATGATGAAGAGGAAAAGATGGAGTCTGAAGATGACGAAGACAATGACTCCAAAGAGGGAGAGTCCGAAGAGACTGAGACTGATGAGGTATGTATGCCCAAAAATTTCAGTTATTATATGTACAGTTCAGTCCAGATGTACATATTTCAGTCCATTTGTGCACATTTCAGACCATATATCATCGTTTCAGTAAAAAGTTCAGTCCATATATGTATTCAGTCCATATATGCACATTTCAGTCAATTTGAGCACAATTCGAAAAATATTTGCTTATTTCAGACCTTATATCATCGTTTCAGGAGACAATGGATGGAGAGCCAAATGCTGGTGAAATAGTTGTGTATGATGCAGGTAATGTAGGTGGTCAGAAAGAGGCGGGTGAAGATGTCGCAATAGTAGATGAGGAAGAAGAGCAATGGGGATACAACAGATCCACTGTCAGTTCTTGTCCAAACTTGTACAATACTACATACAGATGAGAAGCTGGTTAATGAGGCAACACCGCAAGATGTGGAGGGACTCATCAATGAGTTGGTTAATGACGAGTTGGTTAATGATGGGACTGTGGTGGCAACACAAGTTGAGGTGGCAACAAAAGCAGTGTCTGATGAGGGTGTGCATGACGGAGTTGTGGAGGAAGTAAAGGAAGCTATTGTGAAGGGAGGAAGCAAGGTTGATGACGGAGGTGTTGATGTTGATGAGGTAGCAAAGGGAGCTGATGTGGAGGGAAGGACCAAGGTTGATGACCAAGTTGTGGAGGAACCGAAGAGAGATGTCGAGGGACAAAACACTGTTAATGAAGGAGTTATGGAGGAATCAACGGGAGATGTTGTGGAGGGAGGGACGAAGCTTGATGAGCTAGGTGTTGAGGCGCGGACTGAAATACAAGGTGAGAAGGTATCACATGCTGATTTTGATGACGTGGGGGGTGATGAAGGGGAGACCAAGGAGTCCAAAGTTCCGAGGAAGGGCAGACCAAGGAAGGGTAGCCAAGTTCCGAACAAGACATATCCAACTCGCACTCACGAAGTTTCCGCCAATGCAAAATCACCCTACCGCAATGTGGATGAGTAGAAATTGGCAAAAAAGATTACCAAAAATAGCAAGGTGGAAGGGATGACAGAGCTGGTAAAGTGGATACAGAGTGAGAGGTTAGTGACTTATCCACTCTACTCAATAAGGAATTGATGAAATGAATGTCAAAAACTTTTCTGGCCTGACTTCTAGAATTCTGACCGGAAATTGATTCTTTGTGGACTGACTAACTTATATATAGCCTGTATATGTACTAATATATATATATATATATATCCTTGTTTAATATTCAAATGAATATGTACCATCATGCAGTATTGAACCCCGAACTGGACCGGCTGGGCAATCATTGAACAAGGAGTTCTTTGAGATATTGTTTGCCCCAAAGAACTGGTTGGGCGGTTTGGTAATATTCCAATGCATTATTTGAAAATAGTATGCATGTGTAAAATAGTTTCGAGTTGATAGATTAACATTGTTGCACCATTACAACATATGGAGCAAATGATGTTCCTTTATCGTCAAAGGATTTCAGAGGATCCACAGCAGTTTTCGAAGGTGGTTGTGCTTGACCCATATTGGCAGAACTATGTGCAACGGGAATTCGAGTGCTTCCAGATAAATTCTCCACGTAAGGGTAAGGATGAAATGTTTTTATACATGATGGGTTCATGTCCGGGAGATTGGGAAGAGATGGGATGATGCGGAATGCATATACGCGTGCTTCAATATCGAAAGGAAGCACTGGTTTGCCTTAGAAATTGATCTATGCGACTGGTGTGTGACGGTTTATGACTGCAATGTGGATCTGTACAAAGACAAGGAAATTTTCGATATGATCCGCCCCATCGTTGAGACTGTTCCAAGATATGTCAAGATGTACGAGCCACTGGAAAAGAGATGTGAACCGTTATTAGACAATCCAATGTCGGTGTCCCGTCGTCATAACCTTAAGCAGAACAAGCGCGGGTAAGTATACATGTATTTATGCCCAAATAAATCCTTATCAAACTGCAATTGATATACATTCTAACGTGTTTTGTACATCGTGCAGAGGAGATTGTGGGGTCTACACCTTGAAGTACATTGAGTTATTGATTCTCGGCATGTCAAACTTGGATCTGTCGTCGGACAAATTCATAGATGCACATAGAAGTCAAATGGCTCATAGTATTTTTAGATGTTGTTGGGATGGTCTTTAAGGACTTTTGATGTAATGTGGTGATTGCATTGTGTTGTTGGGAAACATTTGGCTAGGAACACGACTTATAATTGTATTTGAATTTCAGAGATACTGTTTTCAGCATGTTTACATGCTTGTGATGGTGTTTATGTCAGCCAAGATATTGGTTTTATATCAAAAGGCACCCAGGTGGGGTTAGATTTCGAATGTTTTCAGCATGTTTTTATTTAAAATGGTGGGGTTAGATTTCGAATAAAACCAAAGAGGGGGGAAAATTGTGACTTAAGTCAGGCCAGATTACGGATTTACAGTACATATTCACATTTGTCAGGTTGTTTTGATATATCTATTTCAAATTCATCCTTTCCAGTTATTGCAAATCATCGTACAAAAACTCCCACATTGAAACCTAATATTTCCTACATTTAAAGGGTTTGGAAATCGAAAAATAGCCTGTAAAAAAAAGGGGGGGGGGTAAAGTACACATTATAAATTTATAGTACATATTTAGCTTTGTCAGGTCATTTTTTAGAAATCTTATTCTAGGTCATCCCATGACTTATGGCAGAACTGGAAGAAACATCACAATGGTAAATAACCGTAGGAAAAGACAACGTTTTTAAGTGGTTTTGAAACCGAAGCTTTGTTCTACATATAAATGGTTATGAAACCGAATAAAAACATGGTACAAAAACAGTTAAAAAAGGTTACAGGGTTTATTATTTGAAAATATCCTTGAAAAAGAGGGGGGTTAAAGTACACACTAACCTAAATTTGTGCTACATGTCAACGGTTATGAAACCGGGAAAAAAAGGTACGAAACCGGATAAAAACGATAAAAAACAGTTAAAACCGGTTTTCACCGCGGGGTTAGTTCTTGCGACCATATTAATTTTGTTTTTTTTTACTTACGTCAGTCAACAATATTGACTTACAGTACGTATTTAGCTTTGTCAGGTCATTTTGTAGACATCTTATTCGAAGTCATTTAATGGTAATTAACCGTAGGAAATCTTATTCAAAGTCACCCTTTCCAATGCATATTCTTATTTGTCAGGCGAGACTACGGATTTACGTCAGACCACAAAAGCGAATTACAGTGCTTATTGATGTTAGTCAGGTCATCTGTAGAAATCTTCTTCAAAGTCATCCAATGGTAATTAACCGTAGGAAAATCTTATTCAAAGTCATCCAATGACATTATCGTCTTCCCACTTGACATGAAATATTAATTCCTGTGACATTAACATACCATACCAAATATACTATCTCATAACCTACTGACTATATATAGTCACTATATGCCATTATCATCTTCCTACTTGACATACGTATCATAAAACAACAGAACCTCCTAACTACTACATTGTATTACATTGTCACTAAACTAGATTCCTTCATCAGATACTAATTATGTGCGGAGGAGACAGATGATTCCGGGCCGTCACGCTGCGGAAGTTCATCAACAACATCTTGGGTGATAAATATGTTGATGAGAGCAACGGTTCTACCTTGGGCGGCAAGGGAGACAGCGTCTCCGCGGCGCTGTAAGGCCCTCAAGGTACGAGGCCCGCCATAGGGGGGAACTACTTCGAAGAAGTAAGAGGCGCCTAGATCGGAATCGTTAAAATAAAATAGTTGGTTCAGTAACCCATGGATTTCCCGTACCCTTTCAGCATGGGCCCTCCAGTTTTGCCTCCGTCCGCCTTGGTAGACATGGGTGGAAATCATGGCATCTTGTCCCCTTGAAGGGAGGAGTCTCCCTCCGGTGTGGACAGTTGTGTAAACGAAGTGATCATTAAGGTCCCATTCATGGTTGTCAGGCTCATAAGCCATGGAAACAAAAGAAGCACGAGAACGGAAATTAGAGTTGTTAGGGTGATTCGAAGATGTTTTTGGATGAGGAAATTCGAAAAGTTTTTGTAGCGGATTGTGGATGAGGAAGAATGTGGATGAGGGGGTATATAAATAGTTGTTTGGGTTGGTGGCGGTTAGGGTTACATTCATGAGGGTGATTAAAAAATTCGAAAAATAAAACAACAGAACCTGTACAAAAACAGTTAAAAACGGTTAAAACAGTTAAAATAGTTTATAACCGCGGGGTTAGTTCTTCAGACCAAAGCTTTATTCTAATTGTTAAATAAGTCACTCCACAATAGATATTTACAGTACATATTGATATTTGTCAGGTCAATTTGTATAAATCTTATTCCAAGTCATCCCACGACTTATGGCGGAACTCGAAGAAACATCACAATGGTAAATAACCGTAGGAAAAGACAACGTTTTTAAATGGTTATCAAACCGAAGCTTTGGCAATAAGCTATTTTAAAGATGGGGTTAACTAGTTTTCGAATAAAACCAAAGCTTCGGCAATAAGCTTTGTCAGGTTCTTCTACTCTCTTACAGTATGTAATATCTTTTGTCAGGTCATGATGAAGAAATTTTATTCAAAGTCATCATTTCCAATGCATACCCGATTTGACCCCTCTTAATTTATAATTAAATATCGTGTGATCCCTCAACTACCCGTCATTAACTCCGTTATCCACTCATCCTTGTGTATAAATAGCGTTCTTGCCTTGTCCCAACCCCTCACATTTCATGTCTCAAACTCCTCGCACTCCTCTCTCATTTCGAAAAAAATCTCTTACAACATGGCCGACTCGAACGTTTTCCTGCAAGTGTACTGGGATGGGAAACTATCGCCATCGACCGGGGTGATGGCCCTATTGACTACGCACGAGTACAGGGGAAGGAGAACCCAACTCCTCAAAGTTCCAGCCAACAAGATGGACATCTGGTACGTCTATGGTCAGATAAGCATGCTCTCTCCCGGTTCAAAATCCTTAGTTTTTGAACAGGTCCCATCAGCCGGCCAGCGGTTTCTTCAACCGCTGCAGACACAGTCCGACTATGACGACCTTGCCCGCCTCGGCGAGAGGGTCGCCGGCGTCAAGGTGTATGTGGTGCTGGACACTCCAGATCTTTCTCTGGCCCAGTGATGATGGCCGTGGGGATGTTTTGTAATTTTTTTTGCTGTTTTTTATGGTGTTTGGTATGGTTGTTTAGGGATGTAATGCTAGCATTTCAGGACAAAACGTTTATGTTTGTTATGGTTGTTTTGTAATGAAGATCCTAAACGAATATGTTTGTTATGGTTGCCCGTAATCTCGCATTTACTACTTTTGACTATTTTCATTTCAGGACAAAACGTATCATGGTCATACTAAACGTACTATTGTTCAGGGCAAAAAAGAGTAAAATTTTAGAGCAATAACATCGAATATGTGTACATGAATATTCATGACAAATGAAATATATTCAGGAGAACCCGCGTCTAATGGCAGAGTACTAACAACATGTGGTAATTGTATTTGAAATTGTGATGACAATTCAAGGATGTTTTCAAGGAAATTGGTGATTAATTCAAGAAATATTCATGTTTTACCTGCAGAAAACCCTCGTTTTATAAACAAGGAACCATAATACATTGTCTTGGTAAACATACGGTTATGAGTAGTTATCATAATTTAACCAACAAGGTTACAAATTGGACAACGAAGACAACAAGTAACACCACAAGTACCACCACACCAAGTACAACTTTCAAAACGAAATTTTCTGTTTTGATATTCATAATGTCATTCATTGAAGTCGGTTGTTGGTAGATAAGATTTTGCCGAGTGGTTGCCCCGTATTCTTCAACAACTCTTACGCTTTGAATGGACTCATTGGCGGGGTTATTATAAGCTTGACCATCCACCCATTTGAAGTATTTGCAATCGTGCCCTGCCTAAGGTTTAATACAAAATTCAACCAATCAACTAATTTAATTCTAAATGAAATCCCAATTTAAAAGCATATGTCGCACGAAATTTGACATTCAACAATACCTTCCATAATGGACACCCATAGAACTGTTTTCCCGAATTTTGAGTGTGTTTGCATGTTTGTATTGTTGCAGGGAAGCCATGGAAGCATTTTTGAGTTGATGATTCACCAGCTGCGTGCCCTCTCCTCCACGGATTTGAATTGGCAGATGATCTTTCTTGTGTCCAGCCGTTTGTCATCCTACAATGTCGGGCAACTTTTCGAAGACGGTGTTCCTCTTTCGACTTTGCGCTGTTCTTTGTTTTTCCTTCTGTGCCAATTTTCGATGATGACGGTGTTCCTCTTTCGTGCCCTCTCCAGAAGAGGATATTCCTTGTGCCCATACTTTGTTTTTCTTGTTTTTATTAAAGAAAGAGAAATGAAATGAAAGTTCAATGCCTGATGTGATGTGTGTCAGGTCAACATCTTTTTCTTATATGCAGAGTACAGTCCAAAAAATTCAAGCGTTGTTGACACCGTTTACAAATACTTACAAAACTGTGTACAAGCTTCCACCTTAAACCAAAAGAGTATGAAATGGGTTTTTAAACTGTACAAAAACTTCCACATTTATAGTTTTTCAAAATTAAAGGGACCCTAAAATGAAAATTTAATTGGGTTTTTAAACTATTTCAAGAGGGATAAGATACTCTCTATTATTTGCAACTACGGCGGCAACGATTTGACGCAGTCAGGCAGTATTAAAGTCGAAAAAGACGTTTGCTGCTTTGTCAGGCCATAATAAGTACACAACATCGGCTTTTGAATAAATCTTCAGCTGACGTCATCCTTATCCTTTCCACTTAACTCTTCTAGGGTAAGTTTTCAGGTTATCACTTAATGTTGTATTTGCAATGAGTTATTTTGAATAGGTAAAATAATATAACGGGGCCAATTTTATTTAATAGATTTTATTATCAGTAAAAATAATCAAGTTTTTTCAATGAAAATAATTATTATTATTGAATATAAATAATTAATATTAGTCAATTATTTAGTAATTATGAGGCGCATTAGCAATTTTCGATTAAGAGGAGCGATTATGAAAAAAATAAGTAGATCAATTTTGCTGGAATGGATGAAACGTTGGGTTTTAAGATGGAATGAAAATGTTCCTTCAGCTTGGAATGGCCCATTACACAAGGAGTGAAATAAATTTTAAGTTTTCAGATTGACATGAAAATCGTACCAAACGAGGTCTTAATGCTTTTCCCAGGCTCTGGAGCAAGGTTCTTAAAAATACTTCGATGCTCGCACTTCCTTCTCTACATACTCAAAATTTGCCCTGACAACGTAGTTATAAGCCTTGCAAACAACCATATGTCGACTGACGATTAATGCTTGTTCTGTTTCTGAGATATGTAACATCGTATATAGTTTTTACCTTTTCGGGATTCTCAGGCATTATACAAATTGTTACAGTACGTATTCAGGTTTGTCAGGTCATTTTGAAATAAGAGGGTAAGTTTGAAAATTTTCATTCCGATTTGACCCCTTAAAAATTTCACTAAAAGTACACCCTTACTTGCCCAAATCTTTTCTACCAAGTCTCTTCAAATACTCACCGGTCCATTACCAAAGTTCTCTACCAAGGATCTCCAAACACTCCCACTTTCCCAAATAGTCCCACTCCCACGTTCTTCAAATAATCCCTCTCTATACTCTAAATTCATGGCGGGAGAACATCACATTGTGACTGGGACATACTTATACGTAAATGAACTGCTTCAATCTGCCCGTGAAGTGAAGGATCATGTTGGAGGCCGGAAGATGACCGAGGCCGAATTCCAGGAGTACAATCGCAACATTGTGGCCAGAGATTTGGAGTTAGTAAGTTTAATTAAGGATTTGCGCCGCCTCGGGCAGGAGCTTACTGCTGTGAGTCCAGAAGGGGCTCAGACCGAAGAAGAAAAGGCCCGGATCAAGCTAAAGCTTAGACTGGTAAGGCTTTTGTTGTATATTTTCTTCCTATGTGCAAGGGCCGTGCCTACGATGCTTAATTTGTGTTTCTGCAGACTGAATGGGACACCACCTTCACTGAGCTCAACATAAAAAGGGTGTTGGACCATGCTCAGTCGCTGGAGGGAAAGCTGAAGTCCCGATATCTATCTTGATGGGATAATGTTTTCATAACAGTGTAGTTTCTGAGTATGTGTGCATAAGTGTTTTTAATGTATGAACTTTGCAATGCTAGTATTTTGTTCTTTTGTGTGTGGGAATGCCATGTGAAGGGCACGTTTTGTTTAAAGTTGAACAACGTAATATAATGCTTCTATTTATAAGGTTCAGACCATGTTGGAGTTTTACAGGACGTATTGTGAATTTACAGGTCGTATTTATGTATTACGTTTGTCAGTACAACTTCGCACCTGATTCTAGGGTTCTTATGAAGGTTCATTTATAGACTTCGCAACTGAAATGGGTTCGCAGATGATTGTGTTTATTCACTAGGTTTTGTAGATTCCTTTGTCAGACCATGTTAGGCGTTTACAGGACGTATTGTGGCTTTACAGGTCGTTTTGTATGTATAAGGTTTTCCTCGAGCAAATGAGTATGTGAGGACATAAGCGTTGTTTTACACGGTGTTCTACAGTCTTATGGGTTGTCATTTATAGGGTTTAACACTGACTCATGCTGAGAAGTCATCAACTCTTAACCCAAAGATGATGACAGGACAAAATGCAACGTTTGCAGAGAACCTAAGAACTTTGTCAGTACAACTTCGCACCATGATTGTGTTTAATCATTCGGTTTTTTAAATACCTTTGTCAGACCATGTTAGGGTTTTACAGGACGTATTGTGGCGTTACAGGTCATTTTGCATGTTTTAGGTTTTCCTCGAGCAAATGATTATGTCAGGACATATACGTTGTTTTACAGGGTGCTCTACAGTCTTATGGGTTCTCCTTGTGAGGAGTTTACCACTGACTCATGCTGACAAGTCATCAACTATTAAGCAAAGATGATGACAGGACAAAATGCAACGTTTGCAGAGAACCTAAGAACTTTGTCAGTACAACTTCGCACCTGATTCTAGGGTTCTTATGAAGGTTTAAGATGACAAGTAAATCTTAAGCAAAATATTTAATTTATGTACTTTGTATATCCTCCAAAAGGAAGCCCTCACAAAAAAGAGGTGTGGTTTACGCCTATATAGACTTAAACCATACATCTTTTCCATGAAACACCCAACAACAACATTTACTAGCATAAACACCCAAAAACAACAACATGGTGACAATTGTAAACCCAAAAAAAACTAACCCATTCTCTTCCTATGATTGTCCATCATCAGTCCTTCTCCTCCTACAGTACTGCTTGTTGTGGCCTTGGTTGTCGCAATACGAACACCGCCTCCTCCTAGTATAGTTCCCCTCCCACGTCGCCCTGTATCGGTTAATTCGTGGCCTTCCAGGAGGACGTTTTACATTTGGTGGACAACATGGAATGGATGACACGGCTTCAGGAATTGACCATCGGCCTGTGGGAGGAACAAGATGCACAGTTTCCTTGTACACTTCTCTCACGCACTCGTTCTTGAACATGGGATGGACGAGATCAGTGAGTCGCACTCCCCTATCACTTGCAACCGCTATGGCATGAGCACAAGGAACTTTATCAATCTGGAACATGTTACAATCACATGTACGAGCATTAAGGTTCACCGAGTATCTACAAGTTCCTACCATGACCTCCGCTTCAAACTGGCTTAGTCTTCGAACACTCATCTTTGCTGCCCTTCTGTAGTTCACCTCTACCAGCGTGTACACAGAGGGTGACAAGTATTGGTCCCAGTTTGAGGCCGCTTCCCTTCTTTGACAAAACCATTTAGAAATGGTCTCAACAATCACATCAAACAGAGCAAGAATAGGCCACTGACGCTGTGTTTTCCACAAGCCATTGAGACACTCGGCGTTGTTGCTTGTCATGATGTTAAACCTGTTCCCATGAAAATGCGCTCTCGCCCAGTTTTCAACTCCAGCTTCTTTTAGATATTGACCAATCTTTGGAGATGCAGCTGTTATTTGAGCAAACTGATGATTGAACTCAGCTACTGTGTAAGCATGAGCAACTTTTTTGAATATGCCGAAGAGGTCTTGCCTACCAAACTTCCTCTTGAAGTTTTGGTATATGTGATATATACAATATCCATGCTTGGCGAAACGATAGTTATTTCTCAGACCCTTCCCAATGCTAAGATGACGATCAGACACGAAATACAACTCGGGATGATCAGGAACAACAAGCCTCAATTCACTGAAGAAAAATGACCATGCATCATCGTTCTCACTATTAACAACGGCAACAGCAAGGGGATATATTTGGCCGTTTCCATCTTGTGTCGTTGCCAACAGAAGTATCCCCTTGAACTTGGCTGAGAGGTGAGTGCCATCAACTGATATTACCTACACACGCATAACTATTTTCTCAGATGTTGCCCTGACAACAGAGTTATAAGCTTTGAAACTACGGTATATAGCCTGACAAATTGACTATTTCTCAGATGTTGCCCTGACACACACAGAACTATTTTCTGTTTGTCACATATTCAGTCATATAGTAGATTTACCTGACAAAGTAACTATATCTCCTGACGTAACAACATCACGACTGAATACTGACCTTTTTCAGATGTGGCGCTGCCCTTATCCATGGACCTAAAGTCCAGAAGACGTACTTGAAGCGTTGCTCAGCATCTCTGACTATTCTCGTGTATGTTCCCGGATTAGATTTCTGTAACATGTTCATGTAAGAGTACATTGCCTTGTAGCTATCCGCAGCTGTACCATGTGCCATGACCTGGGCGAAGAGCCGCGCTCGATTGGCTTTGTAGTAGCTTGTCCTTATCCCTTGCTGTAACATGAAATCCTAAATTTCTGAAGCAAGTAGGCCTTTACGGCCGTTTAAAAACCTGAGATGTAACGAAGTGAATCAATACATGCATTCATATTGGCCTTTGATCACAAAAATATATTCAAATGCAATAAAACCATACTTGTGAAGTACTTTATCGACAATCAGCCGAGAAGTTGCTCCTTTGTGGTGATTGTGGTTTACTCTCATGCCACAGGTATGATCCGCAACATATTGTCGCACCATAAACAACGACGTTTTTCAATACAATGAGCCACGACAAAAAAACTTGCATTTGTCGTCAATGCACGCAACTTCATAATTGGACTTATCGGACCTCTTCACACGCATCTCATAGAAGTTTTCCATTGCCAGGGAGAAGAGTGCAGCTTTGAACTCTTCCTTACAATTGAAGAGTTGACCAACCTTCATTGTTGGATATGAGGACTTGTTTGCACTTGTTTCCTCATCTTCAACTAACATTTCCATCTCCGCTGGATAATACCTCTTTTGAAGCACTCTAAGCATGTCTTCATCAATATCAACCTCTTCTTCTTTATCATCCTCTACTTGCTCCTCGTTCTGTGTTCCCTTAATGCCATTAATTTCTTCCCACACATCATCTAGACCAACTGTATTCACATCATCCCCTGAAGCATACCCTAACCCTTCCATACCATCAACACAATCATCATCACCTGATTCATAATAGCCATCATAGTCAAAGCCATCTTCTATTTCATCCTCCAAAGAAACTCCACTGTTGGCATAATCAGTCATAGCCTGCTTCCCTTTGTTTCTGGATGTAGCACCTTCAATGTCCTCATCATCGCTGCTCAATGATATAATGTCTTCCACTATCAGGGGACAATTTCTCTTGTATTTCCCCCTCACTTCATCCCTTTTTAATCTCCTTAACTCTGCATCGTTGTCAGCTTTAATAATTTCATCAATCGACCTGACATCTGTGTGAGGTGCTCTGTCTTGTTTAAAAAATGACCTGAAAAAGTCTTTATTATCTTGGCTCTGGCTCTGAGTTTGTGGTGGAGCTGTTGAAGGAAGAGTACGATGTTCAGCCCTTTCACTTCGAATCTCTTCCTTCTTTAAAAGGTTGGTGTACAACGCAATATTCCACTTTGCTGAATTTTCTCCACATATGTTCAAGAACTTGAACGCAGCAAGATCGTCGTCATCATTTATAAAGATGGGTGTAAGTTCTGGTTTATTTTCATAAGCGTATTGCACAATCAATTTTTCTTCATCAAATGGGTTCTTCTCAGTCCATTTGTTGCGCAGTGTAGCCAAGTCCATGTCAGGGGAAAGCAACATGGCTTTCACTATTCTATCACCCTCATACAACCACCTTTTCCCTTGTTCTTTCCATTCTCCACCACTGATGAACGTCACATACACTAGTTTCGAACCTACAAATAAATAACGTTTTTGAACTTCATGTATACAGAACAGAGGGGGAAAATTGATTGTTTTTCAGGAGAATTTACTTACCCATTCAAGCTGTATTTGCAAGCGTCAGATGTTAAATATCAGGTGCGAAATATCTCACGTGTAATAACTGGTCAGGCTGCTTTTAAGTTCTCCAGGAATATTCAGGGATTTTTTCAGGGGAGGTTAGCTGGAGGGATTAAAGGTTGAGGGAGGCCATATTTTTTGGAGGGAAACTTGCCCGCCAATTCGAAGTACACTTTGCTGAAATTTTTTCACACTGATGTGATGCCTCTGTCCACCGGCGGCTTCAACCTCATTAAGAGAGATTAACCCTTTCTTTTATATTTTTTAGCCATAATATTAGCCAGCTTTTACCCATTTTCTATTTAAAACAAAAGCTAAATTCCACACTCCACAATAGCAAGAATGCCAGAATCCGTACAGAATTCTGATACTTTTGCAATTCCGTTGAAAATCTTGGATTTCTGCAACTGGCAAAAGCAAATCTGGTATTTTTGCTAATACGCCTATTAAATATTCTATTACCAAAATAAATCTTGATCGGTCACCGGTGTTTACCGACCAAGACAATTGGAAATGCACATTTAGTCCATGTACAATGTACATTCATTTATATCCAAATGATGGTAATCGGGGTGCGGGTGGGAAGACCGCCGATCAACGACGGTCAGCGTTGAAAATCGGACGATCAATGTCAGAGACTACCCTTTGACCAATCATGTTGACAGGTCAACTCATTTAAATGAGTCATGTGCTCACATGACCATTTAAATGAAGAAAAAAATTAGTTTTTTGACGGGCTATTAAATAATTGTGCCTTTTTATTTAAACTTGGCAGTAATTACAAAAATATCACTATGTCATGTTCTATTCATAGTTCACTTTCATTACAAAATTGTCACCGTGTTATTATAACCCTCATCTAATCCAATTTAATCTTGAACGTCCGTACGCCTGATTTGACGGTAGAGAAGCGTTCTCACGGAAACAATGTTTTGACACATGAACATATTCTCGCGAGAAATGATATACATATATCTATATATATGAAATGATAAAATTATTAGAAGAAATATATATAGTTTAATCTTCAAATTGGATTTCTATTGACATTAATTTAACGGGGGCTATATGCACGTGTTTTTTTGCCTTTTCGCACACATTTTGGAGTACCTTATGGAGGTGTACGCTTTCATCTGGCGCACCAATATTTTAATTTACAGAATACCCGATATACGTACACCCAGTGACGTGCGCTAAACGCGGGCGCACCAGCGCAATTTCTTTTTTTTCAATGTGTATGAAGTTTGGAACCAAGACCAATTGGGTGGCAGAGTATACCTTCAACCAACTGAACTAGAACAATTTTGTAATATATTTTATAAAAAATATTTGAGCCCGTTAAGGCCTAGATTGTTTTAAAGTTAACCGTGCCAATGAACCAAGATGGTTTCTTTAACTCTTATTAAAACAATTTATTGTTATATTTTGACCGTTAATAATTTATCTGAATTCTATATATAATAATACAATATTTCTTAAGAGATAAAAAAACATCTTGGTACTTTGGCATCCAATTAATTTTAACACAATCTAGGCCTTAACGAGCTTAAATAAAATAAGTTTTAAAATATATTAAAAAATTATTCTAATTTAGTTGTTAGAAGGTATACTCTACCAGACTACCACCCAATTGGTCTTGGTTCCAAACTTGCAATTTTTTTCCTTCTGCGCTCGCATTTGGCGTACGTAAGTCATATATTTTTTTCATTAGAATATTGATATGCCAGGTATAGGTGTAGTGGTGTATACCTCCATTATACGCGAAATTGTGTGCGAAAAGAAAATGAAAATATGTGCATATAGCATCAGCTTTAATTTACACTCAGAATTATTTTGTTTGTTTTGAAGGTTTGATGATCATATATGACTTCATAATGATTAATCCTAAGGTTGTCTTTACCACGAACACATCATCTAACATAATATTAATATCATATTCACATGCCTTCATCATTAGATCCAATACTTCCATCTCTTGATTAATAAAATGTGAAATCTTAGGCTTGATCAATTAATAAAAACAAGTTAGTATTAATGGGAAGATCTAGGATCAAAAGTTCTCCATTATAGAGAATGTCCAAACGCTTAGTAAGATATATTGCACATAAAAGCTAAGCAACTAATAACTTATTAAGATATAATATCAAATAAATAATATAAATATGCAATTAATGTCTATAATTAACTATGTGATGTAAGATTATTATTACAAACTATGTGATGTTTTGATAAATAAAAACAATGTGATGTAAGATTACTTGAAAAATTATGTAATATAAGATTACTTAAAATATTATGTGATGCAGAACTTAAACATTTTATGAATTAGAAATATTAAAAAAAGTATATTATGTATCATACTCATCATTTTAATCCCTTCCAAGAACATTGAAAAATCCCTAATTGGTGGAAGAAGAGAGTTTTCTACATCAACGAACAATCATCTGCACATAAGGACGAACCAATTTCAACTCTTTTAATTATTTTTTTGCTTAAAATTAATAAAAATATATAAATGGGCTAAGTAAATGTCTTAGTGAGTCCAATAGTCTTTGAATAAGATGGGAAAATTGTCCAAGTTCAATGAACAACCCAAAACTTGAAAAACTTAAGCAAAAAACAAGTTTCCCTAGGATCTTACGATTCTACGTAAAATCTCGATTCTAACGATCCTAGTACGACTCTACCACGTACGACTATTTTCATACGATTTGACGATTTGAGTCGTTTTGTATGTTTTGGATCGTAGAATCGTACGATTCTACGACTCGGATCGCGATTTTAACAACACTGATTTAGAGGGAAGAAACTTAATTTATATTTTCTACAAATACCAATAATACACACTAGCATAATATTAAAAGAATGCACACAGTTATACAAAGCCTAGGAAATCAAAAGATCAAAGCTTAAAAAAATCAGCACGTGAATGTGAATAGAGGTTTATTGGTTTGGTTTCATATTGCAAATCGGAAGTTGATCTTAATCTGCATCTAATCTAATATCCTATCTAATATATCTAACTATACTAAAAAATTAGCTTTTTAGGTCAAATTAAATGCATTAAATTTTGTGATTTTCCCCCAGTAACTGATTTTAATCTTAAAATTTTCTTCTTTTTCAACCCAAAACAACACATATATATATATATAGATCTATGCTCTAGTAAAACAAGTTGTTAGGGTGAAACGAGTGTATCAATTTAGGACGTTAGATTATAGGAGGATGGATGACTGAGATTGAATCTAGGAAGGTACAAGATTAGGGGGTAGAATCACCCACACTAGATTACCTAATTTTATGGAATTTATTTTCCCTAATTTACTCTCTCTCTCCAATCTTCAGATTCACTTCCCCATTAAATCGCCTCTCCCTTTCTCCTTTCAAAAATCGTTCATCGTCTTCCTTTCCTCCAAATTCTCTTCCCCCGCTCACCGGTGAAAGCGACAGATCGGAGAGCTGGAAATCCATCATCCCGCTCGCAATAGCCGGCGCATTTTCAGGCCAAGTACGGAGGAAGACGTGGTACGAGAGCAGCCGCCAAAGGATGAAGTTCTGGGCAATTCCTCTTGAGGATTGCGATCAGTATGCAACTTGCGGAGGTTTTGGTTTATGCACTTCTCAAGTGTAAGAATCTCACATATTCATATATATAATATATGCATTTTATATGGTGATGAAGAACCTACTGTATCACAACATAGTAGGATTTAGTTATTTTAATTTGTCCAATATTGATCGATCGTGTATCAAGTGTTCGTGCTTGACGGGCTACGACTATCGGCGAGGGATTGGTACTTGAGTGGGTTTCTTCTTAATATTATCCTTGGAGGTTCAATGGCTACGGATCTTATTTGTTTTTAGGGTTTCCAATTTTTCTAAATACATTAATTGAATTATTTTATTCACCGATTATTTGATTTTTGCGTGATGTTGGTTTGTTTTTAGGGTTTCCAAATTTCCCAAATGCTCTATATAGGGTCATCGTCTTCAACCTTGTATACATAATTTGGAGTTCTAATTTATGATTTTCATTCGATTTTGCATGTGTAATTTTTTGGCTCGTGGATTATTGGCGTCCTTCATTATCGTCGGCTGATTTGGAGTTCTAATTTAAGGTATATGTATGATATTCAGATATACTTGTATGATATGCATTCTGTGATCATGGATTATGTATCTGACCGTGAATGTGATATTCAGTTGTATGAAAGAGATATGCATTTTCCATGCATTGATATGCAGACAATACTTGTATGATATGCAATTTGTTATTATAGATTATTTCACTGGCCGTGATTGTGATATTCATTTGTGTGGATGTGATTGTAACACCCCCAAGTCAGTGGTGCTACAGTGCCATAATCCGGAAGGATTATAAGGCAGGTAAAATAAAAATTTGCGAAACATAACCCATATATATAATATATATCAAAAGCAGCACAGCGGAAAACCTGTAAAACCTGTCCAGAGTTTGAAACCACAATCAAACTTAACATATAGAAAATACAACACTTTACCAACCAAAACCAATACAACAAGTTCGACCACATCAAGGTCCAAAACCAAAACCACATATACAACCAAGTCAAAATCCCAAACCAAAAGAGTAGAGCCCTCGACTCTAAACTGACGGTGATCAGGATCCTCTCTGCTGGCGCTAAATCTGCAAAGCCTGATTGACTGGGGGACCCGATACCCCAGCCAACCGCGGCACATAAACCGAGGTTGGTCAGTCTCTCGAAAGACTGGCAAAACTCCTCAAGCCAAAACAGTTCAAAACACATACATATATCACCAAACAACTCACAACAAACGACAACACGCCACACAATAAAAATACATATATATATACTATACCATTATCACATCAACCAACCAACCACACGACAAAACATATACACACACTACCACATACCATTCATTACTCAACCTTATCCAACTCTTCACTATACTAACCTCAATCAATCCATCCTCAAACTCATCACAAGCATAACGAAAAGAATGATCCAATCCAACTTCACTGACATGTCCAATCCATCCTTCTCTCTATTACTAATACCTCGATCAACAACTCTATGCACAAACACATCTTACGACTGACTTACAACCACAGCTAATCAATTAGACTGAACTCACTACTGCACTACACAACAAATTCAATTAACCTTCACAACAACTAACACATAAGCTTCAACGATATAATCATTACACAAAACAATCAACCAAAATAACGATCCAGGCCAGCCACCCTTCCGGTGCCGCCGATTCGTCAACCTAGACTGCAACTCATACATCAAACTCAACTCGTATTAGCCCACACCCTCGAGATGGGAAACCAATCTATACCCTCAATCAACACAACCAACCTTCATAATCTACCAACTACCAACAACAACCATATACACACACAATCCATAACCAAGCACGCAACCAATAAATTAACACATAACCATCATATAATATCTCCTCCGTCTTCGCCACCATCTCCGACCTTCCGACCATCGGGGGTTCATACCCACCGAGGCCCTCACATATAAGGACTTTCACCATTCGAACAACATTCCCCCACCACACCGACACCAATCAAATAAAATCATATACGACAATCAATCAAATATCACATACGGCAAAGATTAACACATATTCACATACACACACAATCCAACACACGCACACACACATTCAATCCAACACACACATACGATCCAACACACACACACATTCAATCCAACACACACATACGATCCACACACACACACACATTCAATCCAACCCACACATATGATCCACACACACACACACACACACACATTCAATCCAACACACCCACCCGATCCAACACACACACACGCGTCAACAGACACTATCAACAACAATCAATCACAACAATTAAAATATACATATCTATCACTTCAAACAACAACTTAATCAGGTATGCAAGCAATCCCTTTCTCACAATTACCACTTCTCAACCTCTCCGTCTCCATCCCCACATCACCAAGGTGAGACAATTCACAACATCTCCGTCTCCACCCCCACATCACCAAGGTGAGACAATTCACAACATCTCCGTCTCCACCCCCACATCACCAAGGTGAGACAATTCACAATATCTCCGTCTCCACCCCCACATCACCAAGGTGAGACAATTCACAACATCCAAACCAACTATCCATCACCAAACCAACCAAACAACAACACAACGACAATCAAAATCACATAACCACACCTTATCACACACCATCATACATTAACACATTTCACCACATATCAACACATATCACCACATTATCACACACCAACACATATTATCACACATCACAACCAAGCAATTATATAGTCAATTCAAACCAATTTAAAATAGCTCAAGCAACCATAAATTTAATTATGACATAAGCTAAGCATAAATCAATTTATAAAAATATATAAGTTAGGAAAGGATCCTCTTGCCTCAAGTCGAACCGCAACGACCCCAGAGGTCTCCAAACCACTCGAACGAACCTGCGAAATCAATCCGAGCAAATCCCTGGCATTAATTAACTCATACAAATCCACTTCCAACAAACCCCCAATTTAAACCCTAAAATCAAACCCTTAATTAATTAAGCAAATCATACCCCAATCAATACAATTTCAGTCCAATATTCAGCAAACAATCAACCCAATTTCAGTCCAACTCCCACCTTATGCACATCAGCCAAACCAACCCCAAAAATTCAGCAACCAATACATAAAAGCTTAGCAGAAAATCAGCAAACAACTTACCCCGTCATCATCTACCTCTGCCCCGTCCACGCAGAACTCCAGCTCGTCGGAGAGGGCTTCTTCGTCGTCGGAATCTGCAGCAGAACCTCAACAGCTGCACAGCAACAACACGCAGCACTTCACGGCCATGAACTTCAGCGAACAACAGCAACCAGAAGCAGCATCCCTGGCTCCTGCAGCAGCTCCTTGACACCGGAAAGAGCAACCACCAGCGAGCTCAACAGCAGCACCAGTCCGCGGCTTGCCTCAGCAGCACACACAACAGCAGCTACGGCTCGCTGCAATTCGCACCTCCTCGCGCCTCGCACCAGCTCACGACAAAGGAAGTACCGAGGAGGCGAAGTGGGTTGGGTGGTGGCTCGCCGGAGAAGGACTCGGCTGGGCACAGGAGAAGTCGGATTCGGGAGGAGGGAGTTCGGGAAGGAGCAGCTCATCCGAGAGAGATAAGGACCGGATTTGGGGATTTATCTCCCAAATTTCTCATTTATCCCCAAATTAATTAAATCTCTAATTAATTTACCATAATGCCATTTTCAACTTTTTGGGGTATTTCATTCTCCCCCCCCCCCCCCCCCCCTTATAACAGTTTCGTCCTCGAAACTCAGATCAAACAGGTGCGGATAACTGTCTCGCATAACTGATTCCAGAATGTTCAGGACTCGCCGAAGAATGACTTTCCTTGAGAATCAACTCCCTGATCTCTTTATCCGCTAACACACACAATCGATTCTGAATCCACCATACTCCATCCTCCTGAACAAAATCCGAACACCCTTTCCTGAGCAATCTCATTGCATCTCGTACTCAACATTCCATTATATTCAGCTGTATCTGTTCCTTCTCAAACCAAATTTCACTTTTCACCATTCGCCAACTCCTGTTGCAATCCCGACCGAACTGTCAGACAAGCAACCACCTGCTCGAGAGTCGACTTCCTACACAAAGCATCAACAACCACGGTAGCTCTTTTGAGAGATAAACGATATCTATCATAACCCTCAATCAATTCTAGCAACCAACTTTTGTCTCATGATCAACTCTCTCTTGTATTGTTGAGCTGGCGAGAATCATACGCAATGACTTTCTCAGTCTGCATCAAAACGCAACCCACATCTTGCTTAGACACATTACTGTAGATAACAACCTTTTCTGTTCCCTGCGGTATAACCAACTCTGACACGCTAATCAAACACTTCCTGAGTTCTTCGAAACTCTCTCTTGACACTTCCCGTCCCATTCAAAATTCTTAGTCGTACTCAACCAAAAATTCATCCTTCCTTCTAACCAATAATACAGGCGCACCCCAAGGAGAAGCACTTGGCCCAATAAAGCTTAACTGCATAAATTCCTTTATCTGTTCCTTCAATCTCAGCATACACACATAACTGGCATAACCTTGCTTTAACAATTTTACAGCTGTCATCGCACCAACAATTCTGTCAGAGTCTCTGAATCATGACTCCCAACACATGCACTAAACCCTTATTTGCTGTTACAGTAACGGTCATCTTCTTGTAGTCACATACACATTCTGTTCCTCAATTCAGCCGAACCCAGAGTCGTAAAATCCCACCTTCAGATGCAGACCGAGTTCTCTATTTCTTACTGCTTCTAAAATCAACAGTCTGATCAAAATCAACTGTAGCTGTCCCCACAATCAATCACTCATCACATACTGCTCAAAGATCGCACAGCGGAGCCTCACCATCGAGATTCCATCTCGGAACACAACCATATCTGAAAGTGCTCAATCCGTCATTCTCATTCATGACAACAACAGTAACATACAACAATTCATACAGAACCATCACCACTAAACTACCTGCATCAACCTCTTGACAATAAGCTCAACGGCCTCATCCTCTACCCTACTCATACCTTTTAAATCTCTAGCACGTCCCACTTACCAGAGAACGCACCATTAAAATTTTTCAACAACACAATACATCACATATAAAACATATCAACATTAGCACAAACATCACAAACAACACTTACCAACGCAACTCACTACCGGTTGACAGCAAGGATTCCTGATCACCCGATCGTTCACAACAACAACGTATAAAAATTCTCAAGTTGAAAACTCGGAAATAACACATTTTTGAAAAGAGCTCTGATACCAACTTCTGTAACACCCCCAGGTCAGTGGTGCTACAGTGCCATAATCTGGAAGGATTATAAGGCGGGTAAAATAAAAATTTGTGAAACATAACCCATATATATAATATATATCAAAAGCAGCACAGCGAAAAACATGTCCAGAGTTTGAAACCACAATCAAACTTAACATACAGAAAATACAACACTTTACCAACCAAAACCAATACAACAAGTTCGACCACATCAAGGTCCAAAACCAAAACCACATATACAACCAAGTCAAAATCCCAAACCAAAAGAGTAGAGCCCTCGACTCTAAACCGACGGTGATCAGGATCCTCCTTGCTGGCGCTAAATCTGCAAAGCCTGATTGACTGGGGGACCCGATACCCCAGCCAACCGCGGCACGTAAACCGAGGTTGGTCAGTCTCTCGAAAGACTGGCAAAACTCCTCAAGACAAAACAGTTCAAAACACATACATATATCACCAAACAACTCACAACAAACGACAACACGCCACACAATAAAAATACATATATATATACTATACCATTATCACATCAACCAACCAACCACACGACAAAACATATACACACACTACCACATACCATTCATTACTCAACCTTATCCAACTCTTCACTATACTAACCTCAATCAATCCATCCTCAAACTCATCACAAGCATAACGAAAAGAATGATCCAATCCAACTTCACTGACATGTCCAATCCATCCTTCTCTCTATTACTAATACCTCGATCAACAACTCTATGCACAAACACATCTTACGACTGACTTACAACCACAGCTAATCAATTAGACTGAACTCACTACTGCACTACACAACAAATTCAATTAACCTTCACAGCAACTAACACATAAGCATCAATGATATAATCATTACACAATACAATCAACCAAAATAATGATCCAGGCCAGTCACCCTTCCGGTGCCACCGATTCGTCAACCTAGACTGCAACTCATACATCAAACTCAACTCGTATTGGCCCACACCCTCGAGATGGGAAACCAATCTATACCCTCAATCAACACAACCAACCTTCATAATCTACCAGCTACCAACAACAACCATATACACACACAATCCATAACCAAGCACGCAACCAATAAATTAACACATAACCATCACATAATATCTCCTCCGTCTTCGCCACCATCTCCGACCTTCCGACCATCGGGGGTTCATACCCACCGAGGCCCTCACATATAAGGACTTTCACCATTCGAACAACATTCCACCACCACACCGACACCAATCAAATAAAATCATATACGACAATCAATCAAATATCACATACGGCAAAGATTAACACATATTCACATACACACACAATCCAACACACGCACACACACATTCAATCCAACACACACATACGATCCAACACACACACACATTCAATCCAACACACACATACGATCCACACATACACACACACATTCAATCCAACCCACACATACGATCCACACACACACATTCAATCCAACACACCCACCCGATCCAACACACACACACACGTCAACAGACACTATCAACAACAATCAATCACAACAATTAAAATATACATATCTATCACTTCAAACAATAACTTAATCAGGTACGCAAGCAACCCCTCTCTCACAATTACCACTTCTCAACCTCTCCGTCTCCACCCCCACATCACCTAGGTGAGACAATTCACAACATCTCCGTCTCCACCCTCACATCACCAAGGTGAGACAATTCACAACATCTCCGTCTCCACCCCCACATCACCAAGGTGAGACAATTCACAACATCTCCGTCTCCACCCCCACGACACCAAGGTGAGACAATTCACAACATCCAAACCAACTATCCATCACCAAACCAACCAAACAACAACACAACGACAATCAAAATCACATAACCACACCTTATCACACACCATCATACATTAACACATTTCACCACATATCAACATATATCACCACATTATCACACACCAACACATATTATCACACATCACAACCAAGTAATTATATAGTCAATTCAAACCAATTTAAAATAGCTCAAGCAACCATAAATTTAATTATGACATAAGCTAAACATAAATCAATTTATAAAAATATATAAGTTAGGCAATGATCCTCTTGCCTCAAGTCGAACCGCAACGACCCCAGAGGTCTCCAAACCACTCGAACGAACCTGCAAAATCAATCCGAGCAAATCCCTGACATTAATTAACTCATACAAATCCACTACCAACAAACCCCCAATTTAAACCCTAAAATCAAACCCTTAATTAATTAAGCAAATCATACCCCAATCAATACAATTTCAGTCCAATATTCAGCAAACAATCAACCCAATTTCAGTCCAACTCCCACCTTACGCACATCAGCCAAACCAACCCCAAAAATTCAGCAACCAATACATAAAAGCTTAGCAGAAAATCAGCAAACAACTTACCCCGTCATCATCTACCTCTGCCCCGTCCACGCAGAACTCCAGCTCGTCGGAGAGGGCTTCTTCGTCGCCGGAATCTACAGCAGAACCTCAACAGCTGCACAGCAACAACACGCAGCACTTCACGGCCACGAACTTCAGCGAACAACAGCAACCAGAAGCAGCATCCATGGCTCCTGCAACAGCTCGTTGACACCGGAAAGAGCAACCACCAGTGAGCTCAACAGCAGCACCAGTCCGCGGCTCGCCTCAGCAGCACACACAGCAGCAGCTATGGCTCGCTGCAATTTGCACCTCCTCGCGCCTCGCACCAGCTCACGACAAAGGAAGTACCGAGGAGGCGAAGTGGGTTGGGTGGTGGCTCGCCGAAGAAGGACTCGGCTGGGCACAGGAGAAGTCGTATTCGGGAGGAGGGAGTTCGGGAAGGAGCCGCTCACCCGAGAGAGATAAGGACCGGATTTGGGGATTTATCTCCCAAATTTCTCATTTATCCTCAAATTAATTAAATCCCTAATTAATTTACCATAATGCCATTTTCAACTTTTTGGGGTATTTCAGTGATATGCATTTTTCATACATTGATATGCATAATATACTTATATGGTATGCAATTTGTAATTATGGATTATTTCCTTGGCCGTGAATATGATATTCATTTGTGTGGATGGGATATGCATTTTTTTTAAAGTGATATGCAGAATATACTTGTATGATATGCAATTTTTTATGATAGATTATTTCATTGATTGTGATTGAGATATTCATTTGTGTAGATGAGTTATGCATTCTCTATACACTGATATGCAGAATAAGCCATGGGCGCGGAAAGGGAGCCGCGGGCGTGACCAAGGAAGATATCGCTGAGTGATATTCTAGATGAGTCCGGTCATGCAATTTTATGGATGGGATATGCATTTGTTGTACAATGATATGCAGAATATACTTGTATGATATGCAATTTGATGGATTATGTCCTTGGTCGTAAATATGATATTCATTTGTGTGGATGTGATATGCATTTTTTATACAGTGATATGCAGAATATACTTGTATGTTTTAAATTGAAATATCCATTATCACAATATGTATATCTGTTCAATGTCTTTGAATATCAGTATATATACAATTGACCATGATCACGAATAACAGTTATTCAATAATACTTGAACGATATTCAGATAATGTGCTTTGATATTAACACATTGTATCTCAATTTAGTCGATGCATTATATACGATGGAACATGAACAAGATTAACATATATGCAAATTATATATAACAATATTCATCTTTTTCGTCTCGATATGCAGATTTTTTGTGTCGATATGCAGAACGGTTTAAAAATTTCTGGACCAAATCCACGTTTTCTCTCTCCAATCTTTCTCTCTCCAATCTCCTTCTAACTGCCTATTTTGGTGGTGATATTTATTCCATGATTCACACCCCCACTACACCCTATTTTCTCTCTCCTAATCTAGCCATCTATCATCCTCAATCCGACGCTCCATAATTGTGCACTCGTTTTACCATAAGAGTCGTTTTATCGGAGCATGCCTATATATATATATATATATAGAGAGAAAGAGAGTTAGCTTCATGTGAGAAGCACCCTTAGGGTGAAACGTGAGGAGCATTCTAGACCATTTATTTTAATATTACGATACACCCTACCACACTCAATCCCGGTCAATGGTCAGCGTTGACCGGTCAACGGTCAACGACCAGATTTTTTATTTTTTATTATTTTTTTTTAAAAAAAAATTAATTTTTTTCTTAATTTTTTGTATACACGTTTTCATTATAAAATTTGTATGAAAAGAATTGAACAATTAGTTCTTAAAGTTGAACAATTGTATGTTTAAAGTTGCACAATTAAAATTCGAACAATATTAAAGTTGAACAATTGTACATGAAAAGTTGAACTATTGTATCTTAAAGTTGAACAATTTCATTTTTGTAGTTCGACAACTGTGTTCGCTATGTATATAAATTTGAACAATTGTCTCTTAATGTTGAACAATTTCATTTTTTAAATAGTTTTTTAGTTGTGCATGGTCGTTTTTGTCATTTTCTATTTTTATTTATCTACACATTTAGGATTTAGGGTTTATGTTTTGAACATTTTTTAGTTGTATTATGTTTATATTACATTATAAACAAAACTTCAAGTTTATTTGACAATTATTAAAATTTTAATAAAGTATTGCCCAATTTATCTTTTGTTATAAGTTTGAATTTTCATGCAATTTAAATTGTTTAACTTTTCTGGTTCAGTTGTTTAACTTTATATATTGTTAAAAAAGTTGTTCAACTTGTATGATACAATTGTTCAAATTTAATAGAGAATTTTTCAATTTTTTAGAAACAATTTTATGAGGAAAGCGTGTAAGAAAACAAATAAAAATTAAAAATGTTTTATCCTGAAAACAAATTGGCCAAAAAACAAAAAAAAAAACAAAACTAACCATTGCTTAGTCAAAACAGATGTGTAATTATAAAAATAAAATTGTTCAACTTTAAGATACAATTGTTCAACTTTTTTGGTATAATTGTTAAACTTTATAAATTGTTCAGAAAACATTGTTCAACTTTTAACATACAATTGTTCAAATTTAATAGGGAATTGTTCAACTTTTGTAATTATACTTTTATGATAAAAACGTGTAGAAAAACAAGAAAAAGGAAGAAAAAAAACTAAAATTTGCTTAGTGAAATAGGCTAACCATAAAAATGAAATTGTTCAACTTTAAGATACAATTGTTCAACTTTGTTCGTACAATTGTTCAACTTTATATATTGTTCAAAAAACATTGTTCAACTTTTAACATACAATTTTCAAATTTATTAAGGAATTGTTCAACTTTTTTAATTATAATTTTATGATAAAAACGTGTAGGAAAACAAGGAAAAAAAGGAAGAAAAAAATTTGTCCAAAAAAAATAAAAATAAAAATTGCTTACTGAAACAGTCGTCTAACCATCAATATAAAATTGTTCAACTTTAAGATACAATTGTTCAACTTTTTTGGTATAATTTTTAAACTTTATATATTGTTCAAAAAATATTGTTCAACTTTTAACATACAATTGTTCAAATTTAATAAGGTTCAACTTTTTTAATTAAAATTTTATGATAAAAACGTGTAGAAAAACAATAAAAAAAATGAAGAAAAAAACTTGCCCAAAAAAAATAAAAAATAAAAATTGCTTAGTGAAACAGTCGTCTAACCATAAAAATGAAATTGTTCAACTTTAAGATACAATTGTTCAACTTTGTTTGTAAAATTGTTCAACTTTATATATTGTTCAAAAAACTTTGTTCAATTTTTAATATACAATTGTTCAAATTTAATAAGGAAATATTCAACTTTTTTAATTATAATTTTATGATAAAAACATGTAGAAAAACAAGAATAAAAAATATATATTTTTAAAAAAAATTAATTGTTTTTTTTTTAAATAAAAATCTGGACAAAAGTCAGTTTGACCGGTCAACGGTCAACGTTGACCGTTGACCGGTCAAACGAACCGTTGACCATTGACCGGTCAATGGTCAAGTGTTGACCATGAGGTGTGATTGTGTGTGAGAGGGTGTATGTTTGCTATGATGGATGTTCCATCATAGCCTTCCATTGTCCCAAAATGGTTGACTCTCATTCCTCCTCACGTTTCACCGTAAACATCCGTTTCACCGGAGCCTGACTCTATATATATATATATATATTTACACTTCAGCAAATTAATGGCCTCAGGTGAATGATTCACATACATTACAATTATGCAAATTAATCCTAAATATAAGATAATATCTTTTATTAATAAATATTTATATTCAATGGAAAAAGATAAGGTGAGGATGGGGGCTTAGGAGAGGAGTGAAGATGTTCCAAGACCGTCGGATCAAGAAAAAGAGCGTTCAGATCAGCCAAAGAAAAAAATAGGAAACAATCAGATACAATTCGGCATGACCGAATTATTCGCGAAAAAACGCGTCATGCGTTCACACACATTTTAGTCCGTATGTACACATACGTTGTTTTGCATGCACACATGTTATTTTCATGTGCACACACAGTTCATTTTCGTATGCACACGTAGGTTATTTTCGTTGGTTTTCATAGGTATGCACACATGTTATTTCGTATGTGCTTTGAGTCATTTTCGCATGCACACATATGTTATTTTCATGTGCACACATGCACACCTAAGTTGTTTTGCATGCACGTATAGCACGTAGTGCATTTCGAATGAACAAACATGTCATTTTAACATGCACACAGTAGTATACTTCGAATGCAAACGGTAGTATACTTTGCATGCACACAGGTGTGTTTTCATGTGCACACGTTTTGTTCATTCCATATGAACGCAAGCGTTTTATGCATGCACACAAAAATGAATTTCATGTGCACACCGTAGTGTATTTGGCATGCACACAACAGTGTATTTGGCATACACACAAATATGTACTTCGCGTGCACGCGAATTTGTCTTTTTCGCGAATAATTCGGTCGTGCCAAATTTTTGCCGAATTTTTGAAAAGCGATCTGGACACTCTGTTTGCTACCCATCCGACGGCTCTCATGCGTCCTCATTCCTCTCCTCCATTTCCATCCTCACCGGTTCTCAACCCATATTCAATAGAAAAAAGGTTGTTTTCATTTAATTTTAAAAAATGGTCATATATTATCATCTTTTAATTAATTTTTTATCATAAAATAAAATTTGGTCAAATTTATAAATTAGTATTCTAATTTGATATTATAACAAGTTCAACTCTTAATGTTTTTCTATTGTACAACAAGATTAAATTACTCCTTATTTGAATTACATAACATAAATACGTTATAATTTTTTTGGAAAAAGGTTAGATATATATATAAACCAATTTTTAACAAATAAAATTAAATACTCTAATTAATATTAGGCACAATCACAAACTAAATTACCCAATCATAAATCGTTAATAGAATAAAGACCTTAATTCTTATAAAAAATAAACAGACGATCTCTTATGTAACAAAAAAATAAATACACACTAGTAAAAGCTTATTATATATTATATAACACAAAACAATAATATACTTTGACCCATGTGACATGGGTTCAACCATCTAGTACATGTAAACAATTGAAACAAAACTTTTATTAAAGAGGTGAAAACGCCAATTATATAGGAATTACAAGAGTGGATATTCTACTAGAGATAAATATTCTAAATAGAAAATATGTCCAATAATCAAGGAAGATATAATCTGCTAAATATAAAATGTTTCATAAATAACTATATATAGAATCAATCTAATATCTCTAGCAATTAGATTGATCCGAGGAGGAGAGTCATAACTTGTGAGCCAACTTTTGAAATTGATGATGAAGCAATGATTTTGTTAGGACATCTTCCAGTTGATCTTCAGTCGAGATGTAAACAACCTTTAGAATAGCATTCTGAACATGTTCACGGACAAAGTGGTATGCAAGGGCAATGTGCTTCATCCTCAAATGCAAACCGGATTTTTGCTTAAGCTTTTTGTACCCACGTTATCATAATGGAGGATTGGTTGTGATTTTAGTTGAACTCCAAGCTTAGACAACAACGAAAGAACCCAAAGAAGCTCACAACAGGATTCGGTTAGGGCCCAATAATCAGCCTCGGTGTCGATATAGGATTTGATTCAACCATGTTTACTTTGAGCAAAAAATCAGTTACACATTTTTGTTGGCTAAGGAGCAAGCCTCGAGGATGGCGTTTCACTTAAACTCCAAGAAAATATAACAAAGGACATATATGCTTAAGGGATAAGCGATTGAAAAGATAAAAAAATACATCTTTGAGTTTTTGATTGTGACTATCAGTTATGATAATGTCATCTACATACACAAGAAGGTAGAGAAAGACATCAGATCTTTTGTAGACGAACAACGATGAATCATCAACTGAGTTAACAAACACGATTTGAAGATGATTTTTGCGGAGCTCATGGTACCTCGCCCTACGTGCTTGATTCAAGACATAAATGGATTTCTTGAGTTTACCCACATGCGTTGGGAATTCTTTGTCAATTAAGCCAAGCAGTTGCTCCATATAAACATGTTCCACTAGAGTTCCTTGACGGAACACACTGCTTACGTCGAGTTAACGTAAAGACCAACCAAACGTGACAACAAGATCAAGCATTCTTTAGACAGTTACGAGCTTAACAACCAGACTGAATGTTTTGGTGAAGTCTCAAACCGGACGTTGATGAAACCCTTTGGCCACTAGATCAACCTTATACTTGTCTAAGGAACCGTCAAGCTTGTATTTTACTCAAAAAACCCACTTGCAACCAACTATGTTGTTCCTGAGATTAGGCGAGACTAACTCCCATGTTTGATTGTGGAAAATGGGGTTCAAGCTCTAATGTCATTGCATGGTGCCAGTCGGGATCTTTGAGTGCTTGGGTAATGTTGCAGGGTTCTTTGTGGGTTGAAAGATGGATATAGAGGTTGAGTTTTTGTATGGGTTTATTGATGTTGTTTTTACACAACATGACAATGTCGTGAACAGAGTTAGAAGGTGAAAGATTATCCAGAGGATGAGAGGGACTCGGGTATGTAGGAGGAGGGTGATAGGTGCTGGATTGGAAGGGGGAGTTGTTGGTGACGACAAAAGGCAAGGTTAGATAAGGAGAGGTAGGATTTGTTGGAGTTGTGGCTTCTGACGTGGAGGGATGAGTATGATATAAAGATGGCCATGTTGTTGGTGGTGGGCTTGGGGCATGTTAGGCTTGAGTTTTGAGCAGTATAAGTCTAATGGAACACAAAGGATGGTAGTTGGGCATAACTAATTAGGTGTCGGTGGGTAGATTTTGAAATGGGAAGACATGCTCTATGAAGGTAACATGACGAGAGTCATAGATTTTGTTGGTTTTGAGTTCAACGCAATAGTATGCACATTAAGTTAAGGAATACCCTACAAAATCACATGGAGGAGATTTTGGATCCATTTTATTGGAAGCGTAAGGTTTAAGCCATGGAAAACATAAACAACCAAAACATTTTATTTTTTAATAATTAGGTTGTATTCGGAATAGTTTAAGAAAAGGAAAAAGATTTTCAATAGTGGGAGTGGGCATTCTATTGATCAAATAGACTACGGTTTGAAACGCATAAGGCCATAGATCTTTAGGTAAACCATGATGAGACATTAAAGCAAATCGGTCTCAACAATTTGGCGGTGATGTCATTCACCAAATCCATTGTGTTGGGGAGTGTGGGGGAAGTGATGTGAGATGGGAGACAACATGTGTTGCAAGAAAGGATTGGAGAGCAATGTACTCCCCTCCATTATCGGAGTATTAAATTTTATGCGATTTTTTTTTTCATGGTCATAGACTAGGTTGCCTTCCTAAATTATCCATACGGATGATCTTAAACAAATCCTTCAGATTAGGGTGAAGGTTCATTGGTACAAATTCAAGTCCGTTCCTAATGAATGATCTGACTAGTTCTAGATCTAGGTGTCTAGAAGCTAGAAAGGCAGCAGCTTGATTAGCTTCACGGAAACAATGTTGGATCTTGATGTCTTTAAAATAAGCAAGAAATTTCCTGGCATCATCAATGATGATATGAATCTCCCAAGGTATGTCCCAGATTCCCAGTAGGGAGTTAATGACTGCTAAGTTGTCTCCTTCAATGCTTAATTCTTTACCGCCAACTTATACGCCTATCTCACCCCATGCCACATGGCCGTGGCCTCCGCCTGCAAAAAACTGAGGTTGACAACATATCCCTTTTATAAATAAATATAAGTTTACTACATCTATCTCTAATGATATATATCCTATAGCACAATCTCCATTTTTATTTTTAGACGCATCATATTAAGCTTCAAAAAACCCCTTAAGGGTTCCTTCCAAGCCACATGGAAGTTTTCTTTTCTTGTTTTTTGCTTTTGGAACTTTTCTTCCGCTAATTATAACCCTCGGAATCCAATACATATGACATTAATAGTTGAATTGTCTATAGTTTTGTTGCAAAATAAGATGTCGTTTCTTCTATTCCAAATGTTCCACTAAGTATGCTAGTTCAAAATTACTAATACTACTTCTACTAATAGCCAGGTTGTCACTGAAGTTGTTTGTTAAGTTGATGGATGTCAAACTTTCATTCATGTATTTTCCTATTTCACTGAGCATAGCTCGTGTATACTTACATTCAAAGAAAAGATGATTGAGCGTTTCATTAGATTCATTACACAGAGCACACTCCGCATGTACCCTATTGTAATGTCTATTAAGCATGTCTGTAGTTGGCAGGGAATCTGAGTAAGCTTTCCATATGAAATGTTTTACTTTTGGTGGGATCTTCAGGCGCCAAATCCATTCAAGGTTCATTTTTTGTTCCAGTGAATGTGTTTTATTGATAGGTGTTCTAGATGTTTTTATAGAGAACATGCCGTTTGCCGCCGGTTTCCAAACAATTTTGTCCCTACAATCATAGAGTGGCAAATTTAATTTTAAGACCTCTTGAACAATTGGTTTTGGTAAATGTTGACGAAGCTGATATGCATTCCATTACCTATCTTAGTTGATGAAGTCAGAAACCATGGTTTCACTATGATTTGCGCCAATGATATTATTTAAAGTATTGGAACCCACCCAGTTGTCATTCCAAAAAACAATATGAGTTCTAAAGCTAATGATCCAGGCGTTTTTTTTTTTTAAATCACTACGGAGACATAGAAGTCTACTGAATTGTTAGGAAAGTTTTGCCTACTAATGTAAAAGATAAAATTGTGTTTAAGATACTATTTCTTGATAGTCTGAACCCAAATGTTTGATGGTTCAGTGACAATTTTCCATGGTAATTTCATCTGCATGGACTTGTTATAGGTTTCTGTAGTACGAAAACCTAGTCCTCCTTCATGTTTCGGTCTACATATACGATTCCAACTAAATAGTGGATGAAAACCAGAACTATCCATTTGTTCAAGAAAAAAAGACTTGTAAATTTTATCAATATCTTCAAGGACACCCTTAGGAAGTAAGAAACTTTGCATTAAATAATTGACTTTGGATGTTAGGTTTGCCTGTATTAGAACAGATCTTCCTGCTTGTGATAGCGTGTTAGCTATACATTTTGATCAATTGTTTCTTTAATGAGTTTGTGGCCTCTCTGAAAGTGGCATTATTGACTATGCCTCTAATAATAGGGATGCCTAGGTACTACTCTAAATTCCTAGTTAGTGGGACTTGAAGGATGCTTGCTATGGATGTTGCAGTTTGTTGACTGGCATTTGCTGAAAATTGCATCAAACTTTTATTGAAATTAATGGTTAGTCCAGTTTTGTTAGAGAGGTCATGCAGAACATCTGTAATGATGTTGGTGGACTCAAGGTTAGTGTATTCAAGTATGATTGTATCGTATGCGAAGGTTATGAACGGAATAGGGGTCCTATTCCTAACTAGTTTTATGTCGACCTCAAAAGACAGTACAAAAATATACGGAGCCATTGTGTCACCTTGCCTGATACCACATGAAGGAGTGATTATATGGACTATTAACAATAACTGAGCAAGATATTGTGGTAATGCAAGTCATGATTAATTTAATTAAATTCAGATGAAAACCAAAACTGTTGAGGATAAGTTCTATGAAGTCCCATCTAATTTTGTCATACGCCTTTTTCATATCTAATATTATCGTCATCCATCCTTTACTGCCAATTTTCTTTTTATGAAAGGAATGGAAGATCTCATGTGCAATAAGAATGTTGTCATGGAAAAATCTTCCTTCTACAAAAGCTCCTTGTAAGGGATGGATAGATTTTGATAATAAAAGTTCAATTTTTTCGCCTGATACCCCTGAGGTAAGGAGAAAATCGCGAAGTATACCAAACATTTACCTATTTTGCGCGGTACCTCTGAGTTTTATTTTTATTTAGCCAAATGCCCAACTTTTAAATTTGTAACAGTTTTGTAAAAAAAAAAATTAAAACCAAAAAAGGCATCCCCTCCATCTAATATCTCTTTCACCAGCTCGCCTCCACCCCTACTCTCCGGCGGCCCTCCACCTCCTCGGTCCTACGCTTGGTTCAAGCTTCATCTGTACAGAGGAGCCATTCAATCAGATAAAAGCTTTCCTTTGAAAAACTAATTCAAAATTGAAAATGAATGTTTGGCCATATAAAAGCATTCAGCCACGCTGGAACCTATCATCACATAATATTGAGTACAGAGGAGCCATTCAATCAGATATTAGCCAACCACCAACAACAAATCAATGGCCGCTGCCATGGCCTCGCCCTCAACCACCCGACGCCCCATCTGACGTGCTAGCAGCCCCCAACCACAACCCCATCCCCACCGCAGGCGTCCTCCGTCCTTGTTGGCAGCAGGAGAAGGGATTTCCTATTCCTACTCATGACGACGACATCCCTGAAGGCCATCGAACTGTCGTCCTCGGCAGCTGAGGGAATCCCTTTGTTTGGGGGTTGTGGTTGTCACTTCTATTTAAATGGGATTCTTGAAACTGAGAGTCAAAACTAGTAAACTGGGTGGAGGTGAGCCGGTGAAGAATTGGGTGGAGGGGATGACTGAGATATGTGAGAATTGGTTTAATATTTTTTTAAAAAAATGGAATTGTTATAAATATGAAAGTTGGGAATTTGGTGAAATAAAAACAAAACTAGAGGATACCGCGTGAAATAGGTAAATGTTTGGTACACCTCGCGAATTTCGCCATATTTCAAGGATATCATGCGAAAAAATCGATAAAAGTTTTATCTTGTTTGCTAAGAGTTTTGTTATAATTTTATATGTGTATTAAATAAACTAATTGGTCTGTTGTGGGTTATACTAAGAGGTGCAACATTTTTTGGAATTAATGCAATGAAGGTGTGGTTTGCTTCCTTTATCATTTTGCCAGAATGAAAAAAATCCAGTTGTGGGATTGATGACAGTTCCACCTATGATATCCAGTACAATTTATAAAAGTCTACTTGAAAATCATCTGATCCAGGGGTCTTGTCAGCTGGTAGGTTGAGGACTACGACTTTAATTTTCCCTGCTATTAGTATTTTTATCAATTGATCATTCTCATAGTCTAAAATCACTGATTGGATTATCGATAAATTTGTGTGTGGGAGAGAACTATTCTGAGTGAGCACGAATCTTGAGGCTAATTCTTTAGTAATTTCTTCTTGGATTTGTTTAGGGTAAAAAATCATAAGACCATCTTTTGTTTAGAATTTGTTGATATTCTGTTTAACTAATCTTATCTTAGCAATTGTTTGATAATACTTTGTCTAATGGTCTGCTGACATAAAATGTTTCACCTTAGCTCGTTGTTTCTAGTGTGTTGAAATTTGAGTATAACATTATGTCTAATTGTGAATTTCTGGAAGAGGTCGATAGTTCTCGCACAATTTGGGTTATAGAATAAATGATCGTGTAACTCCTTCTGTTTTTCTTTTAGAGTTCTATAATTGCTTAAAATTCTAATTAAGTTTGTCTTTGGCCCAACTCTTGGAGTGTTTCTTCAGAAGTGCAAGTTTATGTTGGAGTTTATACATATAGGAACCCTGTAATTTATATTTCCATATTTTCTTGACTAGTTGAGTGTAATCCTCAAATCAACCCATGCATTTTCATACTGAAATGGCGGATTAATGCGTTTTATTATTGTTCCCAAAGTAAAAGTAATAAGACAATGGTCTGAAGATGTGAATGGGTGATGATGGATTGTCAAGTTTGGGTTTGAATCTAAAATGTATGCATGGATAATCACCCTATCGAGTTTTTCATAAGTATTATCCGTCCCACACATTTCACGCCTCCATGTGAAGGGGAAGCCACTAGTTCTTGTGTTGATTAGACCTAGATCATTTTTGAAGTTATGTATACGTCTAAATTGATATACATTCAAATTTGTTCCACCTAGTTTTTCTGTGTCATTTTCTAGTTCATTCAGGTCACCCACAAGGATGATTGGTAAACCGTATTAAATAATATCTTGTTCTAGTTGTTGCCAAAATGTTGTCTTATATTCCTCTCTAGTTGCTGCATATACGAATATTAATAAATATGGAAAGGGCAAGTGGTACATTTTATAGATGGATATGTTGGAAGTATTTTTCTAGACTGATATGTTTACTTGTTTTGTTGTGATTCTAGAGAAGCCATAGGCCCCCTTCAGAGCTGTTCGAATGGCTGAAAGTTAATTCGTGAAAGCCGCACTTTCGCGTAATGGCATCTGTTGGATTTTGATTACATTTTGTTTATGCCAAGACTAAAATATTTAGGCTATTTGATTTTTGGATGTATTCGAGTTCTTCATAAAAACCGGGGCGATGGATACCCTGACAATTACAATAACCTATATTCATTTAAAATATTCCTAGACGTGATGATGAAATTCTTATTGTGCATTTGATTGTGTCCCATATGGGAGTACATACAACCTTCTGTAGTTTGTGTGGGAATTGTTGTATACTGAATTGTGTTGTCAAAATATTTGGAATTGTTGTGGTAGAGTTGTAAGTGTAGTTGTATACAACCCCATAAGGGAGTGTGGTACTAGATATCGACTTGTGGTCCTTAAATAAAGAGATTACAATAACAACATTAAACATACACACACGTGGTATAACTAATTGATGGTGGAAGTCTGCAAAAGGATTGACCGTGAACCACCAGTGAGCACTGCATGGGAGGATAATGTGAAAGAAGCACTTGATAAACCTAGAAACTCCACAGGGCCATACCAGAAAAAGAGCAAGGCCAATACTGTAGGAATCTCTATGATCACCACTCAACTGCCACCAGAGAGCAAGACAAAATTTTAGAGGCTGCCAGTACAAATCATGGATAATGTAACAGGGAGTAGTTAGAGAGAGGAGAGAAGAGGGCTTATCTATTCTAGTTCTAAGAGCAATGGTAGTTGATGAGGGTAAAGTCGTGATGCCTATCAAAGAATCCCTAAAAACCTAACTAAGTATAGCAGGCAAGTAAGGGTCGAATCCCAAGGGAATCAAAGGATCTATCTCTAAATATTCAAGCAAGTTGTCAACTAAGAACAAATGGGGTTTTGATGTTTTAATGTCTAAACTAAAGAATGAAAACAAGCAATGACTAAAATGGTTGTAAATATGGATGGTGAGGGTATTCTACCTGACAGATATCCACACTTCAGTATGATAGGTCGATCCTAGGTTATCTTGTTCAATCAATCCAATGGTTGTCCTAATCTCTATTCTAAATCAGTTGCCAGTCCAACTAGTCCTGGCAACCCTAACTATTGAACGCACAAGAAACTATCAAGATTAAGAACAATAGTTGCAGGAAGCATAGGCATAGATAGGTGCATGCAGTATTTAACAACTCGTCAGTATTTAACATGCATTTGATTCTCTTCACAATAAACTTTCACAACGACTTCCACGACTTCGTCGGCAATGACGAAGATCTCGAAGCCACGGCGTGCCCCCCTGAAGTGCCCCATGTCAGCAATCCCCTCTTCAACTACGACGAAGACGAGGATTACATCCCCGGTTGCAGTGTTCCAGCGCGCGACCAACGCGATGAGTTCTACGTGCCGCTACCTAGTGATAGTCGCGCGCCCCCAATGCAATGACGCGGCGAGCTACGCCCCTAGCGCGAGTTTGCGTGCGACACCAGGTGCGACATGCCCCTGCCATGCAATGTCCAACGTGATCGCCATGATGCGCCCATGCAGCCCCCTATGGTTACGACTCAATGTTGTGACATCAAGGTAAAAATTGAACCTTTTGCTGGTGAATACGATGTTCTAAATTTCTTGAACGGCAGCAATTCATAGAGTATATGTTATCCCACTGCCAATACTTGGAGCATGAGAAGGTCGAGATTGCGACCTTATACTTCACCGGCGTCGCTTGTGCTTGGAGGTTCCGTCTTACTAGCGAGCGAGCTCGACGACAATTGGATCCCATCTCAAGCTGGAACCAATTGATCTACATGATGACAAAGTGGTATGTGCCCGCAGACTACAAGGAGGATATGCGCCTCAAGATCGTTCTCACGACACAAAGGTCCCACACGCCGCTAGAGTTCTTTGCCGAGTTGGAGGAGATGTTCCACAAGGCTGGAGTGCATCTTGCCCCCTCGGCCATGCCATCCATGTTTCTTCGAGGGCTTCTGATGTGATCACGGATCCCATCAAGAGCCTCAAAAAAGATGAGATTGTCCAAAGACCGGTGGAACCTCATGCACACGTCCAACCCTTGTCACCATGAAGATCAAACGAGCCATGCAAGGGCGTGATGGGTTATTTGGAAGATATTTGAATTGTGTTTTGTTGTTTTGTTATTTCCATTTTTTACGTTAATTAACTAGTTAGTTGCTAGTTAGTGTGTTTGTAGTTTAGCTAGTTAGTTGTTAAGTTAGTGGCCTACGTAGTGCTAGGCTTAGTTATTAAGTTAGTGGCCTACGTAGTGCTAGTGGTTAGTTAGTGGCTTACTATTTGTAATTTTCTTATTTGTATTTTGGCACCTATATAATGGTGGCCATGCATTGTATGTTCCTTAGACTTGAATGGAGATATAAACTGAGTGTTTAGTGCATTTCAAGCCTCTTGGACGATGGTTTCCGAGGTGCTACCTATCCTCGAACCCTTAGTCTTGTTTCGGTGAGTCGTATCCGAAACACCCTTTGGTGTGTCATATCCGAAGGCGGTTGAGTGATCATGGTGTGTCGTATCCATGAGTGTTCAACCTTGTCTCAAGGTTCTTGGTGAGTCGCATCCAAGGGTCGAGAGATACTTATCCCAAACTCTTCATGAACCTCTTCATGAGAGTTATATCCATTTCCCGTTTTGAGTCAAATCGCCATCAAGCTAGTGTTTAGAGTCACAATGAAACACATCAAATATCCTATCTAAGAGAGCTTAGCCAAGAGACGGCCAAACCAAAATCTTGGCGCCCTTCGTCTTGTACTGAAAGAGATCCTGGCTTGTGCTTACGCACATCAAGTGGTATCAGAGCCATTCAAGGCGAAAAGGATGATCGTTGTTCGTCAAACAGGTTGAGTCGACGCCGAGGAGATGCTTGGTTCGCCGCCGTCGCCGCAGCCAACATCGTCTTGGTCTAGGAGGCCTCAGAAGCTTACTTGTTGCAGATGTTCTAACCATGAGGAGAATCAAGGGAAGAAGGCGAGGGTTAAGTCAAGGAAAGAGCGGGCCAGCCATAGCCGAAGGAGGTGTCAAGCTTGCGGAGAAATCACCCCAACCCATCCTAGCCTCCACGTCTAAACCTCACTCCAGCCCACTACGTCCACAATAGCCCACGCCCAAATTCTTGTTCCTGACCAATTAATTATTTGTAATTAGTTGGTTAAGGAATACAAAACAAAAAAAAAAGAGAGAAGAGAGAAAATAGGCTTACGGTTGAGTGGCTCCATCCGAATATCCAAGATCTTCCTAGATCTAATCCTAACTAGCCACTAACCAATTTCCCTATTCTTTCTCCTTTCAAACACGGCAGCATTTTCCCCACACACTCCCACAACTGCTGCTCCCAACTAATTAATCAGCCCTCACCCAACTCTCACACCAAGCTGTTGCACGTCCACCAAAGCTCCAATCCGGCGACGCCGAGTGCAGCACTCTTACGTTCCTTCACGATGACCGCCACCACCCTTGTTGTCAACTCCACCGCAGCAAACGAAGAGCATCAACGTGATCGATATTGTGAGAGGAATCAACAAAGATTCGAGGTCGAATCTTCCTCAAGGAGAGGAGGATGATGTGATCACGGATCCCATCAAGAGCCTCACAAAAGACGAGATTGTCCAAAGACCGGTGGAGCCTCATGCACACGTCTAACCCTTGTCACCATGAAGATCAAACGAGCCATGCAAGGGCGTGATGGGTTATTTGGAAGATATTTGAATTGTGTTTTGTTATTTCCATTTTTTACGTTAATTAACTAGTTAGTTGCTAGTTAGTGTGTTTGTAGTTTAGCTAGTTAGTTGTTAAGTTAGTGGCCTACGTAGTGCTAGGCTTAGTTATTAAGTTAGTGGCCTACGTAGTGCTAGTGGTTAGTTAGTGGCTTATTATTTGTAATTTTCTTATTTTGTATTTTGGCACCTATATAATGGTGGCCATGCATTGTATGTTCCTTAGACTTGAATGGAGATATAAACTGAGTGTTTAGTGCATTTCAAGCCTCTTGGACGATGGTTTCCGAGGTGGTATCTATCCTCGAACCCTTAGTCTTGTTTCGGTGAGTCGTATCCGAAACACCCTTTGGTGTGTCATATCCGAAGGCGGTTGAGTGATCGTGGTATGTCGTATCCATGAGTGTTCAACCTTGCCGATCTCAAGGTTCTTGGCGAGTTGCATCCAAGGGTCGAGAGATACTTATCCCAAACTCTTCATGAACCTCTTCATGAGAGTTATATCCATTTCCCGTTTTGAGTCAAATCTCCATCAAGCTAGTGTTTATAGTCACAATGAAACACATCAAATATCCTATCTAAGAGATCTTAGCCAAGAGATGGCCAAACCAAAATCTTGGCGCCTTTCGTCTTGTACTGAAAGAGATCCTGGCTTGTGCTTACGCACATCAGCTTCACATTGAGGTTCGCGAGCAACTTAAGATCCTCAACATCAAGAACCTCAACACCATGACACACACGACTATGGAGAATAACTGCGCAGATTCAAAGGAAGAAGAAGGCTGCTTGGTCACGAACAAACCCCAGGTATGGTTCTCAACCATGTCCTAATTATTCCTCAAATTTTTCACGGACTTCTTTGTAGCCTAGGTCGACCGCCACGACGCCCGCAGCCGTGCCCCCATGCAGCGCGCCCCCTACGCGCTCTAGCGCGCCCCCTGCGCACTCCAACGCGCCCCAGGACGACCGCACCCATGATGACATATGCTTCAAATGTCAAGGCCGTGGCCACGTGCAGCGTAGCAACCCCAACAACAAGTGCGTCCTCTTCTCCGAGGCTAGCTATGAGTCCTTCAATGACGAGCCTGTCTACGATGACGACGCGCTCCCTGAGGAGAACACACCCGCGGTCGCTGACGGCGATTAGAACGACGCCTACTACTATAGCGCACCAGGCAATGATGAAGGCACTCGCTTGGGCCTTGTCACGCGCCATGTCCTCACCGCCAGAGAAGCACCCTAGTGGATCAACGCGAGAATTTTTTCCACACACGCTGCTTGGTCAAGACTGCCAACCTCAGTGTGATCATAGATGGAGAGAGTTGTTACAACATCATCAATGAGAAGGTAATCAATCACCTTAAGCTCGAGACAACCCCTCAGCCCCATCCGTATAGCCTCCAATGGATCTCCGAAGGTATGGGTGGCAATGTGGTAAAAAGGCAATGCCACGTCACCTTCGATATTGGCTATTACCGTGATGTTGTGCTTTGTGATGTTATTGCTAAGGATGCCACTCACTTGCTTCTAGGTCGCCCTTGGCAATTCGACAAGCACGCCCTACACGATGGCTTCCTCAAAAATTATGTGTTTATGCACAATGGGAAACGCATCACTTTGCTTCCCATGAGCCCCAAGGCGATTTTACACGACCAAGTGAAGCGACACCGTGCGAGGCCATCGAACAGACCAAGTCACAGGCTGCCACTGCCGCACGCTCCAGCAATGTTGTGCGTCCCAGCGACGCAGTGCGCTCAAGCGATACGATATGCCCCAAAACTTCCACTGCTAGCGCACAGTCCCATGATGCCGCGTGCTCCAGCAACGCGATTGTCAGCGCACGCCCCAATGACAGTGATGTCGCTGTCGACACATTGTGCTCCCTTCCTACCGCGCGCTTCAACTCCACGACGCCAGTGCCTTTGAAAGGCAAATGCGAGAAGCGCCTCCTGCTTGCGCGCTCCAGGGATCTCACCCTTATTTTTTAGGGATGTCAACCGTGTTTTCTTCTTGTGCCTAATGCATGTCTTTTAAATGATAAGGACTTGGTTGATTTACCCTCTTCGGTGTCGTCTCTTTTGCAGGAATATGCCGATGTGCTTCTTGAGGACCTTCATGCATGCTTGCCACCCATGCGAGGTATAGAGCACCAAATTGACTTTGTGCCCGGCGCCTCCTTGCCCAATCGCGCTGCCCACCGCGCCAGTCCGGAAGAAACCAATGAGTTACAGTGCCAGGTCCATGAGTTAATGGGCAAAGGCTACGTCCGTGAGAGCCTTGTCCCTGCACCATCCCAGTCATTCTCGTCCCCAAGAAGGATGGCTTGTGGTGAATGTGTGTTGATTGTCGCATGATCAACCAAATCACGGTGAAGTATCACTAGATGACTTGCTAGATGAACTTCATGGCGCCACTTTTATTTCTAAGATAGACTTGAAAAGTGGCTATCACCAAATTAGGGTGAAGGAAGGTGATGAGTGGATAATGACATTTAAAACCAAGTACGGGGTCTACGAGTGGTTAGTGATGCCCTTCGGCCTCACTAATGCACCAGCACGTTCATGAGGCTCATGAACCATGTCTTGAGGGCGTATTTGGTAAAATTTGTCGTTGTCTACTTTGATGACATTCTTGTTTACAGCAGGACATTAGAGGACCATTTGGCACACCTTAGGGCCGTGATGGAGTGTTTTAGGATGGAGAGTCTTTATGCTAACCTAGGTAAATGCTCTTTTTGCTCGGACTCTACTGTTTTCCTTGGTTTTATTGTTAGCAAGGATGGGCTCCGCGTCGATCAAGAGAAGATTTGCGCCATTAAGAAGTGGCCGTGCCCCACTATAGCGACCATGGTTCGTTCCTTCTTAGGGCTCACATGTTTCTACCGCCGCTTCGTGAAGGACTTCTCCACGATTGTCGCGCCGCTGCATGAGCTCACCAAGAAGAATGCCGCCATTGAGCGGAGCGAGGACCATGAGGCCGTGTTCACTGTGCTCAAAGATCGCTTGTGCCGCGCGCCGCCGTTGCAACTGCCTGACTTCGCCAAGACCTTTGAGGTCGAATGCGACACGTCTCACCATGACATTGGAGGTGTTCTACTCCAAGAGTGCAGGCCCATTGCCCTACTTCAGTGAGAAGCTCACAGGTGCCACACTCAACTACCCAACCTATGACAAGGAGCTCTACGCGCTCATAAGGATGTTGAAGACATGGCAGCACTACTTGTGGCCCAAGGAATTTGTAATCCACTCTAACCACGAGGCTCTGAAGTACCTCAAGAGCCAAGTCAACCTTAAATTCCGCCATGCTCGCTAGGTTGAGTTTATGGAGACATTTCCATATATGGTCCAATACAAGAAGGGAAAGGAGAACGTGGTTACCGACGCCCTCTCCCGCCAGTACGTGCTCTTGACTTACCTTGATGCCTCTATTTTAGGCTTTTCCCTTATCAAAGATTTGAATGCCAATGATGATAACTTCAAGTCTATTTTTGAGTCTTGCATTGAAAAGAGAGAGTCTAGTGGTTATATTGTGGATAATGGATACCTATTTAGGAGGGAAAACTATGCATCCCTAGGACTTATATTCGTAGGCTTTTGATCCAAGAGGCACATGAGGGTCTAGGACATTTTGGAGTAGCTAAGACTGTCGCCGCACTTAAGGATCATTTCTATTGGCCTTGGATGGTTCACGACGTGACTAGGTTTTGTGTGAGTTATGGGACATGTCAGAGAGGTAAGTCTAGTTCGAGCCCCCATTGATTGTACAACCTCTTGCCTATACCTACTACCCCTTGGGAGGACATATCTATGGACTTTATTTTGGGGTTGCCCATGTCTAAGAAGGGGAAGGACTCGATATTTGTTGTTGTTGACAGATTTTCTAAGATGGCTCATTTTATTCCCTGCAAGATGACTCATAATGCTTCGGATGTTGCTAGTTTAGTTTTTGAACATGTTGTGAAATTGCATGGGATTCCTAGGACTATTATCTCGGATCGTGACACTAAATTTTGAGCTACTTTTGAAAGTCTTTATGGTCGAAATTGGGGACACACTTATTGTTTTCTACTAGCTATCACCCCCAAACCGACTGCCAAACGCAGGTTACCAATAGGACTCTAGGCACTTTGCTACGCACTATGTTGAAATCTAACCTCCGCAGATGGGAAGAGTGTTTGCCTTTTGTGGAATTTTCTTATAATTGGTCCATGTACTCGGCTATGAAGATGACTCCGTTCGAGGTTGTCTACGGCCTCAACCCCCACATCCCGCTGGATTTGACGTCGTGCCCCATGAAATACAAGGAGAGCGTCAAGGGCATGCAGCGCGTGGAGTTTGTCCAAGCGCTTCATCAGCGGACAAGAGCGCAACTTGAGCGCCGCATGGCGCAATACAAGGAGCAAGCAGATCGTGTTCGGCGCCACATGACCTTTGAGGCCGGCGACTTGGTATGGTTCCACCTTCGCCGCGAGCGTTTCCCAACCAAAAGATGCAGCAAGCTTGATGTCTGCGATGATGGCCCATTCAAAGTCCTGGAATGCCTCAGCGACAATGTCGATCGCCTTGAGCTCCCGGATGACTACAGTGCGCATCCAAGCTTCAACGTGGCCGACTTGACTCCCTACACTCCTCCTGAGCACGACAAAGACGAAGTGATGATGCTTCGCTGCCAAGAATGGGGAGAATGATGGCTCCCTACCCTCCACCTTGACGGTGAAGGACGATGAAGACAAGTTGAGCATCCGTGCACACGGACCCGTGACCAGAGCGAGAGACCGCGCCATTGTGCAAGCAAACCAGTCGCTAGTCACCAGGTGCATCGCAAGCATCAGCAGCACCCCCGAGCCCGTAGGCATGACCGCAGTCACGTTTTTGGGTTTTGAGGTTATCTAGCCGAGGAGGTCGCGTCAGGCGCTCCCTATCGTGCGCATCGCGTGACACTCGTGTGTCGCTCCCTGTCGCGCGCTCCCTGGCACGTCACCTACGGCACGCTCCATGCCACGCGCTCCCTGGTGCGCGAGATCTCCAAGTTTCCTTATTTGAGTGTTTTGAGGTTAATTGGATATTTTTAGACAATTTTGGCATGTTTCCATATGTTGGTGTTTTTGGCTTGACGAGGCGCGCTCCATGTGTTATGGGCCGTACGTCCAAGCACATGTTTTTTCTTAGGATATTTTTTTATTTTTTAGCTTAGCTTTAGTCTTTAAATGCTTGTTATTTCCCTTTGGAACAATTACATTTATTTTGCTTAAGTTAATCAAATTTGAGGTTTTCTCCTTGCTTAAGCTATTGGCGTCATCTATCTTTTTGTGGTTTTCTCTATCCCTAAAACTCATCTCTTTAAGTTCCAAAGCTCATACCTTTGAGCCGCTACGATCATCTCTTTGATCGTCAACAAGATCCTCTCTTGGATCTCATCAAGGCCATCACTTTGGCCGCGCTACACTCGATCTCTTTCGAGTCTCTATCTTATGATTTCCTTCCGGGATTCCGTGCAATTCAATAAGGGTGTGCACCCTTTGCTTCCATGACATCCATGGAAGAAAATCCATCTCTTTGGCAATCAAGAAACCTCGAAGACACTGCGAGACGCCAGCTTGGCGCTTGGCTTGACTACGTTGCGTTCCAGGGCACTTGCGAACGTGACAACTAGGTCTTTCGCATCAAACACCCTTGCCCTTATCCTTCCTTCCCCTATGATCAGAGGCAAGGTTGGATCTACCAAAGGTGGGACCCCTAACATTAAAGGGTCTATCAACTACCAGGGGATCTTCACCAAGAATCCTTCTTGTAGTTTCTTGTTCAAGGGCATCATATTCTGGGACATAAGCAATGGAGATAGTAATTCTTCTAGGTTGAACTATGTTCAAAGGTCATGCATCATAAACATGGTTAGCTTCACCACAACAACCACATCTAGTGGAAAAATCCTCATACTAGACCCTTAGAGCTATAATAGTGCCATCTTGAGCATTCATTCTCACAACAGAGATAAGAGGAGATATTAAATCAACATTAATGCAAACCCTTGCAAACTTCATCTTGTTTCTAACAGTAGAGGCCTAATCAATTTTAATGAGAAAACCAACATGGTTGTCTATCAAGATAAAATCAATGGCAATATCGTTGTACATTGGAAGAGGAAGGAAAGGAATTCCGATTCACATGTCAACTCTAGTAACCTCCTCCTTGAAAGGCTAAAAGGATTCAGCCCAAGGAATGAGAGCACGAACTTTACCTTGGACATGATAGGGTCTGTTGTTCCAAACAAGGTCCATGTCCTCCTGGTTGGCAAACTTGAAGAGTAGCCAGTTGTTGGCCAACTCTTGGTAGTGCATAACTCCCTTAGTATTCTTCTAGTCCATCTTCATTTTACCAGTAATGACATTGGGATCAATAGGATCCTCCACCATCTTGGCAATCAAGCCAAAAATGTGTTAGACCCAATCTTTCCCTTTAACAGTAGGGAGGTCCTCCAGGGTAGCAGGGGATACCAAAGGATCATCTTAGGTAGGAGCAGTAGTGTTGAGAATGTGTGGATGCTGGTAGCAGAGTGGTTCTAGGTGTCATCATTGTGGTGGGTAGCATAGAGGGAGACAAGGGTTGAAGTTAGGCATGGGAACCATATGAGGAGGAGGGGTGGGTTGATCAATAGAGAACTGGGAAGGTTTGCTGTGAACAAGGACATTCTTGTAGCTTTTGACAAAATCCATGGCACCAGCAGGTAAGCAAGAGAAGGTGGAAGGAGCAATCAGAGAATAAGGTCTAAGCAAGTTCAGATGATAGAAGATGTTGAATTCCTTGAGTTTTGATTGTAACAAACATCCATATGACATGTGTGTTGAGTGTTTCAGGATATAAAGATATGTCACAGGGAACATTAGGTCTAGACGTTTTGTTCCCAGAAGAGGTATCAATACCTTGGAGGGAACGAACATCTTGAAGATGAGCGAATGATCAATAAAATTACATTATAATGTTGAGTCGTTTGAGAGAAGCGGGGAGATGTAAGATGAAGCGTCGAAGTGATCGAAATCGTGGGAAACGATTGAGGGAACGAAGACTGCTTTATGCGTTCGTAAAAGGAAAGTGGAGATATTGGTCAAAGTCATGGAAAAGAGGAAGGATGAGATCTTGCATGAAATATGGAAGAGACATATTGCAGAATCATGCTTGCACTTCCTACTTGGCACAACAACCTCAAGTGGATCAACCTCTAACTCGGCTTCCACTTCGTCCATGGTCTCATCCTCTTCAGCTTCTTTATCCTTTGGAGGAGAGTTGACCTCTTGGTCAATAGCGACAAACAGTTCCCAAGACGACACCGAAGATTTCTCCTTTAGTGGTGACGCCGCTGTTCCCTAAGGTTGTTCCTCATGTAACTCAGCAATGGAGGAGGCAGCCTCTTGATCAATTTTCACCACGTTGGGATCAACTGTGGTGGTCGGCTTGGAGGACGGAGTGAGAGTAGCCTTCTTGGCATTGATGCTCACAAGAAGAGCATCCAACACCTCGTTGTTCATTTTGTCAACATTCACAGTGGGAACGGAGGTTGAGCTTGAGTTGGCCATTGGGTTGAGTTTGAGAGAGGGAGAGGTGGAGGTGATTAGGGTTTGGTGGCGGCAGAAAGCAATAGAGAGCTTTGAGATCTTTTGAGAGTGAGAGAGATTGTGAGCAAGAGAGCAAGGTGATTTGGGTTTAAGGAAAGGATAAGTATATATAGATGGGTGAGATAATTGGAAAAAGGTAATTATGGAAAATCATGAAATACGCTTACCAAAAATCTCACAGAGATCTTTATCCAAACCTGTAACCAAATATTTTTTCTCTCCTCTGGTAACGACTCTTTTTCCTTCTTTTTGCAGCAAAGTATGCCGTTCCTTTTTGCAGTGCCATCAAATCAACATTCAATGCAAGCTTCTCACTGAAGCAATGTTCACCTACAAATTTCCAACGTTCCTCATACTATTCCCAATATCAGTGTTCCATTCTCTGTTCCCCCTTAAGCAATGCTCCTTTGATTCGACTTTGAAGCTCTTGAGTGGATATAAAAGGATAGTTTGGATATTTAATTGGGTTCAAACAAAAAACAAATTAATATCCAAACAAAAATAAGGGTGGGAACAAAGATTATCCATATAATATACCCAGTAAAAGTGGTAAACAAAGAAGGTTCATAGGGAACGTTTACCTGGATCATGGCTTAGGTAGGCTTGACAACCAATTACCATTTTGGCTTATAGTGAGGGTTCAGATAATCAAATTGGTTGTATAGGATAGAAATAAGATGTTATTATATTAAGTTTAAGCACATAAGATCAAGCATAGTGTTTGCAAGAATTGATGATATCATGTAACACATAGCAGGAAATTATGAACAAACATTTTTGTCAATTAATAAGATGCATAGAAGATGTTCCCTGATTAAGATTGTTCAATCTAGTCAATCATTGAGGGAATAGTGGACAGAGAATTCCTCAATTTAGAGAGATCATCCCAAGGAGCATTCGTAAATGCTCAAAGGGTTTTCTATCCAGTGCATTGGTGAAGATATCAGCAACTTGATCTTCCGTCCTACAATGATCCATTCTTATAAAAAAAATCTCAACATTATCACGTAAAAAATAATGACGAATATCAATATTCTTAGTACGCAAGTGAGGAACAAGATTTTTGGAAATGTTGATAGCACTAGTATTATCACACATAATGGGAACGGTGCCAAGAGACATACCAAAATCCTCCAATTGTTTCTTTAGCCATAATACATGGGCACAACATGATGCAACAACTACGTACTCAACTTTAGCAGTGGAAAGGGAAACCGAGTTTTGCTTCTTCGATCCCCAATAGACTAAGCATGGGCCAAGGAACTGTGCCGTCCCAAATGTGCTTTTGCGATCCACAAGATGTCCCGCAAAATTAGCATCTATGAAGCCCACAAGTTTAAACCCACTATTCCTTGGATACCAAAGGCAAAGGTGATCGTTCCCCTTGAAGTATTGCTGGATACGTTTGACTTCCATTAGGTGTGACTCCTTAGGATTTGCCTAAAATATAGCACAAAGACACGCACTAAACATGATATATGGCCTACTTGCCGTTAGATAGAGTAATGAGCCAATCATTCCTCCATACATTGTAGCATCCACATCTTTTCCATTCAAGTATGCATCAAGACGAGTGGTAGGAGAAATAGGGATATCAATGGGTTTAGATTTATCCATACAATACCTCTTCAACAACTCCTTGATGTATTTTTGTTGATGTTCTCTTATTCCCTCATAAGATTAATAGACTTGTAATCCAAGGAAGAATGACAATTTCCCTATCATACTCATCTCAAATTCGCTGCTCATAAGAATTTCAAATTTCTCTACAAGTGTAGGGTTAGTGGAACCAAAAGTAATATCATCAACATAGGCTTGAACTACGAGAATCTCACATTTGTGTTCCAAGAGGAACAATGTCTTGTCGATCGCACCACGTCTATATCCATTGGAGAGAAGGAACTGTGCTATCCTATCATACCAATCACGAGGTGCTTGCTTAAGGCCATAGAGTGCCTTGTCTAGTGCATACACATGGTCAGGACGATAAACATCTTCAAAGCTAGAGGGTTGTTTCAGATAAACTTCTTCTTGAAGGTATCCATTGAGAAAGGCGGTTTTGACTTCCATTTGGTACAATGTGAAACCTTTGAAGGCAGCATAGGCGATGAGAAGTTGAATGGCTTCAATGCGAGCTACTAGAGCATAAGTCTCATCATAGTCTATACCTTCTTGTTCGTTGTAACCTTGAGCAACCAATCTTGCCTTGTTCTTTGTCACAGTTCCAGGGTCATCGAGCTTGTTCCTAAATATCCAGCGAGTGCCAATAGCATGCTTGTTCTTGGGTAAGGGAACTAGTCTCCACACCTTGTTCCTCTCAAATTGGTGCAGCTCTTCTTGCATAGCCACGATCCAATATGGTTCCTTCAATGCTTCCTTGATGGTTTTTGGCTCTACAAAAGAGATAAAAGCGTAGAAAGCACAAAAGTTATGCAGTTGGGAACGTGTACCTCTTTGATCAAAAGGTGTGATGACAGCATCAACTGGATGATTCTTTTTGATCCTAGAACTTTGTGATTCCAGAATTGGAGCAAGAAGAAGAACTACATCAGTAACAGTAGTTGAGGATGAAGGCAAGGGAACGACAACATCATCCGTAGTCTCTTCCTCAGTGATTGTTCCTACAACATTACTCACTTGGCCATCTTGTACAAGTTGTGCATCCGAGTTGTCACCACCAGTAGTTCCATCAAGAACAATGGTAACATCTACTTCTGTTGCTTGAGTGGATGTAGTGGGAACGTCAGGTGCTGGTGCAATAGTGGTATTAGAAGTTCCATTATTTGTGGAGAATCCTAGAGAACCAGTAGTGCTCCCACTAGCATTGGGGGCACTGTTCCCTGTACGTGGATTACCACGGTGACTTCCATCATCACCATTGTCATATGAGTCTTCATGTTGCATCTGTTGAAGGTCATTATCAGGGAATGGTGTGTTGGAATTATCACTTACAGCTTTTGAGTGTTCATCAAAGACAACATGAATGCTCTCTTCGTTCTTCTGAGTTCTCTTGTTGTAGACTTTGTAAGCCTTCCTTGCTTTAGCATACCCAAGAAAGATTCCTTCATCACTACGTGAATCAAACTTCCCCAAGTTGTCTTTCCTATTGCGGTGGATGAAACACCTGCAACCAAAGGATCGCAAGTGGAAGATATTGGGCTTGCGATCCCTGATTAGTTCATAAGCAGTTTTATTGAGTAAGGGTCTAAGCATAGCGCAATGAAGGATATAGCAAGAAGTGTTCATTGCTTCATCCCAGAAGATTCGAGCAAGGTTGCTAGCGATAAGCAATATTCTAGCCATGTCCTCCAAGGTTCTGTTCTTTATTTCAACCACTCCATTTTGATGTGGTGTCCTAGGAGCTGAGAAGTTATGAGAAATGCCATGTTCCTTGCAGAAATCAAGGAAACTTGCATTCTCAAACTCCGTTCCATGGTCGGATCGAATGACGCCTAGCTTTTGTCCCAAATTTGTCTCCACATTCTTGATGAATGACTCAAATGTCTCGAATACCTGTTCCTTAGAAGAAAGAAAGATTGTCCATGTAAATCTAGAGTAATCATCGACAATAACAAACACATAATTGTTCCCTACATGACTTCTTATCCTATGGGACCACATATATCCATATGGATCAGTTCTAGAGGGTGAGAAGTAGTAACATCAGATTTACTCTTGAAAGAGGAACGTGTTTGTTTCCCTCTAACACATGCATCATAAACTCCATGGGTCTCAGATTGGACGTTTGGAAGACCACGAACTAGTTCCTTTTTGTGGAGTTTGTGGATGAGTTGAAGATTAGCGTGTCCAAGCCTCCTATGCCACAGTTCCGTCTCTTTAACTAGAGACACAAAGCACAGTTCCCTTGTAGGCGCGAATGTCGTGTCAACAGTGTACACATCATTGAATCAGACTCCCTTCAACACAACTTCCTTGGTTTTTCTATTCCTCACGTAGCACTCTTGAGACGTGAAGACAGTCTCATTGTCTCCTTGATCGCACAACTGAGCTACACTCAAAAGATTAAAACCAAGTTGGTGAACCAAACTAACTTCTTTTATCTTGATGTTTGAATTCAAAGCAGCTTCTCATGTTCCTACTATCTCTCTCATCTTTTGTCTCCAAGGGCAACGCTTCCCATAGAGTGTCATTGGAGTGCGGTAAGGTGATCTTTATTTCCCGTCATATGGCATGAGCATGCACTACCAATGAACCACTTGTTGTTCTCCCTCACTTATCCTGCATTTGGAAAGGTTAACATTTAACTACCCAAGCAAGCTTAGCTTTACGTAGTCGCTGAGAGAAAAGTGATGTTCCCTAGGTCTTGCATAAAACATTTCAGGAGACTCATCATAATAATCATTCAAATCAACATTGTTACTCCTATTGTTCCTACGCTGAGTGTGCTCTTCAGTGAATATTTTTTTCTTAGCATAGTTTCTCACAACATGACCATTGTTCCCACAATGCCAACATATCTTGTAATAATACCCCAAGATGTACTTACGGTTGGGAATAGGGATCCTACGTTGTTTGGCTCCAATTGGATCAGGGGTACTAGGTAAGTTTCCTTGTGATTGTTTGAGATACATCTTATGGGTAGGTTGGCCTATGTACCAAGATTGGTTTGCATTCAGCCCATTCTCCAGAGTTTTCACACACTCTTCTAGGTAAAAGTTCCTATCCTTGGTGCTTTGGAGGTCCCTATCCTTCAACTCTCTAAGCTCAAGTATGGTTAACTCAAGTTCTTTATACTCTCCTTCTTTTCACCCTTGTACCCTATACCAAATTTAGACTCAACAAAGGTAATCCCTTCCTCCTTAAGCTTCTGCTCAACTAGAATAGAGTGGATTTTGTTAATCTGAGCTTTCATCTCAGACAGTTCCCTCTCAGTCTTAGTGGGTTCATGAGACACGATAGTATTAGTATTGTTTGACACTAGGTCCAAGCATAGATAAACGTTCTCCTGTCTAAGTTTTTCAAGTTCACTGCGAGTAGAATCACATTTATCACAAGGAACAACAGAGGAACTAGCAGTTCAAGATAAAGATTCATTCAATTCAACACATTATCTTCAGTAACATTCAAATCCTCTTGAGTTTTAAGATTTTCGTTATACATGCTTTTAATAAGAGAGATCAAAGCCTTTTTACCATAATGGACAAGAGATTCGAAAAAAGGTTTCAGGATCTACCTCTTGTTCTTCGCTTGATGACTTCAAAGTCATTGCACACATTTTGTTATTACCCCATGCCTCTGGCTCATCATCATCAGAGTCGACACAATCATCACCCCAGACAGCAACAAAAGCTTCCTTCTTATCGTTCCCAGTATTGTCACCATTGATGTTGTTTGATTTGTTCCCCTTGGGACACTTGTTAGCATAGTGACCCTTGTCTTTGCAGTTGTAGCACGTAACGTCCTTGATATCACATTTCTCACCATTGTTCCCATCATTCCTGAATCATTTGCCTTTGTGATAAGGGGATCACATGGCTTTGGTGAGAAGAGCAGTTTCTGGATCAACATTATCCAGATTATCATCCTTGTTGCTTTCAATCATTTCAGCAACTTTTTCAACCATCAAGGCTATGCTTTTAGGTTTGACATATTTGTCTTCCTCATCATACTTCTTAATCTATCCAAACACTTAATGAAGTTTAAGAGCAAGAGTAGCAGAATTTTCTTTCAGTATGGCCTTGGTCATCTTATGCCTTGGAGGAAGTCCATCAATAATGATGAGAACTTTCTGCTTAGGAAGTATTTCTTTGTCTGTGACCCCATGAGCAGTAAGTTGAGCGGTGATTCCCTCAAATCGAGATTGATATGAGGAAACAGTCTCACCGTCAATCATGTCGAAGTTGTAGAAGTCCTTCTTGGCTTGAAAGCAAGAGATCTCTCGAAGGTTTGTACTTCCCATGTACATTTGCTCCAAAGCAGCCCACTTGTCTTTTTCGGTTGCACAAGATTGCAACTTGGAAACATCTTCAGTGCAGAGGGCGTTGTTGACGAGCATGCAAGCCTTGGAGTTTTTCTCCATGATTTTGAAATCATCTTGACTCCAAGGTTTGGTTCCTTTGATGACGGCCTCTTTGATCTTCTCATTACCAACATCAATGACTCTCCAGCATTGGTACTCATTGCTCTTCATCCAGGACGTGAAGAGATCCTTCCAGTGTTGGTATTGTCTTTCATTGAGGAACGGTGGCTTGTTGTTCCTGAACCCGACTTCGTGACTTGAAGACATTGTTACCTGCGAATCTGAAAAGTAAACACACAATCTAGAGCGAATCTGCTCTGATACCAATTGTTGAATCGATGTGTGTTAGACATGGAACGGTGATACTGTTCCCTAGACAACGGAAATATATAGATTCAGATAGTAACAGCAAGACATTTCCTTAATAGAGGAAACTCAATCAACCAAGTAGTTGGCTTGTGAAAAAACTCTACCTCTAGGTGTTAACTTAGGAGAATTTCAAACGTATACTTGTTTTATTAATAAGTTGTACAATCTCACGAGTCTTCTGTCCACCTATTCTCACACATATCCTATGCTTCTAGACCATGAATGTAATCAACTCACAAATAAACAAAAACACAAGAAACCGTAAGCAAGTACTAAACCCGTACCTTGCCTTTGGATCTCTGATCTCAACTTTACAGTAAGCTCCTTGTAAACTTCGGTGTGTATGCTGAGATACCTTACCCTAAGGTATGCTCATCTATATATAGTGTTAGGAAATATCACTTACCAAATACCCAAATAGCTAGGAATTTGCTATATAAGGTAACAATGAAAGATTTCTACCTAAACTAAACATTTCAACTTGACAACTCATTGTTTCCATATATAAAATATCCTAAGACATGCTAAATGCGTCTTCTTCCTTCAAGGAAATCTTCAAATCTTGTTTCCATAATCAGCAGTCTTCCAAGGTTTCAGCTAAGCATTCTTTGCGTCATAAAACATTGTTCCTTATCCAGTTATTCCCTTGTATAATTCTTTTCACAACACGCGTTTCACATCTTCAGTTTGTTTAGCGTAATTGTTCCTTTGTTGTAACAACGTTCCTTTCACTCCTCTGTTTCTCTTCTTCACATGGTTTCCATTGTTCCCTAATTCTTTCATCAAACTTGAAACTCATAGAAACAATATGAACCATAAAACCTATTGGTGTTTATCATCATCAAAACCAGAGGGAACGTCAATGTTCCAACAAAAGGAAATTGAAAATACTATGTTATTTAATTATTTTTACAAAATTTGTTATATGGTATAAATTTGTCAAATTTCAATTGGTAGGTCTTCAAGGGTTTCTCATTAGTTTTTAAATACTAATAAAAGTGACAATGACTCAAACGAAAAAAAAAACAATCTAACTAAAAACAACCCCATTCAACAAATTCTTGTGTTCACCACTCGCCATCTATGTCATAATTAGTAAGGGCATTCCTTTTATACATACGAAATACTTAGATCATTACAATGAGATAAGCAAATCCAAGACATGATCTAATGGTCAAGCGATATCATCCTTAACGACTAAACAATTTTAAAATTTTATTTTTTCTTTGTTATCCTTCTAAATACAATAACTAGTGAAGATAAGCTCGGGTTAGAAGGCAAGGTCGGTTCAGAAGCAAGGTAGAGGAATTGGGTCCTTTAACTAATGGTAAGAAGTGGGGTGGATGAAACTCGTAAGGCTCGTGATTTAAAGATGAAGACAAGGTCGGTCAAGTTGAAGACAAGGTCGGTCCAATTAATTTAATTAATACCTCATTATAAACAATAATTAATATATATATACAATATATTAATGAGGTATGAATTAAACTAGAACGACCTTATCTGCAAATCGATCTTGTGTTTTGCTGGACCAACCTTGTCTTCAACTAGACCGACCTTGTCTTCGTCTTTAGATCATGAGCCTTATGAGTTACCTCTACCCCTCTTCTTCCTCTACCCCGCTTCTGAACCATGCTTGTTGATAGGCGTTGTCGTGACACCTAAATAAAATAATCCTTAAAAACCTAACTAATGTAGTCTGGTAAGCAAGGGTATATCCCACAGGGAAGAGTTATCTTTCTTAATGTAGATTTGCATGCAATGGTAACAATGGGGGGTTTTGGTTGGTTGGTTTGCAAATAACAAAATAAAGTGAAATAAATAAAAGCAAAGATGAAATCAATTAGGAAAAAACACTTAGCCAGACAAATATCCACCTTTAGTTTGGTTGATTGATCATTAATTATTCCTAGTCCTCAATCCTCATGAATGTCCTAATCCCTGTTCTGAAATAGTTATCAAACCAACTCGGTCTGGTAACCCTAACTATTAAACCAATCAAGAAACTATCAAGATAAATCTAACAGCAGAATAAGCTCGGGAATAGATAGGCTCATGCAATACTTAACAACTCGTCAGTACTTGACATGCAATTAATTCTTTTCACAATAAACATTCACAACTCGTTCTTGTAAATTGTGTTTGCTACTTCTGAATTAGGGATGAATAATATTGATCTCAACAAGTTGACCAGAAAGAGATAACTAACACTATAGATAATACTAATCTCAACTAGGTTGTCAGGCTAGGGAAACTAATATTAATAATGATAATCACATCAACTGATGAGTTAGATCCAACCAATACTATTCAAGATCCTAATCCTGCAGTATGAATAATATCAATAAAACTAGGTAGTTAATCTAGAGAAATCAATATAACTCAATTGGATGAAGCATACAAGAATTAATAACATTCAAGGATAAAGGAAAGGAATAACCTCACAATCAAATTCAAACTTAGGCTTCAATTGTCGGACTAAGCAAAGGTGCTTAGCTCATCATAGTCTTCGAAGGAAAATAATACTGAATGAAAAATACTACGTAATAGCGAATGTCGATGATCTAGATGATATAATGGAGGCTATGGAATTTAGGTTAAATAGACTTAACCTAAAGCCCAAGATCACAAATCTCATCTAAAAGGAAATAATAGTATAAAGTTCAAAAATAATAAAAAGAAAGAAAAGTCGAAAAAGGTAAAAAAGAAAGAAAACTCGGAAATTCATGCGGACCGCTTCCGTGTCATTCCGCGGTTGCGGCACCAATTCCGCGGTCACGGAAAATAGGTTCGAGCTCTCGACTTTTGCCAGCACAGGATTTTCCGCGGGCGCGGTGGAACTTCCGCGGTCGCGGTCGTGGCCTTCACCCTGGTCGCGGTGGCTCACGGCAGCTCTTCTCTCCTTCCTTTGTATGGATTCGTCCTCTACTCTTCCTCGTCTCCTCAGGTGGTCTACTCCTCGTCTTCTGGATGTCTTCAATTAGCTTCTCCAAACCACCATTTCCCCACTTCTCTCCAACTCCATATTCCACAGTTGTGCTCTAAATCCCTATAAATGGCACCCTAAACACTGGTAACAACTCCTAGATAAGCACTACAAAATAGTGTTGATCAAACTCCCCCATGCTTAAACCTTGCTCGTCCTCGAGTAAGCTAAAAGAAACTTACTCCTTCAATCAAATCCCCAAGGTCTCAGGAAGCATAGAAAAGTCATCCCCTCTAAAAATTGCACCTAACATGAAACTCCAAGGCACCAACACAATATGCACAACACAACATATACATAACACCAAAACAATACCACACACAACCAAGCTAAAAGGAAAGCACAGTACTTCCCCCAAGCTTATCCCGAACACCATAGAGTGAATAAAAATCTAATCCTAGTCTCCCATCTATCTTCTTATGTCTCCCAGAGTGACCTACCCGAATCCTCCTTATATCTCCTCTTCTTATGTCACCACGCTAGGTAAAATGATGATTCCTAAAAATCACTCTTCTTCTTTTCACTCATTTTGCCAAGGCGCCCTTTCGAGTTTTCACCAAGCCACTCATTTTATTTTTCAATAAATGGGCTCACAATATACTCACATCACTCTTGACCTCATATTACCCCAGCCTAATGCTGGTCCAAGCCACCTGCTTATCACCTAAGCCGCCCTTTCGGGTTTTCGGCTTATCCCAGGATTTCTATTTTTGCCTTTTTTCAAATTTTGGCTTTTTCTTTAATTTTTTTTTCCTCAACGACGTAGCAAGTATAAAACCCTCCCCATGCTTAAACATTGCATTGTCCTCAATGTAATGAAAGACAAAAAGACTAAAGCACAGGGAAAGGAAAAAAATTAACTCACAAACGTCGCCGAGTTGGCTTGGACACTGAAGTTGTTGCTGGCGGTAAAGCAATGAATGCTCAGGTCTCTGGTGCTGCGGCGGGCGTCATCGACTCATCTCTACCGTGCAACCAAAGGGAATCACTGTAATGTGTAGTGGTCATCAAGGAAATCAGGGTTGCACGGCCTTCAACTCAATCAACTCCTACCATGCAACCAAAAGGAATCACTCCGGTGAAAAGTGGTAAATCAAGGGAACGGGGTTGCATGGCCTTCACCGAACACAAAAAATAGGCCCGGATGTAATCGTGGTGTGGGCCCTGGTGTTCCTCATCCTCAGCTATCAATCGTAGGGCCATTATCGTTGCCAAATAATGTGTGGGGTTAATGTATCCTCCTAGACAACATGATGCGCACCATCTCTCCATGGGGAACTCGGACAGCTGGCCTTCGATAAAACTTTTTTTTTCTGTTTAAGGTTTTTTCGGTTTTTTTTTTTTTTTTTACGAGTGCAGAGCAATAGGAGGACTTACATTGGTGTGGGCAACACCTTCTTCAATATGGTTCGGGCCTTCTCCATGTAGGTTAGTCTAAAATGCAAAAATAAAAACAAAATCAAAACACAAACAAGAGGAACTAAAAACAAGGAAAGAAAAGACAAGAAAAGAAATTCATACCTCGGGTTGCCTCCCGGACAGCGCCTTAGATAACGTCATGGCTCGACCTTCTACTCTTTCACTCAACTGGGGTTGCTCACAACAACTGAACTCCTGGGCTCAATATCAGGGGGATGCCTCTTTGTATGCTCTATGTTGAGATTTACCCCCATTCCATTGCACTTCATGATGGGTGGACCACTGTTTACATCCATGATTGCACTTGCCATCTTCAGAAATGGCCTACCCAACATCTCAAGGGTTGCATGCTTATCTTGCCCCATATCCCGCGTAGAGAAATTTACCCTCTGAATCCCAGCTTCCTTCTTGTGCTTCCCCTTTGCTTTTTCTTGATCTTGCGCAGCGCCTTTAAGAATTCCTTGCAGCGAGGGATGTTGTTTGCCAATTTGAGCAAAGGAATGTTTGCCTCGCAGTAACTGAAGGTCTCAAATAAATCTTTGTCGTTCTCCACCTTTCTGGTGTCCTTCAGAGCTTCAGGGAAGGGTGCGGGAGGCTTTACTGATCCGAGCGGAGGGAAATAGGGCCGCACGTAGTCATCATAAGGGTCGGCAGGATGAAGGGATGCTTTTGGGGCCTTTCCGCGGTCGCGGATTGGCTGCCGCGGTCGCGGAATTTGTTCGAGCAGGTCGCCTTCTTCAACACATTTTCCGCGGTCGCGGATTTCATTCCGCGGTCGTGGAAAATTCTCGACCTGATTGTCTTCTTCGTTCGCGCTTTTTCCGCGGTCGCGGATGTCCTGCCGCGGTCGCGGATGTCCTGCCGCGGTCACGGATTTGCGTCGATTCCGACCTTCTCCCCAGTAGTCTCACCGCGGTCGCGGCCCTCTTCCTCGTGGTCGCTGAATTCCTCCAGTCCCAAAAAATACTCTTCTTTAGATAGTATCTCGCGGTCCCAAATATCGTCTGGAAGGCCCAACTCCCTGAGTGAACCGCGGTCGAGGGACACCTCCCGCGATCTCGGGTTCTCTTCTTCCAATATCTCGTTGTATTCAGCTCATGTCTCTCTAATTTGCTCTTCCCTTTCAGCTAAGGGGGCAACAAGCAGCTCCTCAGTACTTCGTATGTCCATCGAGATGGCATTCTCCTCCTGGTGCACTGCTGGGTGAGAAAGTGGTTTCGCCGATGTCATGGCCTCCAATCTACTCACTGTTTGAACCATGTGCTCCATCGAATTCTACAAGTTGTGGAGCATCCCCTCAGTAGACATGGAGGGACTTGGATTGGACACTGGCGGGCTATGTTCATAGGCTGGACTGTACTGCTATGGAGTACCCTGCTGATAGAATGAATATGGCCCCGGGTATAACTCCTGGTAGTCATGACCATATAGAGGATATTGCTGGTACCCATAACTCGAATTGGGGTGATCTCTCCACCCTGGGGTGTATGCGTAGGAGTATGGGTCATATCGCGGCTCTTCCCAAAACTCCATTTCTGTATCAAATTCAAAAAAAGAAAAGAAAAGAAAAAGAAATCAGCAGCACGGGTGTGGACCGTAAGATAGGTCCACACAAAAATAGACACACAAACACACACAAAGAAAAACAAAACTTGCCTCCCCGGCAACGACGCCAATTTGACAAGCAGGTTTTAGTCGTGTTAACCTGGTCAAAATAAATCCTAACAAACCTAAACTAGTAGTTTTGGCAAGTAAGGGTTGATCCCACAGGGAGGAGTTATCTTTCTTAATGTAGATTTGCATGCAATGGTAACAATGGGGGGTTTTGGTTGGTTGGTTTGCAAATAACAAAATAAAGTGAAATAAATAAAAGCAAAGATGAAATCAATTAGGGAAAAACACTTAGCCATACAAATATCCACCTTTAGTTTGGTTGATTGATCATTAATTATTCCTAGTCCTCAATCCTCATGAATGTCCTAATCCCTATTCTGAAATAGTTATCAGACTAACTCGGCCTGGTAACCCTAACTATTAAACCAATCAAGAAACTATCAAGATAAATCTAACAGTAGAATAAGCTCAGGAATAGACAGGCTCATGCAATACTTAACAACTCGTCAGTACTTGACGTGCAATTAATTCTTTTCACAATAAACATTCACAACTCGTTCCTGTAAATTGCGTTTGCTACTTCTGAATTATGGATGAATAATATTGATCTCAACAAGTTGACCAGAAAGAGGTAATTAACACTATAGATAATACTAATCTCAACTAGGTTGTTAGGCTAGGGAAACTAATATTAATAATGATAATCACAACAACTGATGAGTTAGATCCAACCAATACTATTCAAGATCCTAATCCTGCAGTATGAATAATATCGATAAAACTAGGTAGCTAATCTAGAGAAATCAATATAACTCAATTGGATGAAGCATAAAAGAATTAATAACATTCAAGGATAAAGGAAAGGAATAACCTCACAATCAAATTCAAACTTAGGCTTCAATTGTCGGACTAAGCAAAGGTGCTTAGCTCCTCATAGTCTTCGAAGGAAAATAATACTGAATGGAAAATACTACGTAATAGCGAATGTCGATGATCTAGATGATATAATGGAGGCTATGGAATTTAGGTTAAATAGACTTAACCTAAAGCCCAAGATCACAAACCTCATCTAAAAGGAAATAATAGTATAAAGTTCGAAAATAATAAAAAGAAAGAAAAGTCAAAAAAGGTAAAAAAGAAAGAAAACTCGGAAATTCATGTGGACCGCTTCCGTGTCATTCCGCGGTCGCGGCACCAATTCCGCGGTCGCGGAAAATAGGTTCGAGCTCTCGACTTTTGCCAGCACAGGATTTTCCGCGGGCGCGGTGGAACTTCCGCGGTCGCGGCCGTGACATTCGTTGCTTCGCGCTTCACCTCTCGCTGCGGACGCTGTAATACCCCTCATTTTAGTAAAGAGTATTTTGGTAAGTTTTCCAAACACTCGTATTGTAGTCAAATTATTTTCAGAGAAATTCAGACTTTCTGTTAAATACTTGATCTATGTAATAATTCCTTGAGTGAAATAAATTACATTCGACGTATTTTGGGGCTTAGAATATTTGTTCGGATATGAATATGTTTAAACCGGGGTTAAAACCCATACCCATATTTCTTCCCGAACAAAAGTGGGCAAAAGGCACAAAATTTGCCTTGACCGCACCCGCGGTCAGAATTGGTCCCCACCGCACCCCGCGGTGAGACCCACCGCACCCGCGCCGTCATGATTTCTTTTCTGCTCCGCCGAACTTCGCCTGAGCTGCTTTCCGATCTTGTCGGAGCTGAAGCGGTGAGGCGGTGGGGGAGGTGCCAGCTGAGCTCCTTGCTTGGCCTATAAAAGGAGGAGGCTTGGAGGAGGAAGACATCTCAAATCTCTCTCTCTCTCTAATCTCTCTCTCTCTCGTTCCATTGTCGCCGGAGTTGCAAGCTTTCACCGGGGTTCTTCAAGGTCGTCGCCAAAGCTACCATAGGAGGAGGAGGTGCCCTCGAGGTGGTGTTTGGTGGCCCAAGGAGTTTGGAAGTCGAAGCCAATCCAAATCGAGCCCAACGCGTCATCCCCGGTAAGATCTCGTCTTCGTCCCCGATGACTGCACTTGTGACCGCACCCGCGGCAGGGCCACCGCACCCGCGGTGTGCCTGGGCGATTGTGGGTGTGGCCTTGGGTTTTGTGATTTCGATCGGGACTTCGTTCCTTCGATTTCATTCGCCTTTCTTTAGATTCATACTATTTATTGTCGAATCTAACTTTGGGTTTCGTTATGGGTCGTTCCGTAGGAAATTATAATCCGAGTTCTTCCTCGTTTTGGACCCGAAAACCCGTCGTCTCGAGCTTCGTTGAGCCTCGTCTAATCTAAGGCAAGTGGCGGTTCGCTCTTGCTTATCATTCCATATTTAAATTGATTATCAATTGTTTAATTGTTAATTAATTTGGGATGAATATTGTTTTCGTCTGGGAACAGTTTTGATAACTGTATGTGATTTAAAATACAGATATTATAATAGGTTGTATATATTGCTAGAAACAACGCTATTATATCTGTTATTGGCCTCGATGGCTTTGATGTGAATTATTGCTCTTATGTTTTAACTGTTTAGTTAGAACGAGTATTCGTAGGAATACTATGTACCTTGCGAGGTTTAGTGATTTCTTGATAATGGTACTAGGAGGATTTTCCCTAGTATCTTCGGTCATGACCTTACCCTTACTCAGGGTATGTGCACACAGCTGGTGCCGCTATTTGGGATGTATTCCCTGGGATGTATTCCCTTTGATATCTCTTGTGAGGAGATCTGATATCTCTTGTGAAGAGATCTTAAAAGCTTATAACGTAAAATATACGTTTTGGAATTAAATAAGATAAGTGTTTTAGTGCACATAATTAATATACCCTCAGGTGAGTAGTGCAACTAAGAGAGTAGTACAGCTAGGAAACTCGTCTAGACTTTAGTCAGAGTAAAGTTCTCTTTCCAATCTGAATTCGCATTTTGCGGTGAGGTTGGTCGTGAACCGAAACACCAAGTCAGTTTTAAAACGCTTGTGTGAAATTGATGTTCCCAAGCACTTGTCATACTTCCGATAAGACTCAACCTTTTGGAGTCTTCTCTTCATATGTTTCCGTAAGACTCATTCTTTCAGAGTCCTTGCTCTTGATCATGCCTTTTCGTATATTTCAGTAGGAGTATGGTGGTTGACTATCGTCATCGACTTTTATTCGAGAAGCGATGAGTCTAACCTAATACGACTACTTAGAACCTTTCTGTTTTACCCTTGCATAGTCTTTCATTAGACTAACCAACCGATTATATTCCCTTGCATGGTTGGCTAGTGTCATCCGTCTCATACGATACATCAGATAAACTGCAGTTTCGATGAAGGCTAGAAACGACAATGATGGCAGTTGGAATTTTGAAGAGTTTTACCAGGTTGAGATTCCTTGGCGGGTGATCGTTTAGATCAAGACCCTTGTGTCCTTTATGTATTAAGACTTCCGCTGTAATATATTTGATTATGTATTTTGAATCATGGATGTAATTCCGAAACATTTGCTTTAATAAAAAGTTATGATATTTTGTATTATAACTGTTGTTTTATGATTTATATAAACGGGTTAAGCCTGGGGTGGATTCGGATGTGAAATCTGAGGTCACTGGCGGTAAGACATTTCAAGGATATATATTTGGGGGTGTTACAGACGCTTCGTGGCCTTCACCCTGGTCGTGGTGGCTCGCGGCAGCTCTTCTCTCCTTCCTTTGTATGGATTCGTCCTCTACTCTTCCTCGTCTCCTCAGGTGGTGTACTCCTCATCTTCTGGATGTCTTCAATTAGCTTTTCCAAACCACCATTTCCACACTTCTTCTCTCTAACTCCATATTCCACAATTGTGCTCTAAATCCCTACAAATGGCACCCTAAAGACTGGTAACAACTCCTAGATAAGCACTACAAAATAGTGCTGATCACTTGTCATCTAAACCGACCTTATCTTTACTAGTTATTGTATTTAGAAGGATAACAACGAAAAAAGTCAAATTTTTTAGATTGTATCTGCAGAATAACTAGTGAAGATAAGGTCCTTTAACAATGTTGGTTCAGACCTTGTTAATGTAACACCCCCAAATCTTAACCCATTTGGAAAGGTATTACCGCCAGTGACCTCGGTTTTCCTCACCGAAGCCACCCAAGGCTTGATAGGTGTCATTTCATGCACCTTTACTAGCAATTATTAGCATGATTTGGAGGAGTTTATGATTAGTTTTGAGGCTAAGTCTGTAATCCAGAACTTGTGGAGAGAAGTTAAGATATCCCAGGATTTACAGCTTAGATGAGATGATGAGGATGGAGAAGGATATGCTGGAGTTTAACTGAAGAAGACTACCAACACTTGGTAGTAATGAAGAGCAGCAGAAGAGAAGAAGAGAAGAAGAGAAGAGGAGCTGAAGGAGTGGGCGATTTCACCGCCCCGCGCCAGAGCCACTGCGACCCGGCGGTGGTTCTCAGAGAAGATTGAGGGTCGTGCCAAGAGGAAGCCACCTCCCCGCGGTGGGAGCCTGACGCCCCGCGGTGGATCTCACCGCCCCGCGGTGGCCGTGTTAAATGCCGCGCGTCCAGAAGACATTTATTTCCTTTATTTAATTTTGGACTTTGTTATTTTATTATTTTGTTTCCTTTGTTATTTGGCATTAGGTTAACTTTATTTTCAAAAACCTATTTAAGTCCTCTTTCTAGGTTAAGAGGCGGAGACTACTTTTCACTTTACTTCGTACACAGTTTTACTTTTCATTAGGTTTTCATTCTCATCTGAATGGAGAACTAACTTCCCCTTTGTTCTACTAGACGTTTGAAGCAATACAGCTGATGTGTTTGTGAGTTTCTATTCCTTGTTCTTATTCTTATAAGTGTTGGTTTGTTTCTCTTGGTAATATTGAATACTGATTTATTGTTATTCTTCATAGCCTGATCAACTAGGTTGAATACTTTTTATCAATTGCTAGGATTTACATATAGTGGAATACGAGTGCATATCTAGTAGCATACACGATTGTTGCATATAGTGGAATACGAGCGCACAATCGTGAGTGAGAATCATTTGCATGTTAAGTAGTAAGGTTTTCTTCTATTTGCATGTATCCTATATCCTTGTGTGCATTGCTATTGCTTTGTTAGTGGTAAAGTCTATCAACAACTGTGAGAATTGGTAGTACTTTTCCATTGATATAGTAATAAGTCTATCAACAACTGTGAGAATTGGTAGTACTTAAGATCAGGGTGGGAACAACTATAAGAATAATAAAAGAACTTGGATTGAATACATTTCTGTGATCAAATTATATCTCTGTATTGTGGATCTCGCTCTAGTAGGACTACTTTCCCAATCATATTTTCTCATCAACTAAACTTGTTTGCTTTGCTCTGCTTGATTACTAAAACCCCCCTTCATTGTTACATGTCAATCACAATTGCTTACTGCATCAGATCTTTCCTGTGGGTTCGACCCTTACTTGCTTACTATACATCTGTTTAGTAGGTCTGTTAGGACATTTACTTTGACTAGGCCAATCAACGATATTTGCATTGCGCATTTCCAGCCCCGTCAAGGCGTTACCGTTTAAATACAATCCATGAAACACTTATGATACAAAATCATCATAATATTCGATTAAAGCATGAGTCCCGGAATTACATCCCAATTCCGAATAGGACTAAATAAAGAGTTAAACAAAATATAGAGTAAATAAGTTACAGCGGAAGTCTTTCTTAAAATATTACAAAAAGGGTTGTGATCATCATGATCACCTGCCCAAGGTTCTCAACCTGATTAAAACATTAAAAACATCCAAAAACCACCGTCGTCTTCATAGTCAGTCTAGTCTCCTCATATCTGCGCTCTATCTGATGTGCCGAATCGAACGGATGACACCAGCCAACCATGCAGAGAACAATTTTGGTTGGTTAGTCTAATGAAAGACTATGCAAGGGCACAAAGCAAAGGGTTCTAAGTAGTCGTATTAGGCTAGACTCATCGTCTCTCGAATAACAGTCGAGTACGCTAGTCAACCACCATACTCTACTGAATATATGAAAAGGCATGATTAAGAGAAGATTCCAACTGAAATGAATCTTATCGGAATATCCAAGAGAAGAATCCAAAAGATTGAGTCTTTTAGGAAGCATGACAAAGTCTGGAACATTTTAAGAATCACAGAATTACAGTATCGCATTCGAGCAACTAAAAGTTAAGACGAGCTTTCCTAGCTGCACTAGCGCCTAGCTGTACTACTCGCCCAGGGTATATTAATTATGTGCGACAACGGCACTTATCTTATGATATTCCCAAACGCACAACACGTTATAAGCTTTTAAATGTATATATCCCATGGATCCTATACATATAGTATTAGGTGAGGCTTAGCCACCTCTCTACTAGATTCCGAGATTTGTGACACCAGCTAAGTGCACCCCCTCTATACTCGTGTATCAGAGGTTAGGTCATGACCGTCCATATGGTATTAGGTGGGGTCTTGCCACCTCTCTACCAAATTATAAAGAAACGACTGGATTCCAACGAGTCCAACGTTCCTGACTACTAGTGCTAACTAAACAGTTCACACACAACAATAGTTCACAATAAATCCACATAAATGCTCTCAAGGCTATCAACATAAATATATATTCATAATAGCGTTGTTCTAACAGATATACAACCTATTATAATATCATATTTAAATTACATAACTATAATAGCGTTGTTCTAGTAGATATACAGCCTATTATAATATCATATTTTAGTTCTCTAAAATAGTTAACAAAACCGTTCCAAGACGAACACAATAATCATTCCAAATTAATTACTCAATTAAGCAACTGATAATTAATAGAAATATGGAATGATGAGCAAGAGCAAACCGCCACTTGCCTTAAATCCGCTGAAGCTTAAACGAAGCTAGGTACGACGATAACTAGTTTTCGGGCTCGAAGCAGGGACAGATCTGGCAACACAGATTCCTTCGGATCGACCCATAAAGAAACCCTAAGTTAGATTCTACAACAACGAGTACGAATCTAAAGAATAACGAAAGGAATCGAAAGGAACGAAGCCCGATCGAAACAACAGAAGCCAAGGCTGAAACAAGCCAAAAGCTTCTGGGCGGCGGTCGCCGCCTGCCTTACGGCGGGCGCCGCTGTTCGTGGCGGCGGTCACCGCCTGCCTTACGGCGGGCGCCGCTACGAACATCAAAAATATACACGAGAGGCACAAACTCACCGATGTCGAGTGTTTTGCTTCTCCTTTCCTTTGCTTTGGATTCTAAGCTTCTAAGGGCTTCCAAGGCTTCTCTTTGCAACTGGAATAACACCCAATGGAACTCCGATGATCGATATCGAAAACTCCGGCGAGAGCTTAATTCCGACGAGATGATTTAAGTGAGATTTGAGCTTCGTTTCTGTGCTCAATTCGATCCCAATCCATCTCCTTTTATAGCCTCAAGCCAAGGGAACAAGAAATGACAAGCCATGCACGTGGAGGGCCAAGATCAAGCCGTCCCCCGATCGCCGGCAAGCACTGTGCCTACGCCTGCAACAGGGGCGGCGGTCGCCGCTGTCGGCAAGAGGTCGCCGCTTTGAAAGGTCTCTTGCGGCGGTCGCCATTTTTTCTGGCGGCGGTCGCTGCATCCTAGTCCACTTGCACAGGATGATGAGGATGACATCGGCTACTTGGCGGCGGTCGCCGCTAGCCTTACGGCGGTCGCCGCCAAGGCCATTTTGCATCCGATTAGCCTTGGATTAGCTTTGGCCTTAGCCCGGGATAAATAATAATCGTACACGAACGAGTATTAAGTCCCAAAATACGTCGACTCTATATTATTTCACTTAGAAAAATATTATAGAGATTAAGCACATTATAGAATGTCTTTCTGTCTCCGAAATTAAATCGACGTACACAACAGACGTTCAGGTAATTTCCAAAATACCCTTACAGAAATACGGGGTATCACATCACCTCCCCCTTAAAAGAAGTTTCGACCACGAAACTTAGGTCACAAATAACTCGGGAAAACGTCTGAGCATATCTGCTTCAGGTTCCCATGTTTCCCAAGTAATTTCTTTTGTCCCTGACTTGGACCACTGAATTCGTACCAACGGTACGATCTTGTTGCGCAATTGCTTCTCACGACGCTCGAGAATGTGCACAGGCATCTCTTCGTATGTACCATTTGCTTGAATCTCGATGTCCTCATAGCTCAGCACATGAGATTCATCTGGCACATATTTCCTTAGCAAGGATAAGTGGAACACATTATGCACTGGGTATGCCGATGGCGGCAATGCCAAGCGGTACGCTAGAGATCCCACTCTATCAAGAATCTCGAATGGTCCCACGTAGCGAGGGTTAAGCTTCCCACGCTGACCAAATCTGAACACACCCTTGGATGGGGATACTTTGACAAATACTTTGTCACCAACCTCGAACTCGACAGTTCTACGCTTCCGATCCGCGTAAGACTTCTGTCGACTCTGGGCGGTCAACATTCTTTGTCTAATCAAAACAATGTTCGAGGCTGTTCTCTCGACCAACACTAGTCCGAGCAGAATCTTATCGGCATTCTCATCCCAACAAATCAGAGATCTGCACTTTGGACCGTACAAAACCTTGAATGGAGCCATCTTGATAGTAGCATGCCAGCTATTATTGTATGTGAACTCAATCAGACTCAGGTTGTCCCTCCAGCTAGTCGGACGATCGAGTACACAAGTTCTCAGCATATCCTATCGCCATATGCTATACTTGTACTAACTCGTGACCATTCTCAAAGTTATGATCACCACAATAGATTCGCTATACTAATTATGAGAATACATATTCTCTAACTCTTACTTCTAACCTTCTCTCGAAGTAAATACCCTAACCTCCTTAGGTTGGTATCCTTAACCAATTTGGTCTACCATCCTTACTCTCGATAGAATAGATGTAATCATCTACATGATTACCATTGCCTTAACCAGAGTATCCTTACAAAAATCTCCAATGTAACCTTGCTATCATGCATTCTTCCTCCGGAAGACCTTAATGTCCTTTCATAGAAGAACACAACATCTTTCTACTAACCTTCTTTCGACGGTTTGGTCCTTGAATATATACTTAGAAATCAACAGTACTACAACTTAGTACTTCCACCTGTCATACAGACCTTACATAAACGATTCACTTGTTACCCTTATCATATCCGGCCCTTATGCCATATATTCATCTCACAATCTATGCTCATGTGATCCCATAATTAGCAATACCACAATCTATGCCTGATTACCACAACATGATTCACTAATCCATTACATAGGATTATACTCTTGTCTCACCCGAATGTTTTATAAGATTACCTTAATCAACGTGGGTTGCCCCTTTTTCTCAAGTCCACTTGATCTCATCCGCAACCTCATCTTTATATATTATACCTTTAATAGGAGAACACGCATCTCCCTCACAATTTCCTTATATGCAAAATCCCAAAGTTCACATCTTAATTCCTTACAATCCAATTGTCAACTCTTAGTAACCTCAAAACATTACATCCTCAATTTCCTTATGGGTACCTCTTACTATTCCATCAATTATCTGGAAGTAAGTTTGACCTTATGTCATTTCTAACTTAAATCCTTCAAGATTCCCAAACTTTCTCCAAGAATAATCACAACATTTATTCGTATGCTCCTCAACCCAATCACATGAGAGCTTACTCCTATTTTCTCAAAGTATCGAATTGCTAAATGATTCATTACCAACCGAATCAATCACTTGTGTCTTAATCCTTCAATAGATGTACACGAGTAACATTGTTACTTTACTCCTTAAGCATACATAAACTTAATCTATGTACTAAATCCTTCAGTTTATCGAAATCATCAACATGATCGATCCCTAAACTGAAATCCTTCCATTTAAGTGGCATCTTCCTTAATACAGTAACTTCACAACCTGATCTTTCCAATAAGGGTTGTACCATACGCCTTATGGATGACTCAATCACATAAAGTCCAAATATCGAATCTTGTAAATTCCCAAGTGTCATAACTCTTTATTCCTCGAAAGGACAACATTCTAACTCCAATCCTTTGGCCTACTTAAATTTGGCCCTAAAATTCACTGCCAACTCAGGCCTCTAGTTTCTTCGAAATAGGATCGCAATCAATCAATTAGCACAGTTGTGCCTAATCACTTATTTCCTTAATTGTGACATCAAAACGCCATAATAGACATCAATCATTGTCTGTCTAATCCTTATATTGCTTCTCTAAAGGAAGTCTCATAACAGACCCCAAAACGAAACTTCGAATAGATCTTCCAAGATAATACTTATGACTTTGCACACTTGGCTTTTCAAAAGCAACCCTTAACCATTGGTCCTACACCGGTTGTATCCACAACTCTGAACTCTAAAGTCCTACTCAAGGTCGTAATAGAGGAAACGAGTTCCCTATGAACTATCTCTCTTATACATTTCCCTTTAGTAGCGCTAATACTGGTGCAGAGGTCAGACACTGTTTCAATTCCTGAAAATTGGCCTCGCACTTGTCATTCCAGACAAATTTCTTATGGACCTTTCGGAGCAGACTGGTCATAGGTAGAGCGATCTTCGAAAATCCCTCTACGAATCGTCTATAATATCTGGCAAGTCCAAGAAAACTGCGCACCTCCTTCACGTTTTGAGGCTGCTTCCAATTAGCCACCGCTTCAATTTTCTGGGGATCAACCATAACCCCATTCTCATTGATCACATGGCCTAATAAAGCCACTTCTCTCATCCAAAAGTCACACTTAGACAATTTAGCATACAACTCATTTTGTCTAAGGACTGATAAGGCAATCCGCAGATGTTCCTCGTGAACCTCTTCATTCGGAGAATAGATCAGAATGTCGTCGATGAAGACCACCACGAACTTATCCAAGTACTGGTGAAAACCTCGATTCATCAGATCCATGAAGACTGCTGGAGCATTCGTAAGTCCAAAAGGCATTACTACGAACTCGAAATGACCATATCTGGTCCGAAACGCAGTTCTAGGAATGTCTTCCTTACGAATTCTCAGCTGATGATAACCCGATCTCAGGTCGATCTTGGAGAAAACTTTTGCTCCTTGTAACTGATCCAACAGATCATCAATCCTTGCCAAAGGATATTTATTAATAGGAAGGTTTGCAACAAAAGACTCACAAGCTTCGTCGCACATTAATCTTAACTTACTAACACAACTATCCGAAATAAAGGAATGGGTAGCACACGAATCAAACAGAATGCACACTGAAGTAGAATAAAGGTATAAAGTACCTTGTGCATTTCGAGCGTTAGGTCCATCCGCCTCACGCATCTCGTACAGGCGTTGACCGTGACCTCCAGAAGCAGCTGGGGCTTTCCCCTTATTTTGAGCAGTTGTTTGCATTGACGGACTAGGAGTCTCAGCTGGCTTGAACCTGGGCCGGTTATTCTGATTAACTGACCCATATTGTGACTCAATTCCCTACTGTTTTCCCTGCTGACAGAATTTTTGCATATGGCCTCCACGACCACATTCAAAGCATAACTTCTTCTCCTTTGGGCACACAATGCTCTTGTGCCCCGCAGCACCACAATTATAGCACTGGACTGGATTCTTGCTCCGGCCCATCTGCTACGTTGACCCTCCTTGAGTCGTGTCCGTCTTTGCTCGACCAGACTTAGCAAGGTTAGACGGTGGTGCACGTCTCTTGAATCCACTCCCTTGATTCTGCATCGATCTTTGCCGATTGCGTCTTTTGGTTGACACCTCTAGAGTCACCTCCAATTTGTAGGCTGCATCCACATACTGCTCCAGAGTAGAGCATGTGTGGTGCACCCTCATTGGCTTGATATTTGGGCTCATTCACTCATGGAAATACCAGATTTTCTGTGCCTCGCTGGATATCTCAGGTCCAGCGTACTGTAACAGATGATTGAACTTGGTCGCAAGCTCGGTTACCTTCAATCCATCCATTTTAGGGTATAGAAACTCCTTGTGTTTCTCCTCCCTCATAGCACGAGAGAAGAAACGGTCTGTCATCTTTGTCTTGAACATCTCCCAGTTCAAAACAAGACTTTCAGCTAAGCCGGTACTCTCCCACCACTCACTAGCCTCTTCCTTCAACTGAAGAGAAGCTATATGTACTTTCTCAGCTTCAGTACAATCCACATTGCGGAACAGCCGCTCCATGTGGGAAAACCAATGGGTCACCCTGACCGGTTCTCCTTTTCCGTTGTAGCTGTTAGGCCTTATGGAATTAATGGTCTTCAGCGCACGACCATAATTGTCCCGAGTCCTGACTGCATTCTCTTGGAATACACGGTTCACTGGCTCCTCAAATCTGGGAACCGGTGGAGGTATTGGCACACCTTGTGCATGCGGCACACCTGGTCGTAGTATATCAGTTACTGCCTGCATAACCATTCCTCGAAATGCTTCCATTGCAGCAGCATCTAATACTATTGGAGCGTTGGTCTGACCTTGACCATTGCCCCCAGGATGATTGTTGAAACCTGACTCCTGCTCGTCTTGTCCAACATTTCTTACAGTTGGTCTGGGGTCATTGCTTGTCCCAGCACCAGCTCGAATTGTGTTCCTCGTGTTCACCATCTGTTTACCGATCCAGTTCCAAGTATTTTATACATTAATATTATTCAATATAGTTAATGTAGCAAAATCACTCAGAGTAGATCAACTTGGTATTTTTATAGATGAACTTGAACTATTTTACAAACTACACATTAGCCGATCTCTCGAGCGTCAGGTCAAAATTCCTCGGAGATTGTAGTATTTCACAAAGTACATGCCGCAAAACTAGAATATTTACACGGTACATGCTGAAATACTAAGAAAAGGAAACTACTGCTACATGCAACGTCGGTCCTTATCACGGTGCTCCGAAACGTTTCCTAAACGGTAGACTTCCCATGCAAGGCTTCTTCGGATGGGGTTCTCCATCGGATTTCGACGATGGACTATGCACCCTGCTTGGCCCTGGAACACATGATTCTGGTGTCCCTGGCCTTATCTCAGTCATGGTGAAGTATGGATCATCCAGGTTTGGCTCTCCTAGCCTGGCCCTTCTCTGAGCACTAGCGATCATCTTATCCATCTGGCATTGCTGTTCAGAAGAGATCATCTCGCTTTGACGAAGGATCTCTCGTAGCTCAGATTCCGTCATCTTTCTCCTTTGAGTAGGGATAGGCTGGGACCCTTTGTACACCATTGTTGGGCCACTCCTTCCAATACTATATTCGGTAAAAAGTGTTTCCCAGTTAGCATCAGACATGAGTGCGTACTCTGGCACTGGTGGCAACTCTTGCACATGTGGTAACTCTGAACTGGGGTGAATAAATTGCATCCCCGGTTCCTGACTATCCACCAGCAAGTGCCTCAAGTCATCGGACTCCTGGTTCTACCCGTTGAGGTCCATCTCGGTATTCTCCTCGGGATCATCCTCGATGGGGTCCTCTTCCTCGTCTTCCTCTTCAGGAATCATTTCTATCTGGTAATCGTCATTGTAGTACCCTCTCGCGTACCTAGAAAATTCATCTTCTTGCATTGCTTCCTCCCTTGGTGGCTCAACTGGTGCTGCCACAGGAACTATGGTATCCCTAGGCATAAGGACTATCGATTCTAGAAGCACATGCTTGATCTCCTCAGGTGGGCTACTTGGTTCTCCAACCTCGAAGCACCCCTGGGGTATTGGGAAGTCGAGCCTTCCTGGAGATGGTGAATCCATCTCGGCATCTACCGAGTCCCTCTTATGAGAAAGACACGTACCCATATCCTACAGGATAACGAGGAAGGAATTAGTCTTTCTAGACATAGAAGCAAGCTTACTACATCAGACTATAGATAGAAGACATGACTATGAACGATTTGGATTTAAAAACACCATTTTTATTTTTATTTTAACTCAGAGCCTTTTGAAAACACTTTTTAATCAAAACGAGTAAATGGTTTTCAAATACCCAACCCGTTTTAAAACTTTAGGCTCTGATACCACAACTGTGACACCCCCAAATCTTAACCCATTTGGAAAGGTATTATCGCCAGTGACCTCAGTTTTCCTCACCGAAGCCACCCAAGGCTTTACCGTTTAAATACAATCCATGAAACACTTATGATACAAAATCATCATAATATTCGATTAAACCATGAGTCCCGGAATTACATCCCAATTCCGAATAGGACTAAATACAGAGTTAAACAAAATACAGAGTAAATAAGTTATAGCGGAAGTCTTTCTTAAAATATTACAAAAAGGGTTATGATCATCATGATCACCTGCCCAAGGTTCTCAACCTGATTAAAACATTAAAAACATCCAAAAACCACTGTCGTCTTCATAGTCATTCTAGTCTCCTCATATCTGCGCTCTATCTGATGTACCGAATCGAACGGATGACACCAGCCAACCATGCAGAGAACAATTTTGGTTGGTTAGTCTAATGAAAGACTATGCAAGGGCACAAAGCAGAGGGTTCTAAGTAGTCGTATTAGGTTAGACTCATCGTCTCTCGAATAACAGTCGAGTACGCTAGTCAACCACCATACTCTACTGAATATATGAAAAGACATGATCAAGAGAAGATTCCAACTGAAATGAATCTTATCGGAATATCCAAGAGAAGACTCCAAAAGATTGAGTCTTTTAGGAAGCATGACAAAGTCTGGAACATTTTAAGAATCACAGAATTACAGTATCGCATTCGAGCGACTAAAAGTTAAGACGAGCTTTCCTAGCTGCACTAGTGCCTAGTTGCACTACTCGCCCAGGGTATATTAATTATGTGCGACAACGGCACTTATCTTATGATATTCTCAAACGCACAACACGTTATAAGCTTTTAAATGTATATATCCCATGGATCCTATACATATAGTATTAGGTGGGGCTTAGCCACCTCTCTACTAGATTCCGAGATTTGTGACACCAGCTAAGTGCACCCCCTCTATACTCGTGTATCAGAGGTTAGGTCATGACCGTCCATATGGTATTAGGTGGGGTCTTTCCACCTCTCTACCAAATTATAAAGAAACGACTGAATTCCAACGAGTCCAACGTTCCTGACTACTAGTGTTAACTAAACAGATCACACACAACAATAGTTCACAATAAATCCACACAAATTCTCTCAGGGCTATCAACATAAATATATATTCATAATAGCGTTGTTCTAATAGATATATGACAGGGCTAAAAGTCGTATACCCAATCAAAGAAATCCTAAAATACCTACTAAAGAGTATAGCAAGCAAGTCGGGATCGATCCCACAGGGAGTCATGTTATCTATTTCTGTAATTCGTAATCACCAACTAGAAACTAGGGGGGGGGGGTTGTAGTGTTTTCTTGGTAAACAAGTAACAAGTAAGCAAGTAAAGGTTGTGAATATAATGGGGAAAAGCGCCACACTTAACAAAGATCCACACAACAAAAGATATGGTTGATCACTGAATTCTATTAATCTCAAGTTCTTATCTTTCCTTTAGTTGTTCTTATCCCGATCTTAGGTAACTATTAGTTCTACCAATCCTAATAGTACTTATTACTAAATCAAACCCAAAAACCTTCAAGATTCAATAATGCAATAGCATTCAACCAAGGATTCAACAAGATACATGCAATAGAAACAACCCGTTACTATAACATGCATTAACTCTCTCTCATGATGAACACTCGCAACCCGCTTATGTAAATCGTGTGTACTACTAGATATGCAACCCGAACCCGGAATCACAAGTCCTAGCTATTAGGAAGATATCAATAAACCTAGGTGATCAGTCTAGATAAATCAACATAAACCAATAAACATTCAAGCACAAGAGAATTAATACAACTAGATAGGAAATAGAACAAGAGTAGAAAACTCACAACCAATCAGTTGCTGGCTTCAAACTGTCAAGTGCAACAATGGAGGTTTAGTTCTCCATAGGGTTTGTGAGAGAAAAACGTAGAAAGGTGGCAACTCGGGTTTAGAGAATGGATCCTCCCTAAAAGAGTCTTAAACTTAACTTAAATACTAAGGAAATAATTCAAAAATAAAGAAAACAAATCAACAAACTTGGAAACAAAGTCTTGGAAATAAAATAAAACGTGAAATAAAAACTCAGAAATATCTTCAGCGCGTCGCCACCGCTGGGTGCGGTGACACCCACCGTGGGGTGCGGTGGTACTCCAGAATCTAGATCATCGCTTCTGTTGTGCTCGCCGCGGGTGCGGCCATCCCACCGCGGGGTGCGGTGGCGACGACTTCTCCAGCTTCTGCGACACTTCCGTAAAAATGCCATAACTTTTGATTTCCAACTCGGATTGCGCTCATATTTTGAGGACTTGTAGTAGACTTCAAGATCTAACTCCTAGAATTGGAATCACTCCATTTTGACATCTGAGTAAAGAGAACGAACCATTTGAATTCAGCCCACTGTTCTTCTACTCTTCAATGCACTTCAAACCTTTGTAAATCCCATGATTTCTTCACTTCTAGTCTCTAACTCTCAACTCCACAATTGTGCTCTAAATCCATCCAAATGGCACCTCAAAACTGGTAACAACCCCTAGAAATACACTATAAAATAGTGTCGATCAATATACAACCTATTATAATATCATATTTAAATCACATAACTATAATAGCGTTGTTCTAGCAGATATACAGCCTATTATAATATAATATTTTAGTTCTCTAAAACAGTTAACAAAACCGTTCCCAGACGAATACAATAATCATTCCAAATTAATTACTCAATTAATCAACTGATAATTAATAGAAACATGGAATGATAAGCAAGAGCGAACCGCCACTTGCCTTAAATCCGTTGAAGCTTAAACGAAGCTAGGTACGACGACAACTGGTTTCCAGGCTCGAAGCAGGGATAGATCTGGCAACACAGATTCCTTCGGATCGACCCATAAAGAAACCCTAAGTTAGATTCTACAACAACGAGTACGAATCTAAAGAATAACGAAAGGAATCGAAAGGAACGAAGCCCGATCGAAACCACAGAAGCCAAGGATGAAACAAGCCAAAATCTTCTGGGCGGCGGGCGCCGCTGTTTGTGGCGGCGGGCGCCGCTGTTCGTGGCGGCAGGCGCCGCTACGAACATCAGAAATATACACGAGAGGCAAAAACTCACCGATGTCGAGTGTTTTGCTTCTCCTTTCCTTTGCTTTGGATTCTAAGCTTCTAAGGGCTTCCAAGGCTTCTCTTTGCAACTGGAATAACACCCAATGGAACTCCGATGATCGATATCGAAAACTCCGGCGAGAGCTTAATTCCGACGAGATGATTTAAGTGAGATTTGAGCTTCGTTTCTGTGCTCAATTCGATCCCAATCCATCTCCTTTTATAGCCTCAAGCCAAGGGAACAAGAAATGACAAGCCATGCACGTGGAGGGCCGAGATCAAGCCATCCCCCGGTCGCCGGCAAGCACTGTGCCTACGCCTGCAACAGGGGCGGCGGTCGCCGCTGTCGGCAAGAGGTCGCCGCTTTGAAAGGTCTCTTGCGGCGGTCACCGTTTTTTCTGGCGGCGGTCGCCGCATCCTAGTCCACTTGCACAGGATGATGAGGATTACATCGGCTACTTGGCGGCGGTCGCCGCCAAGGCCATTTTGCATCCGATTAGCCTTGGATTAGCTTTGGCCTTAGCCCGGGATAAATAATAATTGTATACGAACGAGTATTAAGTCCCAAATTACGTCGACTGTATATTATTTCACTTAGAAAAATATTACAGAGATTAAGCACATTATAGAATGTCTTTCTGTCTCCGAAATTAAATCGACGTACACAACAGACATTCAGGTAATTTCCAAAATACCCTTACAGAAATACGGGGTATCACAGTTAAAGGTCAGTTCTTCTTGTACAATAAGAGGAGAAATTAACTAGTGAAGATAAGGTCAGTTTCGAAGACAAGGTCGGTTCAGAAGTGAGGTAGAGGAAGAAGCAGGTAGAGGAATTGGATCCTTTAACAAATGGGAAGATGTAGGGTAGAGGAAACTCGTAAGGCTTGAGATCTAAAGATGAAGACAAGATCAATTGAGTTGAAGACAAGGTCGGTCCAGTTTAATTCATACTATTTTGGGGCGAAAAGATCTAATCGATCAAAATAGCCTTAGGAAGGGCAACTAGACAATAGTTAGACAATATATATCTAATAGATCCAAATCAGTTCAATGAGCTAGACGAAGTAAAGATAAATAGACGAATATAAAGCTTATCTCCCTCGGACTATATGTTGGTCGCGTGAGATATCAGACGTCGAACGCTTTGATAAAGCAAAGATAACTCGAATTCGCAGACGAATGAGCAAGAATTGATGATGTAATCGAGAGGACTAACAATCTTGATTGTGTCCGTATTGGGTCTAACGAGATCAACTAGTGTCGAATGAGCGTACACAATGGTCGAATGACTTCTTTTCTTCGAGAGATTGAGCACCGAGTTACAATGAGAGCTTTTAGAACATTTTGGGAGTCTCTGGGTATTGCTTCCGTAATGAGAAGATCGATACACAATCTGGTGATTTACAATCTATTTAAAATAAGAGAAATTAATGCCTGATCGAGAGAATCTCGTAACCATTTAATGGCATAATCTTCGTTCCATGATTGTCGCTCTCAACCGTTGCGGATCTTGGTTAGTCCGGTGCGCCAACGGTCGAATCCTCTTCGCCAATAACCTTGGGCCGCATCCGCTGTCTGCTTTATGGGCCGATTTGATCCAAGTGAAGTGAGGCCCAATAATTGCCCCAAAGGGAACCGGCCGAGCGATTACTCTGGGCTTGGGCGGTTTCCTTTACTTCATGGATCGCTGACACGTGCGACGGATCGGGTGCCTCTGCCGCGGAATCGAGCCTCATCTTCTTTCCATAAATTGATTTGACCTTCTCTGTGACTTCCCATCTTTACCGTATGTAACTTCTTCTCTTCTGGGTAACTCTTCCTCTTCCAAGTTTGAATTTTTTCTCTCGTCTCTTCCATGGCCGCATCCAATTCGGAGTCAAGTTCTAAGGATCGCCCCCCTCTCTTCCTTCTCAGCGAACAAGAGAGCATAGTGAATGTCATGACCCAGCCTGAGCTTGATAGGGTTTTGCAAGTCGGAGGCTTCCCTGAGGGTACCGTGGCTCGCCTTCCTTATCCAGATGAAAGAGCCGATTCGAGATGCTCTGGTTGGGTATGCTTTTATGAGTACCCCTTCAAAATAGGTCACACCTTCCCTTTTTCTGAACTGGTGCAATCTGTGCTTTCCTCTTTCTCCTTAGCTCCTTGTCAAATCATGCCCCATGCTTGGCGTCTGCTCAAGGTCTTGGACCGTCTAAACAGGGATTTTTCTGGCGGTATAGATTTTAGGGTTCTAGATTACAACTATTGCCTGGGGTCCAAACGATCGTACCAACATAATCTCCGAAGCCGCTCTGACCGTCAGCCCTTTACCTTGAGGTTGAAAGTGAACGACAGTGGGTGGAAAAAACGGTTCTTTTTTGTGAACATCGCGTCGCTAGGTTTGGGGGGCGATTGTCCGTTCTTGTTGACCGAATGGATGTGGAAAGGTTTGTATTCCTTAATGTGTTGAGAGTCAATCGCATGACTTTTAACTCTGGCTTACATGTGATTTTTTGCAGATCCTGAGGTCGAAGATCCTGCTCTGGAATCGAAGACTGAGTCAGTTCTGAAGCTTACCCAGGTCGATATGTCTTTTGTGAACGTGAACGTCTTTGCGACCGCTCAAACTCCCTTAGTCGAAGTCGCTTCCCCTATGTCATCTACTTCCAAGCGTGAGTCTTTGTCGAATATATCCTGTTGTACTCCTTTCGACTATTGTTTCTAATCCTTTTCGTCGAATACAGCTTTGTCTCGGAGTGAAAGGTCCAATGCTCGTCTTTCGGCCAAGGATCTGTTGGAACACAGGATGCATTCCAAGGCCCCTCCTAAAAGCGGTCCTTCCAAATCACTTCCCCCTAAGTCGTCTGGCCAGAAGAGGAAATCTACTCGCGCCCCAGACGACGCGTCGAAGGGCAAATCGGCGAAGAAGAGCATTGACTTTGCTGAACTACTTACTCTTCCAGTTCCTGAAGACATTGAAAACCTCCCAGCTTTGGAGAACCTAGAGATGGTTGTTTCGGGCTCTTGGACGGTCTGAATTCGAACTCTTTTTTTTTTATTGCGCTTGCTAATTTGTTGTTTGTGTGGTCAGTTGTTCCAACACCTCAGGTCGAGTCATCTGAAGACGAAGAAGATGTGGGATGACGCCCAGTCGAAGATCTCCTTGGCTATGAAGAGGGCAGAAGAGGCGGAAGCGTCTTTGAAGACATCGGAGAATATGTGTCGAATCGTTGAGACTGATCTGAAGGCTTCTGAGTAGCGTGTCAGTGATTTGGAGGTGCGACTGGAGAATGCGAAGAAGGAGGGTGGCGAGGTTGCTACCGATGTTGGGGCTTATCTGACGCTGAAGTCCAGAATCGCGATGATGGAGGATCTCAAGGTCGGGCGTCAAGAGACATGGGACATGGAGAAGGAACAGGCTTACCTGGATGAGCAGTTCCCCAATGGATGTCCTGGTGTCGACTTCCTTCAAGCATGTGGGACCGTCGGAGTCATAGCGGAAGAAGGAACTGAGGTGAGCTCTGGTCGAACAGAGACGGCACCCGACCCTGCTCTTGATTCTACTCTCGACGCCCCTGCTGACGCCGCCCAAGGTAAGGATGCTGAAGCTTGACTTCTTTGCCCCTGGATTTGTAAACTTTTCTTTGAATATTTGGATTGGTTGTTTTGGAGGTCTCGCCGTCACGTGGGCAGACTCTTTGTGTTTTGGCGACCCGTCCACCATCGCGGGTCGCATGTGTGTAAGACATTAATATTTGGCATTTTTCGCCCTTTTCAATAGCTGCCTTTGATTTCCAATGCTTGTGTTAATATGTGCTTGTATGGTCGCGTTCTCCAAGAGAAGGCCTGCGTATTTGTATTGAGTGTTAGTCATGACAATTGCGTATTGTAGTTTAGGGAGGTAAGCAAGTGTTTCTTGCGTTGTGTTTATAAGGTTGTGTGTACCTTATTTTGTAATAAGGTAGGCGGTGTGCCGAAGTGCCTTTGTTGTTCATCTCCCTGTGTGTCGATCGATTGTGTTTGTGTATGTTGTGTAAGCGCTCTTATGTGTCTTGAGTTGATCCACTGCTTTTGCTCGAACTTGTTATGCCTATGCTAAGATGAGACGAAACGAGTTTCTATTTTAAAGACGGTTATGGGCGACGAACCCAACGACCCTTAAATATTATAAGTCAATAGATTTATCTAGGCAGTTTAATGGAAAAAGAGTGTAATAGACAACCTGACAATAGCAAAAAGTATCTAGAAGTGATACTGCTTTAGGTATGTCACATTCCAGCTTCTTGGGACGTCGCGTCCTTCCTTGTCTCGTAGTCTGTAAGCTCCTTGTCCGACGACTTCTGTGATTAGGTAGGGTCCTTCCCATTGTGGGGCCAGCTTACCATCACTGGGGTCTTTCGTGTTTTGAAAGGTCTTTCTTAACACCCAATCACCCTTTTTGAAAAATCGAACGCGCACATTTTTGTTGTAACTCCTTGCGACTTGTTGTTGATAATGGGTCGTTCGAATCCGGGCTCGTTCTCTTGTTTCATCGATGGTGTCTAGGTTGTGAGCCAGCTCGATGTCGTTTTGCTCTGGAGTTTGGAGTCCATATCGGGTTGTTGGGACGAGTAGTTCAACGGGGATGACTGCTTCGCACCCATATACTAGTGAGAAAGGGCTTTGACCTGTGGCATTTTTAGGTGTCGTCCTGTCGGACCATAATATCAAGGGAAGCTCGTCGGCCCATTTTCCTTTTGCCCCAGTTAGACGTCTCTTGAGATTGTTGATGATGATCTTGTTGCTGAATTCTGCTTGGCCGTTGGATTATGGATATCTTGGTGTGGAAGTAATTAATGTGATATTCCACTGTTTGCAAAAAGATCGCGTCTTTCTACCGATGAACTGAGAGCCATTGTCGCATACGATCTCTGAGGGGATGCCAAACCTGCATAGGATGTTACGCTTTATAAATGATATGACATGTTTTTCTTTTACCTCACGATATGCTTCGGCTTCTATCCATTTAGAGAAGTAATCGGTCGTGGCTAAGAAGAAGACGCATTGCCCTGATACAGGTGGCAGTTTTCCAACGATGTTCATTCCCCATCGCATAAAGGGCCAAGGAGCTAGGGTCGGATGGAGCATATCGGACGGTTGATGTGGGACAGGTGCATGTCGCTGGCAGGCGTCACATTTCCTGACATAATCTGCTGCGTCTTTGTTCATTGTGGGCCAGTAGTAGCCCGCTCTGTGAGCTTTGCCGGATAGGTTGCGTCCTCCAGTATGGTTCCAACACTCCCCGTCGTGTAAGGATTGTAGAATACGGGGTACATCCGTCGTTTCGAGACAACGCAATAGTAGACCTGTGACAGATCGTTTGAACAATACATTATCTTTTAGATCGAAGGTTGTCGCTTGTACCTTAAGTCTTTTTGCTTCCGTTTTGTCTAAAGGGAGTATTCCATCTTTAAGCCACTTGATGTAGGGAATGGTCCAGTCGTCTGTCTGGTGAATGTTTGCCCCTGATGTGGTAGCTTCGCTTGAGGTCGGGTCGCTTGTGGCTCGGATGTCATCTGGATTGGATACTTTGAGAACTCTGGGCACAGCTGGGGTGGTGATATGCGCTAGAGGGATGTTGCGGAAGTCGTCAGGGTGTAGGGTTGATCCAAGATTTGCTAAAGCGTCTGCTTGTGTGTTGAGGTCGCGTGGAACCTGTCGGATGGCGAAGTTCTGGAATTTTCTAGTTTTTTGACGATGTCTAGGTACGCCATCATTTTGTTGTCTTTGGCAGCATATGATCCCTGCACTTGGTTGACGATTAAGAGGGAATCGCATGTTACCTCTATGTTCAGAATTACGAGGTCGTGTGCCAAGGTAAGTCCGAACACAAGGGCTTCATATTCCACTTCATTGTTGGTTGCGTCCCATTCGCATCTCACGGCTTGGGCTATATAGTCCCCTTGTGGTGATTTTAGCACGACACCTAAGCCGACTCCTCTTATGTTCGAGGCTCCATCTGTGTGGAGTTGCCATGTGCCCCGGTTGTCTTCTGTTTTCAATTGTTTTGCCTCTTTTGCAGCCTCTTGCTCTAGTGTCGGGCTGAAATCGGCCACAAAGTCGGCTAAAGCCTGAGACTTGATCGATGTTCTGGGTTCATATTCGATGTTGAATCCACTGAGGTGTATGGCCCATTTGGCCATTCGTCCTGTAAATTCTGGTTTCCTCATGACAACTTTCATGGGATGGTTAGTTCTCACAATGATAGTATGCGATTCAAAGTAAGGTCGCAATTTATTAGAGGCCATAACCAGTGCTAAGACTAATTTCTCAAGCGACGTGTACCTTGTCTCGGCTGGGAGTAAAGATCGGCTTACATAGTAGATGGGCGATTGTTTCCCGTCCTCTTCTCTTGTGAGGACCGCACTGACGGATGATTCTGACACCGCTAGATATAGTGGCAATGGTTCATCATCCTTTGGTTTAGCCAGAAGGAGTGGACTTGTCAAGTAAGCCTTTAGGTCTTGGAAGGCTTGCTCATGCATGGCGGTCTAGTCGAATGACTTGTTTTTCTTCAAGGCCTCGTAAAAGAGTTTGTACTTGTCTGATGATTTGGATATGAATCTGTTTAGTGCAGCTATTCGACTTGTCAATTTTTGGATGTCCTTGACGCATCGGGGGATCTGAGATCGACGATGGATTTGATTTGATCGGGACTAGCTTCGATCCCCCTTTGAGTGACCATGTAGCCTAGAAACTTTCCTGAAGACACTCCAAAAGAACATTTAGTCGGATTTAATTTCATGTTATACCTTTCAAGCACTTCGAAGGCTTCTTTTAGGTGCTCGATGTGGTCAGTCGCTTTCTTGGATTTGACGAGCATGTCGTCGATATAGACTTCCATCGTGTCGCCTATTTGGTCTTTGAACATCTTGTTCACTAACCTTTGATATATGGCCCCTGCATTTTTTAGTCCAAATGGCATCACTTTGTAACAATACATACCTTGGCTTGTTATAAAAGTTGTTTTCTCTTGGTCGTTTGGATCCATGAGGATTTGATTGTAACCGCTGAATGCGTCCATGAATGTCAGCATCTCATGCCCCGCGGTCGCGTCGACCATGGCGTCGATATGTGGTAAGGGGAAGGAGTCTTTCGGTCAAGCCTTGTTCAGGTCTGTGAAGTCGATGCATACTATCCATTTCCCAGTCTTCTTTTGTACTACCATGACGTTTGCCAGCCAATCTGGGTACTTGACTTCCTTGATTTTACCTGTTTCAAGCAAGTTTTTTACCTCGTCGTCTACAATTTTGTTGCGTTATGGCACGAACTTTCTCCTTTTTTGCTTGATGGGAGGATGTGAAGGATCTACATTCAGCTTATGAGTAATGATATATGGGGATATTCCTACCATATCTTCGTGTGACCAAGCGAAACAGTTAGAGTGAGATCGTAAAAAAGAGATTAAATCTGCTCTGGTCGAGTCGTTCAGGTCTGACCCGACCCTTACCGTTTGTGTTGGCTTTGAAGGATCTAACACGGTCTCGGCGAGTTGCTCCATTTCTGGTTCGACATATCGGATGGTTCCTTCACCGCGCTGTGATTGCTATGCTGTGGACCTATCGATTGCCCCTTTCATCGAAGTGACGTAGCATTCCTTGGAAGCTCGTTGGTCGCCTTTGATTTCATGTACCCCCACTTGGTAGGGAATTTTATCGTCTGATGGTAGGTGGAGGGTACAACTTTCATGGCGTGGATCCACGGTCTGCCAAGGATCGCGTTGTATAGGGACGGGCAGTCGAGGATCAAGAATTTCACCTGTTGGTTGATTCCCCCTGCATATGTTGTTAACACAACTTCGCCCAGGGTATACTTAACCTCTCCACTGAACCGGACTAAAGGGGTGGAGTTTCGGGTTAAATCGTCCTCGCTTAAACCCATACCTTTTAAGGCGTCGAGTGTTAACAAGTTGGTGGAGCTGCCTGTATCGATTAGTACACGACGAATAAGACAATTACTAATTGAAAATGAGATTACCAAACCGTCGTGATGGTCGCCCAGTTCTTGAGCTTCCGAGTCGTCGAAGGTAATGGCTGGAGTGTCGGTAACCCGTGGTCGTCTTATCTCTGTCGGAATGGGTCTATCGCCTCGACTTTCTCAGGCATGCCTTTTGCCGCGGAGTATGTGTTTCCACACACGTCTGACCCTCTTGAAATGGTGTTAATGATTTTAGTGGGAACCGGAGAGGATGGTTTATCCGATGATACCTGGTCCTTTCGATCGAGGGTTGCTTTGGCTTTGTCTAAGATCACGTCGCGCAATAGCCCCTGTGCAAGGAGTCTGGCGACTTCTTTGCGAAGGGCTACGCACTCGTCCGTCGAGTGTCTGTGATCCCCGTGGAACTCGCACCATCGACTCATGTCCTTCCTGGCGTCTGGCTTATCGCTCTTCCGAGGCCACCTTACTTCTTTTCCGTATCTGTCGAAACTCTTCACAAGTTCCGACACGGATATGTTAAAGTTGTAAGAGTGGAGTTTCGGAGGGAGAGCAGGGTTGTTTCGCCAGTCCTGGTTCCTGTCATAAAAATTATTTACCTGACCGGGATCGCTTCGTCCCTTGGGATATGGTTGATGTCGTCGATCGCGTCGATGATCCGAAGGTGTTTTTCAGTCGACTCGATCGGGACTTTTGTTTGCTTTTAAGGGTTCTTCATCTTCTTTGAGTCTGACTTGTGCCATGGCCTTGGCTTGGACGTCTTCGAAGCTTCGACAGTGATACTTGGTCAGTTCATGGTATAGTTCACTGCCCCTGACCAAGCCCCGACGGAACGCTTCGATTGACTTTGGGATGTCGCAATGTGGGATTGCGACCTTTTCTTTGTTGTACCTGTTGAGATAATCTCTTAAAGGTTCGCCATACCTTTGCACGATTCGATACAGGTCGCTTGATTGTTTTTCCAGCCTTCGACTGTTGGCAAACTGGACTTTGAATGAATTGATCAAGTCGGCAAATGAGGCGATGGATCCCTGCGGCAAGTGCATAAGCCAGGTTAGTGCAGGTCCCGTGAGGGTCGTGCCAAAGCTTTTGCACATGACGGCCTCACGGTTCCCTCTAGGAATCGAAATAGTCATCAACTTTTGCTTATAAATTGAAACATGGTCGTCTGGGTCCCCAGTCCCATCATAGTTGGGCATGTTGGGGACGTGGAAATTTTTAGGAATTTCGATGCGCGCGATCGCTTTCGTGAAGGGTGAGTCTTCATATCCGTCGATAGCTTCTTTTTCGATAGGTTGGGGGACTCCTGGGATTCGCGCAATGCGATCGTATAGAGCTTTGATATGCTCGCTGATGGCTTGTTGAATGAGAGTTTGAATGTCGGTTGGAGCCGGTGCCTGTGGAATGGTTGCTCGAGCTTCTGGGAGCCCGGCTACAAGATTGGGTGCGTTTATTGGCTAGATGCCCCACGGTGGGCGCCAAATTGTTTTGGGGCGAAAAGATCTAATCGATCAAAATCGCCTTAGGAAGGGCAACTAGACAATAGTTAGGCAATATATATCTAATAGATCCAAATCAGTTCAATGAGCTAGACGAATATAAAGCTTATCTCCCTCGGACTATAGGTTGGTCGCGTGAGATATCAGACGTCGAACGCTTTGATAAAGCAAAGATAACTCGAATTCGCAAACGAATGAGCAAGAATTGATGATGTAATTGAGAGGACTAACAATCTTGATTGTGTCCGTATTGGGTCGAACGAGATCAACTAGTGTCGAATGAGCGTACACAATGGTCGAATGACTTCTTTTCTTCGAGAGATTGAGCACCGAGTTACAATGAGAGCTTTTAGAATGTTTTGGGAGTCTCTGGGTATTGCTTCCGTAATGAGAAGATCGATACACAATCTGGTGATTTACAATCTATTTAAAATAAGAGAAATTAATGTCTGGCGTAATCTTCGTTCCATGATTGTCGCTCTCAGCCGTTGGATCTTGGTTAGTCTGGTGCGCCAACGGTCGAATCCTCTTCGCCAGCGACCTTGGGCCGCATCCGCTGTCTGCTTCATGGGCCGATTCGATCCAAGTGAAGCGAGGCCCAACACATACCTCATTAATATGTTGTATATATATATATTAGTTATTGTATTTAGAAGACAAGGTATGAACCGACCTTGTCTTCATATCTTGATTGATAAATAAAACTTTAAAAATTGCATTTGCACAAATGTTTCTGTAAAAATGAGACTTTTATATGTCATGTATGGGCTTAAGTGGTATATTGCATATATAGGTATTCTAGTATAAATGGTATATTGTAATTGTAGAAGGAGAACAATGAAAAATATCAAATACCTCTTCTATTTCTTATCTCTTCCTCTCTCGTCCGTATCTCTCTCCTACCGATCTTTATTCCTCTTCTGAATATATGTTCTTCTTTTCTTCCCTATATCTGATTATTCCCTTCTCAATTTATACTAAATCTCCTTTGCAAATGTCAAAATCCAACTAATAACATGGCAAATTGGTATCAAAGCATTCGATTCTTGAGCTCAATTTCTCAAGTCGGATATGCCCACATTATGACCTATTATTGATCAACATTGTTGAGTCGGGTCGGGTCATTACATGTCAGCGGGCGGTTCGGATAACAGGTCAAGCCGGGTCGGGTCATTACAGGTCAGCAGACGGTTCGGGTTGACCAACGGGTCAAGAGCGTCATTTTTTTAAATGTTTTGTTCACTATTTAAATATTATTAAATAGTTAAAAACTAATTTAAATATGTCAAAATAAGTTGAAATGAATTAAAATAATAATATTATTAATAATTTTTAATGTAATTGATATTAGTAGACCAAAATCATATTTTATTTTAATTGTAATTTATATAAATTTAATTTATAAATTTATGCATTATAAAAAATTATATAAGTACAACAATGTTCTTTTTTTAGGATAATCGAGCATATTATCATTATTTATATGTCATTTATCATATATATTTTATGTTATATTTTATTAATATTCCACATTTATTCGTTAATCGGGTCGGGTTCGGTCTCGGTAAATTCGGGTTCGGTAAATTCGGGTTATCAAAAATTTCGGTCAGGTCGGGTCGGGTCTAAAAGCAGGTCGGTCAGGTCGGTAAAACGGGTTCGGTCACTTTTTGACAGCTCTATCGACAATTAATATTGATATTTAGTTAATTAATAGGGTAATTTCTGAAACATGATTAAATGTTTGGAAACACTTGTGTACTTTAACTGGATTTCGTATACATCTAGATTGATAGTTATTAGTGATATATATATATATATAGTTATATATGATTAATGTAGTTATCGTTTTAATGACGACATTGGTTGTGGAGTTTGTGTATTATGTGTGGACTTTAAGATAAGGTGTGGCATTATGAAATTAAAGATGATAAGTACTGCAAGCACATAAGTAATGAACCAGAGCGAGAAGTACTACTTGGAAACTGCTCTTCCTCCATTATAAGCAAGTCGTGTTTCCAAACTGAATTCGCATAGTACGTATACAGTGAGGTTGGTCGGACCCAATTATTCAATGGAGTTTTATATATGTTGTTTGATGACTCTAAAAGTTCCCAAATAAATCATATCTGCTTCCCATAATACCCGAATTCCTTTTGGGTATTCTCTTGGTCCATATCTTTTGTCCATCTTTCGTATCAATGGAAGTATTATTGTTATTTATTGCCTATCGACTTTTATTTGAGAAATGATGGTAATAGCTAAATATGGTCGTACAGAACCTCACATAAAATATCATTGCTTAGTCTTTCATAACACTAACAAACCCAACATTTTCCTTGCATGGTTGACTAGTGACATTCGTCCCATACGACACATTAATCCGCTTGTCTTTAGTTATCTAGAAGTAACGAATCGAAGAAGAAGGCTTGTAGTTGAAGTTTTCTTTTGAAGTATATTTCTATGTTGTTTTGGTTATACAATTTAATCTTCTTAATTAATATAATAGGTGAGAATATTAGATAATTTAGTCATGTCATTAGGGTTTGTGCAAAGTCTTCCTATGTAATTTTGATGTCGTCTTGTAAAACTAATTTCCTCAATTTACGAGGAGAATTTTTGAAAAAGATGAGGTATTTATTTCAAAAAGTATTCCGCCATTATTTCTCTCATTTTGAATGTATGTATAATTTCGTATAAATTGATCAGATTAAGAATATGGTAACTTTGGACATTAAAGTTTGAGGTCACTGGCATGTGACACTACCGACATAAGTCGGGGGTGTTATAAATATGATATCAGTGCAATAGTTTTAATATTCTTGGACTATTTTTAGGTTTGATATTTTTGAAAATTATTTCAAGCTATTTTTTAAAATTATTTTTATTGTTATTTTCCTTAAAGGAATTCTGAGAAATTTAATAGTCAAGTCTCTGATTCGTAGGTTTTGAAAATGTTTTTGAGTTTAGCAAATAATAAAATTAGTGGTTTAATTATTAAGTAACTAATATTAGTTATATAGTAGTTTTATAGTGGTTAAAATGTTGAATTTTTAATTCATTTAATGATTTAAAAGTATGGTTTTGAAAGTTTTGGTGAGTTTAGAAAATGAAAACATTGGTGATTTAACTAATATAAGTAATATAATGAAGAATTGAGTTAATATTCATTTAAATGATTTTAAAATGTGGTTTTGAAACTTCAACAAGTTTCGATCTAGTTACTTATTCCTTAGATCCATTCATAGGAATTTTGTTTGGAGAAAATTCCATTTGGATTATTGACATTATTATTTCCTATCTTGTTTTTAAATGAAAGTATATTATCCTATTAGAGATCAGTTATGTGTGGATCAATCAAATTGAAATAAATTATTAATTTGGTCCCATTCACTTTCTATTATATTAGAGTTGCTTTAAGTGCCATCCAATATAAGTCGGGAGATTCTAAATTGACGTTATGGTTCACCAACATATGGTGAATACCAGAACTTCCAATCATGTGGCCAATGATGGTCAATGTAACACTTCCTGAATCCAACTGAGGAGTGTTGCTCAGCAAGGAGATAACACGGGATTTGGCTTTCATAACAATAACCCGCCACCACCAGCAAATGTTCACCAAGAGCATGTGGACCCTCAAGCTAATAGGTAAGTTTCTCTTAATCCACCTCCTGACATGATTGTGCTGGATGCTACCGTATTAGGTCAGATAGTGATGCAAGTTGTTGAGGCAATGGCAACTCAAAGAACACCACAAGATTAAACGGCTCCTACTCCTCAAGTTGCAACTGATTTTGAGGAACGCGAGTATATTGCACCTTTGGTTTATTCCTTAGGAAATCGATGGATCTACAATCGAGTTCTAAAGACGATCAACTCAATGCACCCTGATAGCTATGATGGAACCGGGAACTAGTCAAGGTTTTCTATTGGTTCTCTCACATGAAGTGACTGTTCCGAAACATTGTCTGCAACAAGGCTGAAAAGGTGCATATAGCTTCGATACATCTAATAGACAGAGCTAGTAGTGATGGGAAGGTATTGGGTTTTCCGACCATCTCAATCTGAATTGGGATATGTTCAAGACATAGTTCACTGATTGGTTATTCTCTCGTGTTATGAGAGAGGAGAAGCTAACAATTTTTTTTTTACCCTGAGACTGAGGGTTTGAAGGTAACTGAATTGGCTGTAAAGTTCAATCATTTTTTGCATTATGCTGGGTTTGAGGTGCACACTGAAGAGAAGAAGATTTGGTACATCTATGATGGATGAACCCGAAAATAAAACCTCTAATGGTGCGTCATGGTTGCTCTACCTTGGAGTAGTATGTGGATACAACATACAAAGTACAAGTTACGCTGGATGAACTTGCTAGAAAGCTTGATGAGAAGAATAAGGCCAAAGTTGGAAGTTCAATGGATTTAAACGACCGGCATCGCCTACAAGGTTTGAGAAGTTTAGTCACATTAACACCAAGATTACCCATTCTGGCTCCACTAAAGGCTCAAGAAGGAGTGGTAGTAACATTCGATGCTACAATTGTGGTGATTCTAGGCACGTACAACAATTTTGTGTACCAGAGGAACAAACGAGTTTGCTATACTTGCGAAGTTGATGGACATATGGAAACTTTTTGTCCTTTGAAGAGGCAAGGGAAAACAAAGTCACATCAGTCCCCAACAGCTAGTAATGGACAGAACCATGACTCGATTGTTACTTTTTCTTAATAGTCAACTACTCATAATAAAGGCAAGGCCCCTATCACATCTTCTAGCCAAGGGCAATGACTTTATGAGATGCACAATTCCGACGAGCATGACACCCCAGATAATTAGATTTTTTATGCTTTCAAGATAATAAGGAGCTAGGACGTGTGTTTCTATAGCTTTCGTAATTGGGTACTTCTTTTCTTTTAAGATCTTTCAGTTGACTTCTGTTTAACGTTTCAATTAATAAAGAATTGATCTCCTACTTCTGGAAGTTAGCATATTACATATTCATTTCGAGTTTCAGTGTTGATTTAGTTATCGATGAGTGTCGATGAAATACAATTATTGATAAGAATTGACTTGACTCGGAACATGTGGAGTAATGTCTTGGAACATGCGTGATTGTTCCTTATATGGTTAAGTGCTAGTTTCGAGGTCGGAACTATTGTTAAGGAGGTAGTATTATATTAACCCTCCGTAAATTATAAGGGTGTTATTATTATTATTTGATAAATATTTTATTTTGTCTAATGAAAAGTAATTAAAATTATCATTAACTTACGCAAAAAATTATGTTTATAATATTTTTTGTACATATTATCAAAGGATTACATTAATATTATAGGGAAGTTAATTAATAAATGTAGTTATGGATATAAAACAAGTTTGAGAAACTTTATATCATAACTATAATGAAATAAGAACGAAATTGCCATGTTTTGGAAATTCGGGAGAAAAACTATAATAAACCTAAAATAGGGGGCACACAAAAATCTGGAATCTGGGTTGAGACTTGTTTTCTTCATCCCCTGTTTTTGCCCGTGTAGTTCGAGATTGAATTCAAAATGTGAGCAAATTGTTACACGTTTTTGCAAATCACTAATTCTGGGATCTTATTTGATCGCTTGCCTTCGAAAGCCCCCTAAAATCATGCCTTGATTGATCCCAAAATCGTCCTTTATCATCCACGAATTCATTAGATGTATTTTAGCTCGCTCGCATGGAAACATCACAAATTTAGTGTGAATCGTTTCGCTCTTGACATTTCAGTTCATCTTTTGACCGACAATTAATATTAAATTTTATTTTTAAAGTAATTGGTTAATTTTTAAAACTTGATTAAATGTTTGGAAACACTTGTGTACTTTAATTGGATTTCGTATATATCTAGGTTGATAGTTATTATCGATATATATACTTATATATGATTAATGTAGTTATCGTTTTAATGACAATATTGGTTGTGGACTTAGTGTGTTATGTGTGCAATTTATAGTCGTTACATGTGGACATTAAAAGTCGTGTGTGAAAGAGATATTATTACCTTGCGAGACATAATGATCTCTTTGTAGTTTGATATTAAGAGGATTAATTCTCTAGTACTTGTTCGGTCACGACCATACTTCTTATTCATGTGGAATAAGAAGTGTCTGGGCACCGAGCTAGTGCAATGTGTGGGTTCACAATGAGTCACTCATTCTGGTCTCGATTGTAAAATATATCGTATATAACATGTCTTACGTAATTGTATATTAAACATAAACTAAATATGCATTATCAATTAAATGAAATACGATTGTAATATATTATGACGAATAACTTACATATAGTGTGCTCATAATTTAAACATTGCAATGATTAATCATCGCAATGCGTAAACATATATGTATATATAGAATCAAGGATATTAACTGAATTCTTAATATAATTCCCGTGACATGCTGTTCAATTAAACATTATATGAAGTATTTATTCATTTTATATTGCTTGAACAATTATATATACATAAATTTGTTAAAAGAATGACATTTGATTTACCCATATAAAAGATTGGAATTTCATGAATTATATAATGTTTTGTAAGTCCTAGATTACATGCCAAAAAATATTTTTAAATTTATGTTGAATCGAAGGGAACAATTCTTTGACATAGTATATAGAAAATTAATATTAGACTGTGGTTTTTCTGATTGTGATAAACAACTATAATCAGTGTTTGGTTCAACATTTTTAGATCACAACATGTGACAAAACAAACAAATTAATTCTGATACTAATACAATCAAATTAGTTTACATGGGGAGGGAATGAAATAAATTGCTCAATAATGTATGAAACAAAATGCTCAAAGTTTAGACTGTGAAGACAAAAAAAATTAATTTTGCCTAATTTTATGATAAAATACTATTTTAAAAAATCTTATTTTTCAAAATTAATCTTATAATTTTGTTATTGTGATATAAATAAATTGAATTAACTGATTTGACTAAATCAAACTTATTTTTAGACGATAAAGAGATTACGCTCTAATCTAATACATCAACCTAAGTACTTGACAATGATTGTTATTCCCAAGGATTGGATTCTTGAGAATGTCTCTCTAGTGCGAAAAGTGAATGATGCACACAATATAAAATATATATAAATAATTTTAGACAAAAATTTTGCATTTTAGAAACTTGAAGTGCATAAATAATTTTAGACATAAATGTCTCTCGGGTTCGGTTCGGTTATTTCGGGTTCGGGTTGAGAACGGGTTGGGTCATTTCGGATAACAGGTCAAGTCGGTTGGGTCATTGCAGGTCAGCGGGCGGTTCGGGTTAACCAACGGGTCAAGAGCGTCATTTTTTAAATATTTTGTTCACTATTTAAATATTATCAAATAGTTAAAAACTAATTTAAATATGTCAAAATAAGTTGAAATGAATTAAAACAATAATAATATTATAAATTATCTTAATGTAATTGATATTAGTAGATCAAAATTATATTTTATTTATATTTTTAATTTTTATTATATTAATTTATAAATTTCTACATTATAACAAATTATATAAGTACAGCAATGTTCTTGTTTTAGGATATTAAGCATATTATAATTATTTATATGTCATTTATCATATATATTTTATGTTATATTTTATTAATACTCCACATTTATTCGTTAATCGGGTCGGGTTCGGGTTGGTCGGGTTCGGTCTCGGTAAATTCGGGTTCGATAACTTCGGGTTATCAAAAATTTCGGTCAGGTCGGGTCCAAAAACGGATCGGTCAGGTCGGTAAAACGGGTTCGGTCATTTTTTGACAGCTCTAAGTGAAATGTATCAATGAGTGAATGAATGGATGAAATAACAATACTAATTTCTAGCCAATCAAAGTTAGGAAATTCTATTGAAAGATATTATTTATAACTACTTTAAGTAAGTTGGAAATATTTATAAATAGAGTACACAAATTTAATTAAAATATATACTAAATGAAAAACAAGAAGATGATCTTAATCGGTGGCGTGTTAAACAAAATTGGTTGATTTAAAGAAAATCAATAGATATTTATTATTCTAAAATATATTTGTCGTAGGTTGTTAAGAATCTAAATAATTCGAAGGGAACAATTCTATGAGAAGTTAAATTTATGTTCCTTTTATCGATCAATAGAATAACCTAAGCTATATAGGTGTCTTGAAAAGGAAGAGATTTAAAATCTCTTTGTTAATTTATATTTTATTTATTATTTGATATAATAATAAATTAAAAATAATAAATAAATAAAAAGATAACACCTCAACAACATATGCCTATAAACTTTAATGGCTTGAAAAGGGTGAGCTTTGATATATATATAGATATAAATAGATTTATTTTATTAAGCATTTTGTTTTTAAGAATTTAAAAAAACTCGTAACGTATTTTTGGGCTAGAGATTCAAAATCTATACTCAATATAAATTTATATAATTAAAAGTAATAAAATGTGGAGGTAAAAAATATGTCACTTTTTTTTTTATCTTATCTATTTAATTGATAATGCGTAATGTGATGGGCCTTTAAGCCCATTAGGATGACAAGGTATATAAGATCCTAAAATGAGACATACCTTTTTATCCCCATTGAATTCTCTCTACATTGAACCCTAGACTCCATAAAGCTCATTCATTCTCTTCACTTTCAAGAAAACCCTAGCCATCATGGGTGGAATTCTTTACATATTAGATTTGACTTGAGCGGCCTTAGGGGAGATCTCGGCCCTCCCTTTGATCGTCCTTCCTTGCAGATCCAGTTCACTGAGAACCGATGGCGGCAACAAAGAAAGCCCTAGGGACCTCCAATCTGTTGGAAGTGGAAAGTGAGGTCGGCGAGCCCGGTTCGTACCGACGACGGCCTAGAGGGGACACTGCCACGCAATGAGTGAAGGGAACGGGGTGCCCGACCTTGACGGAGCGCGGTCGAAGAGAACGTAGCGTGGTCGGAGCACAGCAAAGCACAACGAGCCAGTTGAGCGCAAACGGGGGACACAATAAGCCCTACGGAGTTTGAACAAAGAATTTGTTTATCACGACGAATCAATGAGCTCAACCTAAGCACAAACAGGATCTAGAGCCTACTCGCCAGCTATGTTTTCTACCATTTCCTAGTACATGATAAAGCATTACATTCTACGAAAATTAATTTTTATTGATATATGTTATTGTTGTGAAGTGCTCAATTGCGTCTGGCAAGAGTAAGGTCATTAAACTATCAATTTAATTTCTCTATTATTATATTGAAAGCATAGCACAGGATGCCTGAAGCAACTAACCTATAGGCCATAGGGGCATGAGCTGCCATCTTATTCTATTAGCCTATAGGTCGTAGGGGCACGAGTTGTCACCAGTCTTATTCTATTATCCTACGGGCCACAGGGAACGAGCTACCATCTTATTCTATCAACCTTTGGGCCACAGGGGTACGAGCCCCCATCTTTTTTTATAAGCCTACGGGCCACATGGGCACGAGCTGCCATCTTATTCTATCAGCCTTCTGGCCACAGAGGCACGAGTTGCCATCTTTATTCTATTAGCCTTCGGGCCGCAGGGGCACAAGCTGCCATCAGTCTTATTTCTATTAGCCTTCGGGCCTCAGGGGCACGAGCTGCCATCTTCATTCTATTTAGCCTTCGGGCCTCAAGGGCACGGGCTGCCATCTTCATTATATTATCCTTCGGAAAGCAAGGACACGAGCTGCCATGTATGGTAGAGCACGGGCTGCTCGGGAATCAAAAGGACACAAGTTGTCAAAACTAAGGCATCAGATATGCACTAAGAACACAAGCTGTCAAAATCAAGACTTCGATTATGCACTAAGGACACAAGTTGTCAAAACCAAGGCATCGGTAATGAACTAAGGACACAAGCTGTCAAAACCAAGTCATCGATTATGCACTAAAGACAGGAGTTGTCAAAACCAAGGCATCAGTTATGCATTAACGACACAGGCTGTCAAGGAACATAGAGCACAAGTTACTTGGAAATCAAATAGCACAGGATGTTGTCATCTCTCCTCAATCATGAGGTCAAATAGCACAGGGTGCTATCCTTTCTCCTCAATCATGAGGTCAGATAGCATGGGTTGCTATCGTCTCTCCTCAATCATGAGGTCAAATAGCACGGGATGATACCGTCTCTCCTCAGTCACGAGGTCAAAATGCACAAACTGCTACATCCCTAAGTGATATGAAATCAAAAAGACACCGGTTGTCAACTTAGAAGAGATTTAAAGCGCAATCTAAGTCAAGGCGTTAACCCCAGAGGCAAGCCTGAACGAGTCAAGAAAGCACGGAGCGTGCAAGTCAATAGGCAAAGTAATGATAGGCTACATCTAAACCCAACCGATGAAATATTACAATAATCAGTTTTCTCAACCACGATTGGTGCTTAAGAAACCTGAGGGACATTTGTGGAGGTAAAAAATAAGTCCCTTTATTTTTATTTATTTATGCTATATGTTTAATTGATAATGCTTAATGTGATAGGCCTATTAAAAAAAAATCATTAAAATGATAAGGTATATATAAGATCCTAAAACGAGACATGGCTTCTGATCCCTATTGAATTCTCTCTACATGAAACCCTAGCCTCCATGAAGCTCATTCATTCTCTTCTCTTTCAAAAAAAACCCTAACCATCATGGGTAGAATTCTCTACATATCAAACATGACTTGAGCGTCGGAGGGGTCTTAGGTGAGATCCCGGCTCTCCCATTGATCGTTTTTCCTTGCAGATCCAGTTCATTGATGCAGTTCGAGGGAGATCTATCGTCGTCGATTCTTTTAATATTTATGGTACAAAAATATGCTACCACATAAAACTAGATGCAAGCACCAAATTACGCCACGTTTTTTGCAATTGAAGAATAGTTTTTATGTAAAATATTGGATATAACTCGTAGAAGTATTCAATTAAAAAAATAAAATATATATGGAATAAATAAATATGAACATAAAATATTGATAAAATATTTTAATTATCCTGTCTTTCATTTTTCATTTATTTTGTTTTAATATTTTTTTTATTAAATCTGTGTAGAAAAAGATTATTTTCGATCAAGAATGAAACTAGAAACGAAGAGGTGTTTTTTCCAATATATATGTTGTGGACTTTATAACTTAGTGATGATTTACTATTAAATTATGCACGTATTTGTTGAATTATAGATTATTATAGCGTAATTATTGGTGTCTATAAATTTATTCATGAATGTCACTACCTAGATTTTAGATGGCCTCGTCAATTGATTCGATATGAATTTGGTTTTGACATTTAAATTATCGATTTAAGTGTTGAACATCAAAATTTGGATTTTAGATTTATAGATGAGGAAATTGATGAGTATTATGACATTATTCAAGTTGAGGCCATATGTCTTTGACAAAAAAGTTAAGGTCATATGTTGAGAAGACGGTGATGTCATGTGTTTAGAAGCTATTAAGGCCACTTACGGAGTATTGTTAAGCTACATGTTAATCATTCATTGAGGGCACAAGTAGGGTAGTCATTGTAACAATGTATATGTCAATCAATCGCTAAGACCCCACATTAATTATCAATTAATGTCAAGTATCGTGTTGATTAGTCGTTGAAATTTCGTGACCATCGTCAATAAAACCACGTGTTGACGGGTCATCGATATTAGATTTCGAGAGTAATTAGACTACATTTGGAACATTCCTTGACATTGACTTATAAGGCACTTAAGTTTATATATTTTAGAAATTAAAATATATTAAGCTAATTTCACAAAATTGAAATAAGAAATATAGCACGACATTAATAAATTACACCATCCATTCGCTACAGAATATCATTTTAGTAATTTGCACAACTATTACCCCGTAACTCAACAAACTAGAATTCTAAAATGATAAACATTTCTTAACCATATTTGTAAAATAAAGTGACAACTATATTTGAAGGGATGGAGTAATATGTAATTTATATGTTAGATTTCAAAATATAAGTAAAGATTGTTGAGTATTTATTATTATGTAATTTAAATATGATTTAAATAGCACTTCTATACAAGGCATGAACCTTTAGCTAGTACTAAAGGTTGTCATTTTAGACACTTGCACAATTATTAAGGAATGTAATCTATATACTATAACTAAAGTCATAGTTCTTTCTCCTATGTGTCAACATTTTGTTATGTCACGTCATTAATTTAATTGTACATTTACATATTCACCATTCTAATTTTCTACAAATTACATCATTTTTAACAACACGAATTACATTTACATTATCTTTTAACTACACCAATTTCCTTATTCAACAAAAATAGTATCATCCATATAATACAATATTTTTACTATATATTGCCAAATAAATTCCACATATCTTCATTACCAAATATATATATCATTGTAATTAGTGCCACCAATATATATTTGCTCTACAAATATTGTGTTACACTATATATGTACATATAGATTTACGCTCTAGTGAAACAGCTTACTAGGGTAAAAAGGGTGGACAAATTTGAGGCATTGGATGAAGATGAAACGTACAATTAAGTTAATGACATTTTTTTGGGGTAAAAAGAGTGGACAAATGCGAGGTGCACAATATTTTGGGTGGAATGCACACACCAAATTTTTTACCCACCCGTTTTTTTTTTTATATAATTTTCATTCCCTTCCAAATTGTACCCAAATCTTATTCAGTTCCCTAAACTAACGCCCCACTCTCCTTCCTCTCTCTCTCTCTCTCTCTCTCTCTCTCTCTCTCTCTCTCTCTCTCTCTCTCTTGCAGATCAATCGTCCCCCATTGAAGCGTCTGTTCAAGCTTCATCTATGTCTCTCTCGCGAAGTTCCATTCATCGATGGCTATCGTCGGACTTCTCTCGCGAAGTTCCATTCATCGCAGATCAAGCCCCCCCCCCCCCCCCCCCCCATTGTTGGTGTTGTTTGTACTAGTTGCAATTGATATTCAAATTATTTGATGTGATATTCATTCAAATGCTTTTGATATTCATGTTAGATATACGTTTCATGATCTGAGTAGTTGATATTCGAATTTTATGATGTGATATTCACTATGATGCTGTTGATATTCATGTTTGATCAGTTTTAGTATTTTGTTATGTTTAGGGTTTATTGTGCATGGATTTAAGATTTATGGTGTAGATGTTTAAGGTTTATTAGTTTAAGATTTAGGGTTTATTAGTTTAGGGTTTAGGGTTTATTGGTTTAAGGATTAAGGTTTATTGTTTTAGGGTTTACGGTTTATTGATTTAGGGTTAAAGGGTTAGGGTTTATTAGTTTAAGGGTTAGGGTTTAAGGTTTATTTGTTTAGGGTTTATTGGTTTAAGGTTTAGGATTTATGGTTTATTGGTTTAGGGTTTTGGGTTTTTTTGGTTTAGGGTTTATTGTATTAGGGTTTTGGGTTTATTGGTTTAGGATTTATGGTTTATTGGTTTAGGGTTAAAGGGTTTAAGGTTTTAGGGTTTACGAATTTAGGGTTTAGGGGCATTTTGATATTCATGTGTTATATTGTTGATATGCATACAAGCATATATATGTAATGCCTCGCTTTTTTTTGGTTTTCGGCCAAGTTTCGGGGTCAAAACTTCTTTTTAGGGAGAAGTGATGTAATACCCCTCAATCTTTAGTAAGGGTATTTGGGTAATTTACTCAACCCTCGTTCTGTGATCGTATCATTTTTGGAGAAGTTCGGATTTCTGTATCGAGATTGATCTCTGTAAAATTCCCTGAGTAATATAAAATACATTCGATGTATTTTTAGGGCTTAGAATATTTGTTTGGGTACAAATATATTTAATTTGGGGTTTAAAACCCACGCCAAACCTTTTCCCGGGCAAACAGACGCGGAAAAGGCATTTCCGCGACCGCGGCAGCATTTCCGCGACCGCGGAAAAATGGGTTTCAGAAGGGCTGGGCACAGGAATTTTCCGCGACCGCGGAAAACTCCAACACGCCAACGTCGCGTCGCCTGCACCTCGCCGTTCGCGCCACCGTTGATCTGGGCTGGGAGAGATCCTTCTTTGGGCTATAAATAGAGTCGATTTGGGAGGGTTTATGGGCACCCAAATCTGATATATCTCTCTCTCTCATTCGTTTTCTTGCTCTTCGGAGTTCCAAGCCTCGCCGGAATCTTCGAAGTGTCGTCGGAGGCCTCGCCGGGAGTTGTAGCAGCCTTGGAGTAGTGCATTGGAAGCACATGGAAGGTTGGAGTCGAAGCCCTCGCGAATCGAGCCCTCTCGCAACGTCGCCGGTGAGTTTTCTCCCTTCGGAGTCGCCGGAGTTCATGGCCGCGACCGCGGACATGAACTGCCGCGACCGCGGCAGTGACAGGGTCGGCCGCGGCCGCTGTCATGACACTCGCGGACGCCTTGTCCTCGACGGTCGCGACCGCGGAATCCCAGCCGCGACTGCAGATTGCTCTGGCAATCGCGATCGTGGCCTTGGGCATGCCGGTCTCGGTCGGGACCTTCGTTCTTTTGACTTCGTTCGTTCCTTCTTAGATTCGTATCATTTTATTGTCGAATCTAACCTAGGGTTTCGTTATGGGTCATCGTCGTAGAAATCTGTAATCCGACTTCCGTTCCCGTTCCGGACCCAGAAACCCGTCGTCTTTCAATCGTTCGTCTAGACTAAGGCAAGTGGCGGTTCGCTCTTGCTTATCATTCCATTTTTCCATTAATTATCAATTGTTTAATTGTTAATTGAATTGGGATGAACTATTATTTTCGTTTGGGAATAGATTTTATAAATGATACGATTAAAACATGATATTATTATAGGTTGTATATATTGCTAGAAACAACGCTATTATATCTGCTATTACCATGATGGTATTGGTGTGGATTTTATGTGTGAACTTATACATTATAGTTAGAACGAGTATTCGTAGGAACGCTATGTACCTTGCGAGGTCTAGTCGTTTCTTTATAATTGGTATTAGGAGGATTTTTCCCTAATACTCTCTCTGGTCATGACTATCCCCTATCCGAGTATAGGGGAGGTGCACACAGCTGGTGCCAAACAATCGGGATTTATTCCCTTCGATATCTCTCGCGATGAGATGATATATTCTAAAAGCTTATAACGTAAATGTATGCGTTGTCACTAAAATAAGATAAGTGCCGCTATGCACATAATTAATGAACCTTGGGTGAGAAGTACAACTTGGAACCTCGTTTGAACTTCGATTAGAGTAAGTCCTCCTTCCAAATCTGAATTCGCATTACGCGGTGAGGTTGGTCGTGGACCCAAATGGTCAAGTGTTTTTAAACGCTTGTGTGAAATTATAATGTTCCCGAACAGTTGTCATACTTTCTTATAAGACTCAATCTCTTGGAGTCTTCTCTTCATACATTTCCAGTAGACTCGATCTTTAGGAGTCTTCTCTTGTTCTTTCTATTTCGTATATACCTATAGAAGTATTGAGGTTTACTATCGTCATCGGCTTTTATTCGATAAGCGATGGGTCTAACCTAATATGACTACCTTAGAACCTTTCTGTTTTACCCTTACATAGTCTTTCATTAGACTAACCAACCGGTTATTTTCCATTGCATGGTTGGCTGGTGTCATCCGTCTCATACGGCACATCAAGTAAACTACCGTTCCGTGAAGGCTAGAATCTGACTATGAAGGCAGATGAAGTTTTTATGAGTTTTATCCAGGTTGAAGATCCTAGGCGGATGATCGCTTCGATCAAGACCTTATGTTATTTATTTAAAAGACTTCCGTTGTATTAAACGTATTTTGTATTTCTGTTGTATTTGGGATTTACGGATGTAATTCCGAGACTTTGGTTTCAATAAATATTATGATATTTCATATTATCAGTGTGTTTTATATATTGTATAAATTGGTTAAGCCTTGGGTGGCTTCGGATGTGGAATCTGAGGTCACTGACGGTAATACTTTCAAGGATATATATTTGAGGGTGTTACAGATTTGGTATCAGAGCCGAATTTGTTTTTAAATCGGGTTGGGTTTCAAATCGTCTTACTGAAAACAAAGATTTTATTAACCTTTTATCCGTTTTGGAACTAAGAAATTTTGTTATTCGAAAATTTTGAATTTCTGAATAAAACCATACTTGACTAGAAAATGTATTGTTTTGAAATCTTTGCCGTTCTAGTCGTGCCTTCTTTCCAGTCTGATATAGTAAGTTCGCTTCTATATTTAGAAAGACTAAACTCTCTTCTCGTCGTCCCGTAGGTTATGGGTGCATTCATCTCTCATCGGAGGAACCCAAAGGAAGCCGAGGTGGCCCCGCCATCTCCAGTTAGGCTTGAGTTCCCGGTTCCCCCGCCGTGCTTTGAGGTCGGGGAGCCCAGTAGTCCACCCGAGGAGGTGAAGACCGTACTCGAGGAGTCGGTGTTGTTAGTGTCCGTTAGGGCCGAGGTTCCCGAGGTGGAGCCTGAAGCGGACCCAAGGGAAGGCATAGAGGAAGAGGAGGAGCAGGTGCAGTACCTTGGAGGGTACTACGACGACGACTTCGAAATTGAGGACGATCCTGAGGAGGACCCGGAAGAAGATCCGGAGGAGGATCCTGAAGAAGACCCGGAAGAAGATCCGGAGGAGGATCCGGAGATGGAATATATCTTCCCGAGTCCGGCGTCGCCACTTGAGCGGGAGTATTCGCCATTGTCCCCTACCGCTTGGGAGGCATTTAGTGCTGAAGGTACAGTTAGGAGGAGGAGTGGGCCGCGGGATGCATCTGAGGGCTCATAGTTTATTCCTACTCCGAGGAGGCCAGTGATGAGTCCTGACTCACGACAGGTGTTTCGCCAGAGTCAGATAGCTTCCTCTGAAGCGCGTCGCCTGGTGGACGAAGCGGTTGAGAATGCTCGTAGGAGGGCAAGGCCGTGGGAATCGATGGGTACACCGAGGGTGGTCCCGACACAGCAGGCCAGGCCAAGGCCCCAAGTGCTGGAGGAGCGACTGGAGGAGTGGTCGAACGCCCTAGACGACATGGAGGAGAGGACATACAAGGCTGAGCTCGGTCTCTCCCGAATGCTTGTGGACGTCCGCGAACTCTAGGAGTATATACGCCAAGCAAGATTGCTACTTGACCCTTTTTACGAGGTGAACATGGAAGACTTCCAACCAGGATTTCTGGAGGAGTTTTGCTACCCACCGGGATCTGATGAGGTTGTACCAAGTGTTCCCACGCATAGGGAAAGGCCGAGGGCACCAAGGCCGAGAGGTGAGCCGTGTGCTCCAGGGCCGAGTAGGTCTAGAAGTCTGACACCAGACCCCGATGATAGACCACGTGCGAAGAAGCAGTGCATGAGAGTTCCCGATTATAGGAAGTTTTTCAGGGCACCATGATGGGGGCCGATGTTAAGTTTAACAGTTTTCTTTCCTAGTATTTCGGTTGTTTCGTTTTGATAGCAGTGTAATCTCCAAGCAATTTTGTCCTGTCGCTTGGGAGAGCTTTCCGATGTAAACCCCATCAAACTCAATTTCAGTTCATCAATGAAAGTTTACCAATTTTGGTCTATTCTAAGTCGATTTTATACGTTGTGTATGTGAAATGATATTAATGTTATAAAATACTTGGAATTTGATCGGTAAACAGATGGTGAACACAAGGAACACCATTCGTGCTGGTGTTGGGCCAATAAATAACCCCATACCGAATTTGAGGGATGCCGCGAACCCATTGGATGAGAACGAGTCTTTTTCTCACAACAATCCTGTGGGCAGTGACCAAGTTTCGGTCCACGCTCCAGTGGTATTCGATGCTGCGGCAATTGAGGATATTTGGGGGATTGTGATGCAAGAAGTCACCGATATTTTGCGACCGATCGCGCCTCAGGCACAAGGTGTGCCAATTCCTCCTGTGGTTCCTAGATTCGAGGAGCCAGCTGTCCATGTACCCCATGAAGATGCGGTCAGGAACAGAGGCAATTATGGTCGAGCATTGAAGACCATTAGCTCTATGAGGCCTGACAGCTATGATGGGAAGGGAGAGCCAGTCAGAGTAGCGTATTGATTCTCGCACATAGAACGACTGTTCAGAAACGTCGAGTGCACTGAAGCGGAGAAGGTGCACATTGCTTCCCTTCAACTGAAGGAGGTGGCTAGTGAATGGTGGGAAAGCACCGGTCTAGCTGATCACCCTGGACTGAACTGGGGAATGTTTAAGGCGAAAATGACTGATCGATTCGTTTCCCGAGCTATGAGGGAAGAGAAGCATAAGGAGTTTCTCTATCCGAGGATGGATGGATTGAAAGTGACTGAGCTTGCGGCCAAGTTCAATCACCTGTTGCAGTACGCTGGGCCGGAAGTGTTCAGTGATGAGCAGAAAATCTGGCATTTCCACGAGTGGATGAATCCAGACATCAAGCCACTGATGGTATGTCACGGATGCTCTACTCTAGAGCAGTACGTGGATGATGCCTATAAATTGGAGGTGACTCTGGAAGAGTCGGCTAAAAAGCGCAATCGCCAGAGACCGGCACAGAGCCAGCCTCAGGCAAGTGGGTTTAAGCAACCCGCGCCACCGTCAAACTTTGCCAAGTCTGGTCGAGCTAGAACGAAGATAACTCACGGAGGGTCTACACAACGTTCGGGTCAGGGCAAGAATCCGATCAAGTGCTACAACTGTGGTACACCCGGGCACAAGAGCAATGAGTGTCCGAAGGAAAGGAAGACGTGCTTTGGTTGCGGAAAGGTGGGGCACTTGCAGACATTTTGTCCGCAGAGGAGGCAGAAGGGAGCTGAGTCACAGCAAGGGTCCGTTAGTCATAACAACCGACCCAGATTCAGACCAGTTGAGGCTCCTAGTCCTTCGACGCAGACAACTGCTCAGAACAAGGGGAAAGCCCCAGCTGCTTCAGGAGGTCAAGGTCAGCGACTCTACGAGATGCGTGAGGTTGATGGACCAAATGCTCCTACTGCTCAAGGTACTCTATACCTTCATTCTACTTCTGTGTGTATACTTTTTTATTCGGATGCTACCCATTCTTTCATCTCGGAGAGTTGCGTAAGTAAGCTAGGATTAGTATAAAGTGAGGCCTGTGAGCCTTTCGTTGTGAACCTTCCCAATAGTGAACATTTAGTTGGAACCAAGCGTCTGTCAGAATTTCCGATTACCATTCAAGGTAGGAAGTTCGAAGCAGATTTGATCTATATAGTCATGGCTCCATACGACATTATTCTCGGTATGGACTGGTTGACGCGTCATGGGGCGGTGATCGATTTCAGTTCAAGGACTGTGTCGGTGTCATCTAGGGGCCAGTTCGTATGCAAATTCAAGGGTCGTAACGACGCTGATAACGGCAAGCTCATCAATGCGATGGCCGCGTGTAAGCTACTTCGACAAGGTTGTGTCGGGTACTTGTGCTATCTGGATAAGCCCAAGAAAGATGAGCCTTCCGTTCTTGATATTCCGGTCATTCGCGAATTTTCGGATGTCTTTCCGGAAGAGATTCCCGGTTTACCCCGGAGTCGTGACGTGGAGTTTACCATTGATCTCGTGCCTGGTACCACGCCAATCTCCAAGGCACCGTACCGGATGGCTCCAGCTGAGATGCAAGAGTTGAAGAAACTACTCGAGGACCTTCTTGAGAAAGGATATATAAGGCCGAGCGCATCACCTTGGGGCACTCCGGTTTTGTTCGTCAAGAAGAAGGATGGATCGTTCCGACTTTTTATCGACTATCGAGAGTTGAATAAAGTCACAATCAAGAATAAGTATCCGTTGCCAAGGATTGATGATCTGTTGGATCAATTGCAGGGAGCAAAAGTCTTTTCCAAGATCGATCTGAGATCTGGTTACCATCAGCTCAGGATTCGTGAGGAAGACATTCCGAGGACTGCTTTCCGGACGAGATATGGTCACTACGAGTTCGTAGTCATGCCATTTGGACTTACCAACGCTCCGGCAGTCTTCATGGATCTGATGCATCGATGTTTCCACCAATACCTGGATAAGTTCGTGGTGGTCTTCATCGATGATATTTTGATCTATTCCCCGAGTGAGGAGGCTCACGAGGAACATCTTCGGATCACCTTGTCAGTCCTTAGACAGAATGAGCTATACGCAAAGTTGTCTAAGTGTGACTTCTGGATCAAAGAAGTGTCTTTCTTAGGCCATGTGATCAATGAGAATGGGGTTATGGTTGATCCCCAGAAGATTGAAGCGGTAGCCAACTGGAAGCGGCCTCAAAATGTGAAGGAGGTGCGCTGTTTCTTAGGACTCGGTGGATATTATAGACGGTTCGTGGAGAGATTTTCTAAGATCGCTCTACCTATGACCGGGTTACTTCGCAAGGTCCATAAGAAATTTGTCTAGGATGACAAGTGTGAGGCCAATTTTCAAAAGCTGAAGAAGTGTCTAACCTCCGCACCAGTGTTAGCGCTACCGGAAGGGAATGATGGTTATGTGGTCTATAGTGATGCTTCAAAGAATGGGTTAGGATGCGTACTGATGCAGAAAGGAAAGGTTATTGCTTACGCATCTCAGCAATTGAAAACCTATGAGGCAAACTATCCGACGCATGATCTGGAGTTAGCAGTTATAGTATTTGCATTGAAGATTTGGAGGCACTATCTCTATGGTGTGAGGTGCCAAGTCTTCACCGACCACAAGAGTCTCAAGTACATGTTCACTCAGAAGGAGTTGAATATGAGACAACGTCGCTGGTTAGAGCTACTCAAAGACTACGACATCGAGTTATTGTATCATTCGGGCAAGGCTAATGTAGTAGCCGATGCATTGAGCCAGAAGACACCGCACGAGACTGTAGTGGCTCTACTCACTGCTCAGACCAAGCTGGACCAAGGGTTGTGCGAGATTGAAGTCTTGTACAATCAACGTCGAGGATACCTGAGTATGCTTGAGATTCAAGCTACGCTACTTGATCAGATCAAGGAGAAGCAGGTTGATGACATGGTCTTATTAAAGCTAAGCAGTGAAGTGATGGACGGGAAAGCTCTCGGATTCGTGATTCAGGAGGATGGATCACTTTGGTTTCAAGACCGGACTTGTGTGTCTGACATTGATGGCCTTTGCCAGTTGGTGATGAAGGAGGCCCATTCGTCAGCTTATTCTGTACATCCAGGCTCTAGTAAGATGTACAAATACCTCATAATGAAATTTTGGTGGCCCAACATGAAGTGGGATGTAGCAGAATTTGTGGCGAAATGCTTGACTTGTCAGAAAGTCAAGATAGAACACCGTAGACCAGGTGGTGAATTGCTACCTCTTCCAGTGCCAGAGTGGAAATGGGAGGATATTGCTATGGATTTCATCACAGGGCTGCCAAAGACTCAAAGTCAAAAGGATGCTATATGGGTAATCATTGACAGGCTCACGAAGAGTGCTCACTTTGTGGCTATCAAGTCAACATGGGGAACCCAGAAGCTATCGGAAGTGTTCCTACACGAGATTGTTCGTTTGCATGGTACTCCAAAGACCATTGTATCGGATCGTGATGGCCGATTCATGTCGAGTTTCTGGAAGGAACTCCACAAGGCCATGGGAACTAAGTTGAGGTTCAGTACTGCGTTTCATCCTCAGACGGATGGACAGTCTGAGAGGACCATCTAGACATTGGAATATATGCTGAGAGCTTGTGTACTCGATCGTCCGACTAGCTGGGAGAACAGCCTATGTCTGATTGAGTTCATATACAATAATAGTTGGCATGCTACCATTAAGATGGCTCCATTCGAGGCTTTGTACGGTCGAAAGTGCAGATCTCCGATTTGTTGGGATGAGAATTCCGACAAGGTTCTGCTCGGATCGGAATTAGTCGAAAGGACTGCTTCGGACATTGCGTTGATTAGACAGAGGATGTTGACAGCTCAGAGTCGACAAAAGTCTTACACAGATCTGAAGCGCAGGAATGCCGAATTCGAGGTTGGTGACAAGGTGTTTGTCAGGGTGTCGCCATCCAAGGGTGTGTTCAGGTTGGGCAAGCGTGGGAAGCTTAACCCTCGCTATGTGGGACCGTTTGAGATCCTTGACAGGGTGGGGTCTCTAGCGTATCGTTTGGCATTCCCGCCATCGACACATCTGGTGCATAACGTGTTCCACGTGTCCTTGTTGAGAAAGTACGTGCTAGATGCGTCTCATGTACGGAGTTAGGAAGACATCGAGATTCAGGCAAATGGTACATACGAAGAGATACATGTGCGTATTCTCGAGCGTCGCGAGAAGCAATTGTGGAACAAGGTAGTACCATTAGTACGGATTCTTTGGTCCAAGGCTGGATCTGAAGAGGTTACTTGGGAAACCTGGGAGACTGAAGAGGATATGCTTAGTCGCTTTCCCGAGCTGTTTTCGGCCTAGTTTCGGGGTCGAAACCTTTTTAAGGGGGTAGTGATGTAATGCCTCGCTTTTTTTTGGTTTTCGGCCAAGTTTCGGGGTCGAAACTTCTTTTTAGGGAGAAGTGATGTAATACCCCCCAATCTTTAGTAAGGGTATTTGGGTAATTTACTCAACCCTCATTCTGTAATCGTATCGTTTTTGGAGAAGTTCGGATTTCTGTATCGAGATTGATCTCTGTAAAATTCCCTGAGTAATATAAAATACATTCGACGTATTTTTCGGGGCTTAGAATATTTGTTTGGGTACAAATATATTTAATATGGGGTTTAAAACCCACGCCAAACCTTTCCCCGGTTAAACAGACGCGGAAAAGTCATTTAGGCGACCGCGACAGCATTTTCACGGCCGCGGAAAAATGGGTTTCAGAAGGGCTGGGCACAGGAATTTTCCGCGACCGCGGATAAAGTTCTGCGACAGCGGAAAACTCCAACACGCCAACGTCGCGTCGCCTGCACCTCGCCGTTCGCGCCACCGTTGATCGTCTGACTCGCTGATGATCTGGGCTGGGAGAGATCCTTCTTTGGGCTATAAATAGAGTCGATTTAGGAGGGTTTATCGGCACCCAAATTTGATATCTCTCTCTCTCTCGTTCGTTTTCTTGCTCGTCGGAGTTCCAAGCCTCGCCGGAATCTTCGAAGTGTCACCGGAGGCCTCGCCAGGAGTTGTAGCAGCCTTGGAGTGGTGCATTGGAAGCACAAGGAAGGTTGGAGTTGAAGCCCTCGCGAATCGAGCCCTCTTGCAACATTGTCGGTGAGTTTTCTCCCTTCGGAGTCGCCGGAGTTCATGGCCGCGACCGCGGACATGAACTGCCGCAACCGCGGATATTAACTGCCGCGACCGCGGTAGTGACAAGGTTGGCCGCGTCCACGGCCGCTGTCATGACACTCGCGGACGCCTTGTCCTCGACGGCCGCGACCGCGGAATCCCAACCGCGACCGCGGATTGCTCTGGCAATCGCGATCGTGGCCTTGGGCATGTCGTTCTCGGTCGGGACCTTCGTTCTTTTGATTCCGTTCGTTCCTTCTTAGATTCGTATCATTTTATTGTCGAATCTAACCTAGGGTTTCGTTATGGGTCGTCGTCGTAGGAATCTGTAATCCGACTTCCGTTCCCGTTCCGGACCCAGAAACCCGTCGTCTTTCAATCGTTCGTCTAGACTAAGGCAAGTGGCGGTTCGCTCTTGCTTATCATTCCATATTTCCATTAATTATCAATTGTTTAATTGTTAATTGAATTGGGATGAACTATTGTTTTCGTTTTGGAACAGATTTTATAAATGATACGATTAAAACATGATATTATTATAGGTTGTATATATTGCTAGAAACAACACTATTATATTTGTTATTACCATGATGGTATTGGTGTGGATTTTATGTGTGAACTTATACATTATAGTTAGAACGAGTATTCGTAGGAATGCTATGTACCTTGCGATGTCTAGTCGTTTCTTTATAACTGGTATTAGGAGGATTTTTCCCTAATACTCTCTCTGGTCATGACTATCCCCTATCCGAGTATAGGAGAGGTGCACACAGCTGGTGCCAAACAATCGGGATTTATTCCCTTCGATATCTCTCACGATGAGATGATATATTCTAAAAGCTTATAACGTAAATGTACGCTTTGTCACTAAAATAAGATAAGTGCCGCTATGCACATAATTAATGAACCTTGGGCGAGAAGTACAACTTGGAACCTCGTCTGGACTTCGATTAGAGTAAGTCCTCCTTCCAAATCTGAATTCGCATTACGCGGTGAGGTTGGTCGTGGACCCAAATGGTCAAGTCTTTTTAAACGCTTGTGTGAAATTATAATGTTCCCGAACAATTGTCATACTTTCCGATAAGACTCAATCTCTTGGAGTCTTCTCTTCATACATTTCCAGTAGACTCGATCTTTATGAGTCTTCTCTTGTTCTTTCTGTTTCGTATATTCCTGTAGAAGTATTGAGGTTTACTATCGTCATCGGCTTTCATTCGAGAAGTGATGAGTCTAACCTAATACGACTACCTTAGAACCTTTCTGTTTTACCCTTCCATAGTCTTTCATTAGACTAACCAACCGGTTATTTTCCCTTGCATGGTTGGCTGGTGTCATCCGTCTCATACGGCACATCAGGTAAACTACCGTTCCGTGAAGGCTAGAATCCGACTATGAAGGCAGATGAAGTTTTTAAGAGTTTTATCCAGGTTGAGGATCTTAGGCGGATGATTGCTTCGATCAAGACCTTATGTTATTTATTTAAAAGACTTCCACTGTATTAAACGTATTCTGTATTTCTGTTGTATTTGGGATTTACGAATGTAATTCCGAGACTTTGGGTTCAATAAAGATTATGATATTTCATATTATCAGTTTGTTTTATATATTGTATAAATTGGTTAAGCCTTGGGTGACTTCGGGAATCTGAGGTCATTGGCGGTAATACTTTCAAGGATATATATTTGGGGGTGTTACAATATAGATGTTCAAGAATATAATGAACATGTAGAGTTCTATTTCTCGCTCATATTATTATATAGCAATATTCAAGTTTGTGGTTCTTTATATTCATGTACACTTTGATGATATTCATGAATATAGGTTCAAGGGATTAATGAATCTAGGCACAAGGTTCATCGGTTTTGCCAAAAAGAAGCCCCAAATTCTAAACATGAAGTGACATGACGATAAAAACAAGATTGATTGTTGTGTATACGCATATTTCATTTGGAGGCATACCTAGGTCAAGGTTTAAAGTATTGTGAAATTTGATTCAAGCATAGCAATATTCATGGTTATTGGATTTACCATTTTTTAATTACTATAATGCAATGTGTTTCGCAACTTTGTTCAATCTAATCTATTTACTACATGCAAACTTCAGGATTTACGTTTATATTAGACTTTATTCTATGTTATTATTAGATATTCTTTCATGTTTAATCAATAAATTCAAATGATTCTACCAGTGTATAATACAACAATCACAACTTTGTGCACGACGATATATGCATGAATATCAAATGTAACCCAATGAATATCGTTCGGAAATTCAAGAAGACTAATTGAATTAATATGAATATCAATTTAGTTAATGTGAATGTATGAAACACGAATATGATTATCAAATATACAAGTTTACCTTGCAGTTCACACAATATGTTTGAAGATCACTTCATATCCTTACAAAAATTACGAGCATTGTAATGCATAGCATGAATAACTGGTCGAAGAACATGAATATCTAGCAGTGGAATTCAAATATCAAAAAAAAATCACTTATATCCAAACCAAGCTACATGTTTTTTTTTATTAGAAACCAAGCTACATGTTCTTAATGCTAAATGCATGAATATCAACTTGCAAAACATGAATATCTAGGAACAGAATACGAATAACAAAATTACAATTCTTATTTGCAAAACTTTGATTTTGTATCATCTTCGTAAAAAACACACTCTGTGTAAAAAATGCACTCTGTGTCAATCTTTGATTTTGTATCTTCTTCTTCTGATATTTCATTTTTGGATACATCAATGTCTTCCTCTTAGCTTTCTAACATGATATCTCCGCTTGAAACATTTTTGTTATTGCGTGACCTTGACATGTGAGAGAAATTGTGAATATCGATACATAATACACTAATATCAGTCACAGATTCATGAATATGCACGTGAAGCATTTAGAATTATCTTAAGAGGAAATGTTATTCATATTTCCATGAACGATATTCACTTCATTAAAAAAATAAAGATTGAATACCAATTCACAATACATGAATATCATTGACAAAATATTGATTATCGTTAAACAAAAACAAATTTCATTATAAATCAACCTAGCTAATCACATCACAATGGAACATGAAATAGATTAACAAATATCAATTTCTACTGAGTGCATATATATTAACAGTTTGTGAATATCAGCATGAATATGATGGAACATGAATAAGATTAACAGATATACAAAGAATATGTAACGATATTCACAAATTTCGTATCGATATGCATAATGTTCATTTTCAACTTATTAAATATATTGATATGCACGATATTCCACTGAATATGCTTATGAACCAAAAGCACAGTGGCTGGCATATGCCGTTTTAGTTCTCGAATATCGTAACCATTTGTATGCATATCAATGCAAAAACAAACTCGTTCTTGTATAATTAATCAAAGGAGACGAACACGATTCCATACATATGGAAACCCTAAATCCCCTATATCATAATCAGTGTGCAATGAAAAACAACCCTAAATCCCTTCAATAATAAACACGTTCGGATAATCATCATTCAGAAAAATCACACCAAAATCAATTTGAATATCCTACAAAACACACGAATAAGAACCCTAAATTATAGTCTACATTCCATGAAACTAACATGAGTATTCAGAATATAACAAACGATATTAAAAAAAAGCGCATATCAATGAACTAATCTTCTTCCATATTCAAGACCGGCGATGGAGAATTATAATATTCGCGTCCGGTGATGGAGGAAGGCGATGGAGTTGAAGCTTGGCGTTGAAGACGAAGACGACAATGGGGAAGATCGGCGTTTTTCAAGCCATTACAGATTGGATATTCTCTCTCCATACAAAATATCCTTACTTGTTTATTTATTTATTTATTTACTAATCATTTTTTAAGAAATCTGCATATGGTGGCCCTTATTTTATGGTAACACACCCACCATATATCTATACAACCTATTAATCCATCCATTTATCTCCTTACATTCAACGCTCCTTATTCATCCACTCGTTTCACCATAAGACTCGTTTTACCTGAGTGCCCCTCTTACATATATATATATATATATATGTATTAATACATACAACGATACATGTATGTTAATATCCCAATACACAAATATGGGATTTTACATAATTACTTAGAGACGAACAAAAATAAAATAAAAAATAAACGAAGAAAATTGTCAGCATATTTAAAAAGATGTGTATTTAATTATCTATATATTTATATTAAAGTTATTTTTTTTATTTTATATGTCACCCTATACATGGACTATGTCAAGTCAGTAAAATTAAATGTCCATTTAGTTTTTGGTCCTTCTATGTTTTACAAATTATATTATTTTTTAACTACATCAATTATTTTATTTATCAGGAAAAACTATCATCCATGTAAAAAAAAATTGCACTATATATTACCAAATAAAATCATCATATTTTCATTACCAAATATACATCCATTCATCATTAGTGTCACTGGTGTATTATGCTCTATAGATATCATTCTATACCGAGAGTATATTAATTAGTATAAAATATATTAATTACCAAATATGTCGAATGATATATACTTTAGGATTTTTTCTATATTACTCCCTCTGCATAAAAAAGATTGTCATTCTAACCTTTTTTTTGTTAAATAAAGATTATCATTTTGCATATTTTGACAATATTTTTCCAATAATATCCACATTAATTAATGACATAAATTAATTATGTTTTTAGGTGAGTGTCTATCCCTCTACACAACTCTTGGAAACACAACAATTGAAAGTTTTAATAATATTAATTGAGATTATTTGTGTCAAATTATAACATTTCTTAATAGTTGTGTCAAACTCTAAAATGACAATATTTTTTTATACGGGGGGAGAGTATTAATTAAAAAAATACTCAAATGCTAAAATTATATGAAATCGCATAGCTAATGTAAGGGTTTTGTTATATATTGTTTGCATATGTTAGATATATTAGATATAACCTATAACTTTAGGGTTTTGTTATATATTGTCTTAAAGGTTTTTTAATCTATATTATGTTATGTTATTTTATCATTATATCGTCTAACGTTTTTTTTTTCTAGCTTATTTAATTGAACCAATTATATGAAATTTCTGATTTACATTCCTTTCTATTCATATAAATCCGCATATTTACCTTTAATTTTCATCATACAATGGACCTTATCAATCTTATAGTTAAGAAATGTTTTGAGGTACACTAGTTTAGTTTTCTTGCATATCCAATAAATATTCAACTTTTTATTCTTATACTCTTTACATAACTCTTTATTTAAATTTTTTATGCATATATTTTTTACCTTAACTAAAATTTCAAAATAGAGAGACCCAACATATAAATTTTAAGGTTCTAGAAAAGTGTAACTAGAAAATAGAGATGAAAATATTAAAGGTGTGCCTTGGTTCATGATAATTTGAATGAATGCAGAACACCAGTTGTACCTCTCGTGTTCATCCTTTCTCTAATGTAAATTACAAACATATATTAATCTGAGTGGTGCTTTTTCTTGGTGGAGATCCTCATGCTCATATTTCATGGTCTCTTTAAGTGAATTTTCTAATCTATGTACTTAGGGTAACTAGTTATTGTTCTCTCTTATGTGTCAATCATTTAGGTATGTTATATGATCAACTGGTCAACTGGTCAACTTACATTGTATATTTACCTATTCACCATTCTAATTTTCTACAAATGACTTCATCTTTTTACCAACACAAAATACATTATCTTCTAATTTTCTACCAAGATTGTAAAGTAAATAAGACAGATTAAGTTATTATCTTTACCTAAATTATGACCCATAATTTATACACCTTTCCTAAGTCCATTTCATATCTATTTCTTCCATATATATTTTGCTACATAAATTATGGAATAAGTTATAGTCTTAGGCTATATGATGATAATAATATTCCTTAGCTATATTTAATTGGTTTATCCAATGGCTTAAGTTATAATCTTTCTTCCATATATATTTCCTTACCTAAATTAATTAATATGTTTGTATGATGATGATATTCCTTCAAAATAAGTTATAGTCTTGGATATAAAACGATAGATGATGATGATGATATAATAAATTAATTATTAATTTTTATCTCTACCACGCTTACTACATACATAGTATACTATTGATAAAATTCTCTTAGTTATTATCAGGGATAAACACATGATTTTAGTTCAGTGGGGAAGAAAATAAACTAGTATTAAAAATAAAATATAAAATACTAAATGTCATAATAGTTTTTTTTTATTATAGTAACATTTTCCGAGGTGTCATATTCTGAAATCTCACAATAATATATTATATCTCAATAGATGACTATACATCTTTTTCAATATACATTTTAATTTCTTACACTAACAACTTGATTAGAGCGTCCTAATAAGCACAAAACATAGAAAATTAAGATGAACAAGAACTAAACTATAATGATATTAAACTTTTAAGCAAGTTATTTGTATTGCATTATAAATTAAATAAAGTCCTTGAAACTAGTTACAAAAAATATGTTAATGGCATGTTTTATTTCAAACAATTTATTTTTCTAATTTTATAAGTCATAATTCATGATTCAAATAATTATTGTGTGCCTTTTTATTACCTTTTGAGTGAAATAAATGCTCAATAACAAGCCTACCTTTATATTTCATTTTTCCAATTCCTAATTAAGAAGAATTATCTTAATTTTTTATTTTTAAATTATTTTTTTATAAATTCAATGGGCCTAGTGGGGGTTGTTGCCCCCACTGGCCCCCAATTGTGTCCTTCCCTGGTTATTATTAAGAGATAAATAAGTAGCGTAATACTACTAATACGATTTATTAACTAATTGATATTATTTTGGTGGAATTATGGATTATAAATATTTTTTTATAACTACATTACTTAAAGTATAATTATTATTATTTATTTAAAATATTATATAAAATTCCGAATTCACATTGTTTTATATTGATATAAATATGCATGTTTTCTTTCAATTGTTATTATACATACACCTTATTAATCTTCCCAGTCAAGAATTTATTATCAAGTACATCAGGTCATTTTTCTTGCATATTCATTAGAAAAATCATTTATATTTCTACTCTTTACATATGTCTTTGTTTAAATTTTAACATGCATATATTGTTTACCTCAGTTTAACGTTTGCGTAAACTTAACGTTCAAACAATACTGACTGGAACCAAGATGAAAGTCAATGGAACAAGAGAAGACAAGTTGGGCTCATTCTATTATGTGGAGATCGTCGACTATGTTTCGCATAAACATTTATCTCGCGGAGGGGGTGTATATTCACCGAAAGCGTTCACTACCATAGTATATATAATATATCTCATATTTTGACCTTATTTATTTTCATTTGTATTTAAGAAATTGTAAATTAATCAATAAAAATATGTATTTCATCATGAAGGGCTGACTAGTTTTCCTAACCATAGTATAATGACAATGTTTTTAGTAAAGGTTATTATAAAAATAGTATTTCACGATAATACTCTAAAAATATCAAAATCAATATGACTTCTTTTACATACTATTGTTATGTTTAACTTAATAATTTTGGACTTATTTAACCATAGTAATTTATTATTTGGTATTTACGGTTAGTTTATGTGACATAATTAAACTTAATTTTGTTTTTATCAATTGATTATTTTATGCTAACTTGATAATAATAAAGAAAAGTAACTTTCGATTCGCATTGTCCCTTTAATTGATATAGACTATCAACTCTAAGCAAACATAATACAAAACTAAAAAAAATAAAATTGGTAGCCAAAATATATATATCGAAAATAAAATGATCCACTTTTCTAGACGATTCCCATCAAAGTGATAAAATGAACCTCAGATGAACAGACCGATGGAATGGAAGAGAAAATGCAATTCAATTTTCTTTTGCCATATCATAAGCTCGATCATATTTTCAAAGTTCACGTTATCACATACACTTGAATTGTCACTGGAGAATTAATCATTTTATTTTCAGTATATAAATCTATTATTTGAAGACTAACTTACAATTTATGAAATTATTATTTTATTTAGTTGATAGTTAATAGTATGTATTATTCAGAGCTTTTTATTCTAATATCAATGAAAACGGATAATTATATTAGACTTACAAATACAATAAAATTTAATAAAAAAGGCCTTGTGCAAGGCGCGAGTTCATCAACTAGTGATTACTCTATATTCCTATAAACGTTTTCTAGACATTACAATTTGACTCGTCAAAAACAAACCCAACCCAACTTTTTTGGGTCGAGACCCTACCCGAAAGTCACTGGGTCAAGAAGGACCCGAACCCGAAGGACCCGACGTGACCCGAATAGTGAATCCGAGCTCGAGGGACGCCATTATTTCATATATTTTATTTCATTTATATTAAGTATTTTGAAATACTTTATTTTATTAAATAATTATATAATATTAATTTTGTAATATAATTATTTTATTAAATTTAAAAATCATAATATTAATCATAAAAAAATTGGCACCTTCGACCCGCTGAGTCAACCCAAACTCGACTCGCCCGACCCGAAAATTGTAACGGACCGATCGATCCGACCCCGATTTGACCCGAACCTGACTTGATCCGACCCGCCCGACCCAGTTAACAGGTCTAATTACAATTAATTAATAATTCACCTCATTTTTATCCAATCAACAAATACAATTTGAATGAAAAGAGTCAAAAGATGCAATTTTCAATAACAGACTCTTAATTCACTAACAAATTACTATCTAAATCCGTAGAATGAGACACTTTTTTTAACAAAAATTATGAGTTAGAATAATAATCTGATCCCAATAACGTGAGTAATAAAGTAAAATATATGCATTTATCAAATTCACAATTGTCAACACGTGTACATAGACTCACTAAATAAGGGGCCCAAAATCATTTATAACACATGATAGAGGGTTGAGATTCGGTGAGGATGGGAAGGGAGAAAAAAAATGAGGACGCATGAGAGCCGTCGGATGGGAAGCAAATAAAATGTCCAGATCGCGTTTCAAAAATTCGGCACGATCGAACTATTCTCGAAAAAGACCGATTCGCGTGCACGCGAAGTGCAGATTTGTGTGCATGCCAAATACACTACGGTGTGCACATGAAATTCATTTTTTGTGTGCATGCATAAAACGTGTGCGTTCATATGGAATGAACAAAACATGTACACATGAAAAGACGACTGTGTACATGCAAAGCAACTACCATTTGCATGCGAAGTATACTAGTGTGTGCATGTGAAAATGACATGTTTGTTCATACGAATTGCACTACGTGCTATGTGTGCATGTGAAACAACGTAAGTGTGTTTCACATGCACATATGAAAATAACATATGTATGCATGCAAAAATGACTCAAAGCGCATACGAAATAACATGTGTGTATACGTATGAAAATCAACGAAAATAACCTACGTGTGTATACGGAAATGACCTGTGTGTGGAAATGAAAACAACGTGTGTGCCTGCAAAATAACTTATGTGCATACAAACTAAAATGCGTGTGTACGCAGGGCGCGTTTTATTTGTAAAAAAATCGACCGTGTCAAATTGTATCCGATTTTTTCCTTGACTGATCTAAGCGCTCTTTTTCTTTATCTGACGGTCTTAAAACGTCCTTACTCTTTTCTAAATCCTCATTCTCACATTATTTTTTCCATGATAGAAACCTCCATAAAATTGCATCACATTCATAATTATTTGTAGTTTCAATGCATTTGGAATGAAATTATGGACGAAAACACAAAATCAGGCAAAGAAATTTGTTTGTCGGGTCCATTGAAGATTGCGATCGAGATCAACGGCCATGTTTTTTTTGACCGCTTGCTCAGAGCTTCGACACATCAGAAAGCCGTCAAATTCTTCAGGAATAGTGGGCCCATCTACACCTGATTCGTCGTTTCCAAGGGCCTCACCTTGATTACGCTACCCATTTACCAGCTTATGAGCATGATAATTCAGCAATAATTATCTCCATTAAATTTACGCGAGGGTTATACAGGTTTGTACAAGGCCTAAGCGTGAGTAGTATCCATGCATACGCAATGCATAACCGTGTACATTGTTTAGGTATCCGGTTTAGTTTTAGAGTTAAAAAAGAACAATTGTGAGTGTATCTGTTTAAAAAAAATGAATTATGTTATCAAAATTAAAATAATGATACTTAGAACTATAAAAAAAATTGTTAGAATGGTTATTTAATAATTTTTATTTTTTTGTATTTTTAGTTTTTTACAATTTTCCCCAATATTTGCTTCATTAGGTTTCAATTTGATGGTAATTAGTTTTTAAGGGAAGTTTATTTGGTTCTTTGATTCTCTTTGGTAGGAAGTAGAACTCGACACGGTTTATGAATCGTCGGTTCAAGGTTTAAGGGAACCTTGAACCAGAACTGAACCGACAAATCCCCAAAATCGGCGGTCCGGTTCAGATTCGGGCGGTTTCTCGTCGGTTCGAAATCCGGTTTCGGTTCGCAATCCGATTAAAAAAATTCATAAAAAAAATAAAAAATAAAAAATAAAATAAAAAAGGGCTTGAATTTAATTATTTGAACGTTTTTAATGTGTTTATGATTTTTATAGTTTTTTTAAGATTTAAGGGCTATTGTAACATTATATGATTTAGGTCAGGGTTTATAGTTTAGGGTCAAGGGTTTGTATTTTAAGGTTTTGTAGAGTTTTTGGTTTATGGTTAGTTTTTTTTATATTTAATTATTTGAACATTTTTTAATGGGTTTATGATTTTTGTAGATTTTTTAAAATTTAAAGGGTAATGTAAGATTTAAGACTCTAGGTTAGGGTTTATAGTTTAGGATTAAGAGTTTGTATTTTAAGGTTTTATAGAGTTTATGGTTTATGATTAGGTTTTTCTATATTTAATTATTTGAACGTTTTTTAACGTGCTTATGATTTTTGTAGCTTTTTTTAAGATTTAAAGGGTAATGTAGGATTTTGGACTCTAGATTAGGGTTTATAGTTTAGGTTTAAGGGTTTGTATTTTATGGTTTTGTAGAGTTTATGGTTTATGGTTACGTTTTTTATATTTAATTATTTGAACGTTTTTTAATGTGTTTATGGTTTTTGTAGCTTTTGTAAGATTTAAAGGGTAATGTAGGATTTAGGACTATAGGTTAGGGTTTATAGTTTAGGGTTAAGGGTTTGTATTTTAAGGTTATGTTTAGTTTATGGCTTATGGTTTAATTTTTTTTTAATTTAATTATTTGAATGTTTTTTAACGTGTTTATGATTTTTGTATCTTTTTTAAGATTTAAAGGCTAATGTAACAATATATGATTTAGGTTAGGGTTTATAGTTTTAGGGTTAAGGGTTTGTATTTTAAGGTTTTGTATAGTTTATGGTTTATGGTTTATGTTTTTTTATATTTAATTATTTGAACTTTTTTTAATGTGTTTATGATTTTTGTAGCTTTTTTAAGATTTAAACGGTAATGTAACATTATATGAATTAGGTTAGAGTTTATAGTTTTAGGATTAAGGGTTTGTATTTTAAGGTTTTATAGAGTATGGTTTATGATTTAGGTTTTTGTATATTTAATTATTTGAACGCTTTTTAATGTGTTTATGATTTTTGTAACTTTTTTAAGATTTGAAGGGTAATGTTACTAATGTAGGATGTAGGACTTTGGGGTTTATAGTTTTAGGGGGTTTAGGGTTTTAATGGATTTTTTTTTAAAGTTTTTTTTTCCGAATGAACCACCGATTTATGAACTGAGTTGGTAAACCGGTTCAACCAAGTCTTGAACCGGAACCTGAACCGGCCGAGACCTTGAACCGTTGGTCCGGTTCCGGTTTGGTTCAAGATTTGACCCGGTCCGGTTCACCGGTTCCGGTTCAGGATTGTCTAGCTCTAGGTAGGAGGTAGTATATGTTAGATGATCAATATAATTTCCACCAAAATTGACCCTAACATGTAAAATATATATAAAAAATAAATGTATCAGATCCAAATTAAAATACAAAAACAAACTCTAAATAAAACTAATCATGTGCCGAGTCGGTTCCATCCCCTCGCTCATCTTCCCCTGCACCACTACCGTGACCATGTTCATACTGTGAGTCCCTAAAAACGTGTGATACACGTTAAGGTGGATCAGACACCGGGTCAGTGTCCCCTACCAATATCTGGATGACACTGAGAAGGTGCGCCATTTCTTCATTAGTGATCTTATCGGTATCCAACCGGGCCCGTGTCAACCCGAGAACCATCTGGGCCCGCTAATTAACTTAAATATGTTAATATCACGTATACTAATACATAAGTAGTATAGTAAGCTTTGAAAAAAAAGATAATATATATCGTAGCGATGTCAACTATTGGAGGTCAGCAGATAAGAGGTCCATCCTGTTAGAGATCTTGTGGCGGGGAGGTAGGATCTACGGATGGGTGAGTGATCTCCAGAAAATAGTCCATATAATGGATGTCACAGTCCCAGGGCCACCTACACCGCTCAAACGCATCAATATCGAAGAGATGACTGTCGCGCTCTGCCCAGGTAGGGTATTCTCGTCTGAGGAACTCCACCTTGTAGCCCGACAGAGATACCAATCTGGTCGCCTTACTTGGTTGAAACAGAGTTGGAGGAACCACATGCCTCAGACCGAACTGTCGTAGCACCAGGCTCGGCATGTACGCTTCTTGGACATCAAGGCAACGGATGATACCATCGAACTTGGATCCCCGGTGGGTAGTCTTGAAATCCACCTCTGGGTCCCCCACCTCCGGGTGTTTGCCTCCTACTCTCCAAGGCATTCAATAGACCTATTTGCATTGATGAGAGTGGTTTCTAAGTCGGTTACTATGGACGTTGGCTTTTCTCCCACAAATGTATATAGGTTCTCTAGCCTTTCTATCATAAAAATGTAATGAGGCATGTCCTCCCCCTTAGTAAATGCATAGACAAAGTTGAACGTCTTGTCGGTGGAGAAAAAACCAACAATCTCAACAAAGTCATGCCATACCTGTACATATATCAAATCATAATATGATTGCATAAATAACAAAAACAATGACATATTAAAATTCATTAAACATGCACCTATTTGTCTTGTATGTGCTATCGACAACAACGACGTATTGGAATAGCTTCAGCAAATGCAGTGACTTTGGATTGACAAAGAATAAGATATCCACTTCATTAGTATGCTAGTAGACCCGGCAAAATATGACCCGACCCGGCAACCCGACCTGACCCGTCTAATATTTTTAGGGTTGAGACCCGATCCGAAAATCAATGGGTCAAGAAAGACCCGAATTCGATGATCCGAATAAATCTGGGTTTCATATGACCCGATCCGTTGGGTTAACCGACCCGACCCAATCATATGTATTACCTCATTTATAATGAATATTATACAACTTTTTACTAAATAGTGATATAATATTGATTCTGTTATTATTATTTTATTATTTAAAATATTATTTTATTAGTAAAAATAATATTTTATTATTAAAACTATTATTTTATTATAAAATTTATTGTAAAAAATCATTAAAAAAACTGACACTTTGGACCCGTTGGGTCGACCTGAACCGGCACTAAACCCGGTAGGACCCGACCCAATCAACCCGTAATTGTTAACGACCCGATTGACCAGAACCCGATTTAACCGGAACCTGGTTAGCCAAAACCCGAACCCGACCCGATTGCCATGTCTATATGCTAGTATACACTTTGTACCCCTGTTTTTCCATGAATGTTAGCGTCCATTGAGTTACTGTCAATTCTCCACGATCCTCGAATTGAATCTTCTGCCAAAAGTTGTTGATTTGTTTGTTGGATGTCACATTTCGGGGGTATTGATTCTGAAGCTCAGAAATGATTCATCTTGGCATCAATCTCATAGCGGTCCACCTCCTTACCAAGGCCGCCTGATCTGGGTTCATTCGACCCATATATGCATGCCCAAGGAAACTAGTAGGAAGGGCATGGTTGTGGTGTCCGTTAATGACACTAAGCTCCCCCCCATCTTTTTATCTTTGTTTCTGAATCTATACTCATCCTAAACCCAACCAACATAATTGTACAGTTGCACTTCTTTGTGTTGGTTCTCATCCCATGGATGTTTTTAGGTTTATACTTACTAAATTGCTCCAATTCAGCTTCAACCTTCTACGATTTGAGTTTTGATTGACAATAATCATCATCAATTCCCGACCCTTTTGTTTGACCCATTTGATCATTTCCTCCCGACTATCCCATACCAAGTCTACAGAAAAAGCCATCTGAGTAATCTTTCGTCTGTACCTATTTACAGTATGTTTCATTGTTTAGATAAATTTCACAATGATTCCTCCTTACACTATATGCATTTAATTAAGTACGGAATTTTCGCCTGGTACCCTCGAGGTTATGCATAATTCGCGAAATACCCAAAGGTTTGATCATTTTTCGCGTGGTACCCCTGACTATTGTCAAAATTTTGCCAAATACCCTTCTATCTTATAACCGTTACCAAAACGTTAAATCATTTTAAAAAAAAAAATTAAACCCTCTCTTTTATTTTTGGTAGAAAAAATTAAAAATTAAACCCTATCTGACTCACCCCTTCTAACATATCGTTTACCTGCCCTCCCTAGGTTTCCTCTCACGATTACTTCAAAATCCTTCTCTCAACGCAATCCCAATCCAACCAATTCTTCCTCTCCGCTGGCGAATTCCGAGCTCTCTCTGTCCAACAATGGCGACCATTCCTCTCTCTCTCTCTCTCTCTCTCTCTCTCTCTCTCTCTCTCTCTCTCTCTCTCTCTCTCTCTCTCTCTCGCAATCCCAGCCACATCCCCAAAACCATCTCTCCCGAGCTCAGTCGCCAGTTTCCCCAATTTCCACTCTCCCAAACCCCTATCCTTCCCTCGCCGACGACTCTCTCTTTTCCCGCCGCCGCCCTCCGTCGTGGCCATCGAGAAGGAGTCGATGGAGACCGAGGCGCCTCCGACATTCCTCCGTGAGTCGGACGGATCTTCTTCCTCCTCGGATGCCTCTGTTCGATCGAGGTTCAAGTGGATGATAAGGGATGCATAGGACACGGTCTGCAAGGCGATCGAGGAAGTTGACGGCGTGGGGAAGTTTAAGGAGGACGTGTGGTCGAGGCCTGGCGGCGGTGGCGAGATTAGTAGAGTTTTGTAGGATGACGGGGTTTGGGAGAAGGACGGGGTCAACATGTCTGTTGTGTACGACGTTATGCCCCCTGAGGCTTACAGGGCTGCCAAGGCCGCCGGATCCAAGCCCGACCCCGTTCTTCGCCGCTGGCATCAGCTCGGTAATTTCCCCCTTTTTGAGTTTCATCTACCAAACCTTTTCCATCTACTGGTTGAATTGATAGACATTTGCGGCTGGATTGTGATGAATTTTCGGACAGGATGATATAGTCATTTTAACTGTATGCAATTTGTCATTTATTATACAGGGTTTAATTTTGTTTTTTTAATTGATTTAACTTTTTGGTAACGGTTATAAGACGGAACGATATTTGGAAAAAATTGACAATAGTTCAGGGGTACCACACAAAAATGTTAAAATCCTTGGGTATTTCGCGAATTATGCAAAACCTTAAGGGTACGAGGCGAAATTTCCGAATTAAGTAAATATCTACTCAAGTTAAAACGAAATAGTTATACTAAGTATATAAGAAAAACTACATTTTGTAATTATAACACAAAAAAAAATTAACTACATAATTTAATAATTAACTAAGTATAGAAAAATGAACTACATGATATAATTAAAAAACAAAAAAATTGAACTACATAATTTAGTAGCTACACTAATTATATAAAAATGAACTACGTCATATAATAAAAAAATTGACCTACATAATTTAATAATTACACTAAGTATATGAAAATACACTACATAGTCTACATCATATAATTAAAAAAAAACAAATTGAACTACATAATATAATAATTACACTAAGTATATAAAAGTTAACTACATCATATAATTAAAAAACAAAAAATGAATTATGTCATAATGTAATAGCTACACTAAGTATAAAAAATTAAACTACATAATGTAGTATCTACACTAATTTATTAGACGGGCTAAGTCGAATGAAATACATCATTTAATTAAAACACAAAAAAATAAATAAACTATAATTTTAAATAATACATACCTCTTCAATTCTATCATTCAATGACATTTTTTCTTACAAAAGGCTTTTGAGAGGATTTAGATGAGAGTGTGAGAATTTTAGATGTGAATGTGAGTTTTATAGCAAAAATTTCCAAGAATTTTCTCCACTCCAACGGTCGGATTTTCGACCATTCGAGTGGAGAAAATGGCTACGCTTATGCTATGCGTGAGCATGAGCATGACAATTCCCCAATCCAACAGTCACACTTACGTGGTGTGTAAGCGTGACTGTTTTATCCAATTTTTGGATAAGTTTCATGCATACGTTTAGCGTGAGCGTGACTTTTTATTTTTTATTTTGGATATCCGTTACACAGTTTCACAGCGTCATGTTTACGTTTTTTGTAAACGTGACTCAGACTCACGCTCACGCAAACCGTATGCGTGACGTTATGGGCTTATTTAGCAAAACAAATGAGCGTAGCTAGCACCACCCTAAATTTATCTAGAAAATTCCATGGGAAATCCACACAATTATTACTAACATTCAATCTTCACTTTGTTTTGATTCTGTTTCAATTTTTCATTGCCATCGGGAGAGCAACAAAGCATCCGACTATCTTGCCACACATGATACTAGCCCTACATATGGCATGAACTTCATTCGGACTTCTACATCGATAGGACTTACAACATCTGAGGTGTATACTGCTAGACAAGAGCTCATTAAATTTGAACTCCATATATGAGGTTGTTTCTAAAAATCTTGTAAAAATCACCCGTTGCGATGATTTTGGCCTGCCCTTAAACTAAAAGGGGTAATGTTTGTCTTGATCCAAAAAAAATGCAAATAAAAGGAAATAAAGTAGAACAGTTTTGAGGCGGCTCTTCTTTTTCGCAAAGAAAACATTCTTGGATCGTTCACAATGGCCGTTTTTTTTACCGATTTTGACCAACCTTTTTTGCTTTTTCTCTCATCCACATCATTTTTAAAATACTCATCTATTTTTTCTCCACATTCATGGTTTTTTAACCCTGGTTTTTTAACTATAACTTTATTTATCCATCAACTATTTAATGACATAATAATAATATAAAATCAAAATTTTCAAAGTTTAAGATGTTAATTAAAAGATATATAGTGTTAATATGGTATAATATTTATTAAAAATAAAAAAAAGATAATTAGAATGTTTTGAATTTGTTAAATACATTTTAAGTTTTCAATTTTATGTACACATATACTTTGTGTACCTAAATTTGTAAAATTAACTATTCAATTGACAATTTAAGTTATAAATTATAATAAATGTAAAAAACACTTGACTTTATTTAAACTGGAAAACATGAAAATACGTAAAAAAAATAATGAAATTCTAACAGCACACACAAATACTTAAAACTCAATTAGAAATGAAATCATACACAAAATTACTAATTTCTGACATAAACATGTCCAAACTTCTACCATATGTGCTCAGCCAAGTCATCTTTTAGTTGTTGGTGAGTATTCCTATTCGAAGTTGCACTCGAGTGGTTATGTAGTCCATCATGGAAGTTGGTCGATTAGTTTAGTGTGTGTTGTCACTAAACTGAATTGCTCAAACTGAGATACATCATAATACAAACTATATGTATCTTGTTCATCCTCCACTATCATATTGTGTAATATTATGCATGCTCTCATTTTCTTAATAATGAGTTCAATGTCTCAAGCAAGTGTTGGGTTTTTCACTATGGCAAATCGAGCTTGAAAAACTCCAAAAGCTCGTTCCACATCCTTTCAGTATGCCTATTGATAACGAGAAAAACATTTCACCTTATCCCTTCGTGGAAGTCGAATTGAAGGTGAAAATGTAGCCCATGGTGGTTAATTACCGCTAGTGAGATAGGAACTCATGATATAGTCATGGTGATTGGTGGTAATATTCACTGGTGGTGATATCCCTTCCAAAACATCATCAAACACAAGAGAACGATCAAGAACATTAATGTCATCACACTTACTAGGTGATCCAAAGAATGAATGATAAATCCATAAATCATATGATGCAAATGGTTTTAAGATGATTTTCGGTTTTCCATGACGAGTGAGAACTAGCATGTCCCTGCAATTGGACAATTCTTTCATTTCCAATGCATATAGTCGATGCTACCAATCATTCTAGGAAACCCACGCACATCTCCTACATGAAAGAGTCGTTGCATGTCTTTTGCATGTGGTTTTTAGAGGTATGTAGTCAATTTTTTTTTCCAGGGTAAAAACGAATTTAAAATAACACAAAATCAACAAAGTTGGCTTTTTTCTCCAGCCTTGATCTGCATCAAATCCAACGGACACTAGCACACTCCCATGCTTTCAGCAGCATTCGACACGTGGTACCGGTCATTGTTTGGACCGCTTTTTTTTAACCGCTGTGTTTTGGCTCGTTTCACCTCGAAACAACGTCGTTTTTGCTCCATTTTGCCGAAAAAAATTCAGCAAACAAACGCAACTTTTTTTCTCTTGGATTTTTACAGAGCAACTTCCATCTTAGTTTTTTTAGCACAAATCCATTGTTGCTAAACAAATATTATTTTTAATGCAAAAAAACGCATAATTGTGGATGGTCTTATATTTTATAACCATTCTTACATCATCAAGTCGTTAAATCATTTTCTGGCCTTATGTCTAGGCCTGCAGTATCCAGTCGAATGTTTTATTTGTAAATAAACGAAAGTAAAATCATTATTTATAGGCATTAGTGAAACATTACATGTTTGTTTTAGAAAAAAATATAGTGATTTGATGTACTAAACAATTATGATTCATTGAGGAACCACAGACTTCGATACTTGGACAAATAAAAAACAAACGTCCAAATAAAAATAGAACAAGTGAACACTGTTTCGGATAAACAAGGTTTTTCGATCTAAAATTTGCTAGAATGAGGGACAATCTAGTTGAAGTATCACTGTCTAATTCTAGATAAATAATATTATACAAAATTACAAGATTTAGTAGCACGAATAACACGAAAATGCAAACTTATTTCCACTATTCAGATGAAGAATACAATTGCAAATGCTAGAATGCTTGAGTACGATCTTGAGAGCTAAAGTTGAGAGCTAGTCGGGTAGAAAATGCACAAAATAAGATAATCTTTTCAGATCTTTCTCCTTTCCTTATATACTCCTATGTATTGAATTAATTCCAACATTTAATCCCTTGATTTCTTGGATTCTGGAGACATTAAGGGAGTATCTTTCAGGTGTAACAACCATCTTAATTTCCGCAACCGATTCAAACTTCAGCCTACATCAACTGACAAATTCTTTGGCTTCTCTGTCCAGGTCGTGTCATCTACACTCTACGATTCGGTCAACTCGAGTCTAGTTGGGTCGAATGCTAGTCTTTGAACTCTTTTTCTTGATCAAACCCGAATTGGGCCAGACACTATTTCTGGGCCCAACAACTGCCCCAAAAGAGAAGGGGCAAAATTGGGGAAAACTGGACTATACCGCTTCTCCTCTTTTCGAAGTGACATGATTTTTCTCAAGCGGATCTGCAGAAGATTCGTGCCACGTGGTGACCATCGAAGGTTTTATGGAAGATTTGTAAGATCAAATGTCTATCCGGTACAATTGCAGGTTTAAATTTTCTTAACTTGATGGAGATTGCTCCATTCCTTCTACCTTTTTTCAACCACGACTCTTGCTCCTTAGGTAATTTATTTTTGCTTGCTAAGTATCTTTCAAACATCTGACTTGCTTGCTTCGGAAATCATTTCAATGACAAAAAGGATCGAGGTCGATGTCGGATGTTTGACGAACATGAGCGGCGATTTCACTTCTCAAGAGATATTAGTTTCTAATGAATCGAAAGCGGGGACCTTGACTCAGGTCGAATTGAGGAGGATTCTGGAGGTAGGTAAGTTCCTAATGTCGACTGTCATGCGCCTTTCTCTCCCTCCTGAGAGTTGATGGGAAGAGAGAGGGCTAGATATGCTTTTATGAATTTCCATTCAAAATTGGCCATAACCCCCCTTTCTTTCTTGTTGTGAGGAATCTCATGGCTTTCTTTCAATTGGCGTCTTGTCAATTAATGCCCCAAGCATGGCATTTTTTAAGAGTTATCGACCTTCTAACGATGAAGTTGGGAGCTTTTGATATTGAAGATTTGTGGCACACCTATTATCTGGCTACATGGGGAGCGTCGCGTTTTCAACAGCGTCGGCGACCAGATCTAGAGCGATTGTTGAGCAAGTGGATGTAAACAATCGAGGTTGGAGATTACTCTTTTTCTTCGTGGAACGCAAATCGATGGAGATTGAAATCGACTTCTCTTTCTTGCACGACAATTTGCGTCTTACGGCAATAGTAAATTTCTCGAAATATTATTTTCTTCCCTTTCTATTGCACTTTTGCTCACGTGTTTTGTTGTGTAGTTCCTGAAGCGGATAGTATTGGGCTAGAGTTTAGCGAAGTCACTGCGATCTTGCTCAGGGTTCCTGCCAAGGAAAGGGTTTTCCTTGACGTTAACTATCTGCACAAGGTGTACACAACCTCTGTCAATATGGATGTTCTAACGACGATTAAATCTCATGGTAACTTTTCTTTTTTTTATCACAAGTATGTGTTTGGTTGTCTTTTCTCTCGTTTGTTTTACTTCTTTTTTTTTGTTACATTGGTAGTTTCTCAGTGATATGGTGTTCGACTGTTCGTATAGTCGGAAAAGATTTAATCGACCAAAAAATGTTAGTCATGAAATCCAAATCGTCGGCTCTTGTCAAGGTTAGGATTGTGTATTCTTTTGTTCCGCAACCATTAGGTTTGAAGTAGAAGGCGATTGTGCTTGGTGCCTTGGCTGCAGATAGCGACGTTCAGAGGCTCCTTCATGATCATGTTTTTTCCCATGACGACAAGATGAATGCGGTTTTGGAGACGAAGCCGACTACTGAGTTGGTTACGAGGGATGGCTTTTAGCTTGGAAGGTGAGAGGTTTCTTTTGCTTATTTGTGTTTTTTTCATTGTTTTTTGTTCAGGCCGTTTTTTACTTTTGTTAGCATCTTTTGCAGACGCTACAGTATGCCATGTCGGCGTTGTTTGTTGTGGATTGGATGCAAGCTGACCATGTGGAGGAAAGGGATATCTTGAAGGGACAAATTGAGGACTTCTCCCACTGTTTGAAGTTAGCAGAGAAGAAGTTAAACAAATGTAAGAAGGTGGTGACTAGGTGGAATGATGCCCAGTGCCAGATTGCCGAACTAGAGGGTGAGGTTGTTAAAGGAGGATCAGGATCGTTATGCTCAAAGTGTTAGGGATCTTATTACTTATTTTTCATTACAAGCTCCTATCAAGATGATGGAAGAGTTTGCTCAGAGTCATCATGAAGCATGGGACCTGGATGAAGAGAAAAGGAAGATGGACGTGTTGTTTCCTCCGGAAGTCGGTGAGCTGGGTGAAGAGTTGTTACGCCTTGCTGGTCTTATGAGAGAGTTTCCGGAGGGTGAAGAAGAGGGAGGCAAAGTGAATCATCAAGATGAGGCTATGTTGGGAACGAAGCCGATCCTTTCCATTTCCCGGTATCAATTCCTATGGATGCAACTGAGCAGCCTAGGGGGTCACAAGTATCATCATGAGTTTGGGGATTTCTAGAGTTTGTGATTTTTTGTGCTGTTGTGTGTAGGGTTTGAATTTGAACTTGTTGCAATGCCTTGTCGAGGTGACAAGATGAACATTTTGTAACCCATTGCGGTGATTGGGGATAATGGTTTCGGCGACCCGTCTTCGTGCGTCGTATTTTAATTATGTACTAGGATTGCATATGTATACCTTGTTTTTGCTTGTATGTTGTCTTTGTTTTGCAGGTGGCACCAGTCGACTGATGAGTTGAAAAAGATGCACGGGTCGAGTTGCAATTGTCGGTCAAGTTGACTTGTAAGTTTGTTTGTTTGGTCAGTTGTACAAGTTGTTGTGTAGTAGAGAGGAGTTGTATATTGTAATGTCAACTCTATACCTTATAGAGGTGACTCTTTGTATTTGTGTAGCAGTTGTACCTCGACTCTCCCTGTATCGATCGGTCATGTAATGTAGTGTAAGCGCTTATAAAATATGTTGTGTTGAACGACTTGATGACTCGAGCGTTTGTTGATTGCAACATGTTTTATTTGATGTGCAAAGAATTACAAGGAGATGATGATGAAGAGGCGAGTGAGATGGCCGCTAGTAAGATATATCGAAGAAGCCAACGACGATCAAGAGGAAAAGAGACGCCACCCGCATAGAGAAATCGAGACATCGTCGAGAGAGAAGTCCAAAGCGGGGAGCTGATTAGAGGTGTCTAGGACAGATGATCGAGAAAGGGAACATGTGAAAACATAAGGCTCTCCGTGTAATTATAGCGCTACTTACCCTAAAAGCTTTATAAGTTGTAAAAGTAAACATTGCTCTCTTTCAATAAAAGCCTTAATATTATTTTTATTTTCTTTTATATAAAAACACAAATAAACTAAAGCGCTCTTGAATTAAATGTGATAAGAGTTATTTTACATTTCATAGTGCTACTAAAAAAACTGCTAAGAGAACGAAAATCCGGTTTGTTTAAAAAATTCTATTTCTTGGCAGTTATTGATATAAACCTCTAAGCATTTTGTATAATTTTTTGTGGTTTTTCTAACCACTTTACTATTAGCGCTATATATGAGAATATCTATACTATTCCCAGTATTGGCACATAGACTTAAATATAGTATTAGAGTAGGTTTGATTTTGGTTCCGCTACTTGGATAGATTGAGTTTAGCTATAAACAGATTGAAATGCCCACCCACATCCGTTTGTCCAAGTGTCAACTAGGCCAAGTGATATGACCATGCCTCCCATGATGGCCCAAGAAAAGAAAGAAGCCATGAGCCTACGCTCAGAGGGCCCAGTGACAAGGTCTAGGTCCAAGGCCATCGCCGCCGCCGTCGCGTCACTTGTCGCACGCGCCGTCACTAGCCAAGGAAGCCCAGACGCCAACCCAAGACTCGTCGTCCTCGCCACCATCAAGAGTGAAACAACGCGTTCTTCAGAGCCGACATCGCGTGCACCCACTCGCGAGGCCATCGACCCTTAGTCGTTGTTCCTCGCGGTGTTTGTACTCATTTAACGCGTTCTTTAAGACATTTTCTATATTTGGTATTTCCAGCTTTGTTTTAGATAGTTTCTGTTTTGGGGCGTAAAGATCGGACGACCTGAATCGCCTTAGACGGGGTAACTAGTCGATCGGATAATAGAAATCAAACCAAACCAAGTAGACGATCAACCAATAAAGTAGGAATACGAAATAGCAAAGTAATTTTATTGATATATTGACGATTGAGTCGGATCAAAGTACAACTTATCGTTGGAGGACAAAAGATCGGATCGGATTCGACCGGTGACCCTGAGGCTCGACCGGTGGAGATTGAGCGAGGTTCCGAGGAGAATAAGCTGGAATGGGTTTATCCTTTTTGTTCTTCTCAGAGCAAGTCAGTGGATGTGTGTTGTAATCGTGTGTCGTTCTTTGCTTCATCGTGTTCTATATATGGTAATCATTCCTTGTCGTCCGTTACTCTTTTCCTACCATATCTCTCATTCAATCTGGGCGAGATTTTTGGGATATGCTCTTGATTACCATCTTTATGTCTGTGTTTAATGTTATGGCCGATGCCATTGATCGAGCATTTAATGCTTGGGCGAGATCTCCGGAGCTGGCCGAGTGCTACTTGTCTGCAGGGTGTCCGACGCTTCTTTCTGGTTTCCCTTGGGCTCCGATTTTGTTTGGTTCTGGGCCCAACTTACTCGTCTGATCCTCTTGGAGAATGATGGGCCCAACAATAGCCCCAAGTTGTTTTGGGCTCAAGGCTACTATAGGGTGGAGTCCAAACAACTTCTCTTCACACGATCTCCACCTTCCGATTTTGGCGCGTCAGACAAGGGCTACGTGGCAGAAATCGCGTGGCATGATGGGACATTTCTGCAGCCTGTCGTCTCCCTCCATAAATTCAAACCAGCCTTTTGCCGATTTGACTTCATCTCCTTCCTTCGTTTCTTTATCTGGTAGGTCTTCTCGGGTTTTTCAGAGATTGCTCTTCGATTTCCTCCTCTCTCTGTTTTGGAAATGGTCTCCAATGAGGCTTCTGAGTCGTCTGCGACTCGATTGAACTCGAGTAAGAACGAGGTCCCCCCCCCTTTTCATTTTGAAGGAGGCAAACGCTCTGACGAGCACGTTGTCGTAGGCGGAGTTAGAGCAGATCCTCCAAGTCGGAGGCTTTCCTCCTGGGACGGTCGTGAGGCTGCCGCATCCGGACGAGAGGGCCGATGCTCACTATGAAGGATGGGTTTGCTTCTACGCATACCCGTTTAGGATGGGCACAAATTTCCTTTCTCTCCTCTTGTCAGGGACTTCTTAGCGACTCTGGCGCTTGCGCCATGTCAAGTTATGCCACAAGCGTGGCGGATCCTCAGGGTTCTGGACCTGTTGAATGTCCAATCTGGGGCTGGCTTTAATTTTGCCGCCTTGTCGTACAACTATTCGCTAGGGTCGACGAGTTCTTCCCGTGTTCAACTGCGTATCCGACCGGGTCGGAAGCCTCTGGTGATCAATCTGGACGTAAACGACCGTGGATGGGGGTCGAAGTTTTTCTTTGTCGAGCGTTCGTCTATGGAGAAGGGGGGTGACTGTTCGTTCCTATTGTCGGAGTGGCGAGTCGAGAGTATGTGTTCGATCTCTCTTTACCTATTTTTTATGTGTCTTAACCCCTTGTTTTAACTTCTCTTTTTTGTAGTTCTTGAGGCGGAAGAGCTGGAAGTTAACGCTCAGTCGGAGGGCCTGTCGAAGATCATCCTCAGCATCCCTGCGTCAGAGCGGAAGTTCACAAACGTCAACTTGTTATCGATCTCCCCTACTACCCAAGATGTCATGTCAATTGTCTCGTCATCTTGTGTCAAGTGTAAGTTTCGATTTCTTGTGTATATGTGTTTTTTATTTCGTCGTCTGTTTGTGACTTAATGTATTGTCTGTCGTGTCAGCGTCTCCGGCTGGTCGGTCGAGTGCTCGTCTGAAAGGAGTGTCCGGGAAGGGCTTGATAGAGCAGAAGAGGGCAACGGCCAAAGCTTCGTCGAGTAAATCGACGTCGGCGGAATCATCGCTCTCGGCCAAGGTCGGCTCGAAAAGAAAGGTGGGCGCCTCTTCTGATGACGTGAAGGCGGTGGAGACTTCAAAGAAGAAGGGGACAGCCGCTCGAGGAGTCGAGAAGATCGATGCGGTTGGTCAATCGATTGCCGACCTCTTCCATGCCCAGGACCCGACTTTGAAGTCTGAGGTCGACGACGTCTCTCCCCTGGACTGCATTAGTGAAGCGGGATGCTCCGCGTGGAGGGTAAGTCGCCTTGTCGTGTCTTTTTCTTGTTTTGCAGTCTGGATGAAACTTTGACTGGCTCTGTTTTCTTTTTTTTAAAGACTTTTCAGTACCTCTTGGGGGCGTATTCTGGTGTCAAAGTAATGGTCGCTAAGGCCGAGGATAGGGCTGCTAGGTCAGAGTCCGACCTCGCGTCTTTGAAGACCAAGTTGGAGGGGGCTGAGAGTCGTTGCAGGGAGGCTGAGCGCCACTTTGTCAGGGAGCTGAGGAATTGCCAAGATGACTTGGACGTGTGTCGGAGAGAGATTAGCGAGAGCCAATCGGGTGTCGAAGAGAGGGTGAAGTAGGGTCGGATCGAGGCTGGTCGGATTGCAGGCGACGTAGGCGCTTTTTACGCGCTGAAATCACGTGTCGAAATGATGGAGGAGTTCGAAGAGGGCAAGCATGGGACCTGGGATTTGAAGGCGGAGAAGGAGACCATGGATACCCTATTTCCGAAGGGAAATCCGGGCTCAGAGCTTTTCCACTTGGCCGGCGTCGGAGAGGACTTTTTGGATGAAAGTGCTGGCGAGGACGAGGCCCACTCTGGTGACACCAAGCCGATCGATCCCCAACCTTCTCTTGTCCCAGCCCCTGTTGAAGGTAATGTTGCCGACCCCGATCCTTGATTTGTTTTTCTCGTAGTCTGACTTGTGATCCCACCTGTGTGTGGGTAAGATATTCTCCGTTTTGGCAACTCGTCCACCATCGCGGGTCGTAGAGTGTTTTTAGCGGATGACTTGAAGTCCTACATGTGTGTAGGCGAACAATGTGTTTTGGCGACCCGTCCACCATCGCGGGTCGTATATTTGTAAAAATGTTTAGACTTTTATTTGATGTAATTGTTTTTACAAAGGATAGTACATTTGTGTGTTCGTACGCTTCGTCGGACTTTCTAGAGAAGTTTGTTGTTTGACGCCTTTATTTTGTATATCGGGTTCGCCCGTGTGCTCTGTCGAATAGGGCTTGCCGTATGTATGTGAAGAAGAAGGCCTGTAAATGTATGTGTTTGTGTTTAGTCATGACTTTATGCCGAGGAGGAAAAAGCAATATATTTCTATTGCGTAAATGTAATAAGGTGTCTTAACCTTATGTATTGTGTAAGGCGGGCGGTGTGCCGACGTGCCTGTGTTGTTCATCTCCCCGTGTTCCGATCGATCGTGTAAATGTAGTGTAAGCGCTTTTGTTTGTGACTGGATCCAGTGTGTATGTTGATGTCGTCATGTACTTAGGTTTGCAAGGAGAATGTCCTTACTCGATGTAAATGCCCAGTTTCAAGAAATAGAGTTATGCTTGCGATAACAAGTAATGCATGATAGGTGAAAGGGCGTTAGTGGCTTACCTTACTAGTTTAGAAGTGGTATAACTTTAGGTGTGTTGCGTTCCAACTTCTCGGGATTGGTCGTCCGTCTTTGTCTTCTAGTTGGTATGCTCCTTGTCCGACTACTTCTTTGATTAGATAGGGTCCTTCCCACTGAGGTGCGAGCTTTCCGTCGGTCGGGTTCTTGGTGTTCTGGAATGTCTTTCTGAGGACCCAATCTCCAACTTTAAATATTTTGGCTCGAACGTTCTTGTTGTAACTTCTTGAGACCTATTGTTGGAATTTGACCATTCTAATTCTGGCTCTTCTCTAGCCTCATCTGGTGTGTCCAAGTTGTGTGCTAGTTCGACGTCGTTCTGCTTGTTCGTCTGAAGGCTGTAATGAGCAGTTGGAACCAATAACTCGAAGGGGATGACTGCTTCGCTTCCTTAGACGAGTGAGAATGGCGATTGTCCGGTCGCGTTCTTTGGAGTGGTCTTGTCGGACCAGAGAATGAATGGGAGTTTGTCTGCCCATTTGCCTTTAGCCCCTATGAGGCGTTTCTTGAGGTTATTGATGATGATTTTGTTACTGGACTCGGCTTGTCCGTTGGATTGTGGATACTGAGGGGTGGAGGTGACCAATTTGATGTTCCATTGGTCGCAAAAGGCTCGAGTCTTATGACTGATGAACTGGGAGCCATTGTCGCATATGATTTCTGATGGGACGTCAAATCTGCACAAGATATTGCATTTTATAAATGAAATGACGTGTTGATATTTTACCTCTCGGTATGCTTCGATACATTTAGAGAAATAATCTATCATGGCAAGGAAGAAGACTCGTTGACCCGACGCAGGTGGGAGTTTCCCGACGATGTCCATTCCTCATCTCATGAAGGGCCACGGCGCCAGAGTCGGATGGAGGAGTTCCGAAAGTTGATGAGGAACGGGTGCATGTCGTTGACAAGCGTCGCACTTCTTGGTGTACTCCATTGCGTCTCTATTCATCGTGGGCCAGTAGTATCCGTTTCGCAAGGCTTTTCCCGAGAGGCTTTGTCCGCCGGTGTGGTTTCCACATTCTCCTTCGTGTAATGATTGTAAGATACGTCCGACTTCTGGAGTCTTGAGGCATCGTAGGAGTAGCCCTGTGACAGATCGTTTGTACAAGATGTTATTTATGATATCGAAAGAAAGTGCTTGTACCTTCAGCCTTTTTGCTTCTGTTTTGTCGCTGGGTAGGATGTCGTCTCTTAGCCATTTGACGTAAGGTAGTGTCCAGTCGTCATGAGCGTTGATGATGTCTTCTTCTGATCGGTCGCCTATCTCCATCATGACAAGTTCCTCTAATGGTGTGACCGACCCTTTGGGTGTTTCCGGGACAGCTGGTGTCATGATGTGTGCCAATGGGATGTTGGGAAATTCCTTTGGATCCAGGACGGACCCCAGATTGGCTAGTGCGTCAGCTTGAGAGTTGAGATCTCTGGGTACCTGTCTGATGTCGAACGTTTGGAACTGGTCGATCAACTTCTTGGCCACTCCCAGGTAAGCTATCACCCTGACGTCCTTTGCACTGTACGACCCTTGTATTTGGTTTACGACCAAGAGGGAGTCGCAAATGACTTCAATTTCCTGGACTCCTAGGTCACGGGCCATGATGAGCCCAAATATAAGTGCTTCATATTCAGCTTCGTTGTTAGTCGCGTCCCATTCGCATCTTACGGCATGTGCTATCTTGTCCCCTTGTGGCGATTTCAGCACGATCCCTAGCCCTGATCCTCTGGCGTTCGATGCACCATCTGTGTGGAGCTGCCATTTACCTGTTTCCTCCATTGCGAGTAACTATGTCGCATCCTTGGTGGCACTTTGCTCTAGGGTCGGGCTAAAATCTACCACAAAGTCAGCCAGGGCTTGCGACTTGATCGCTATTCTGGGCTCGTACTCGATGTCATAGCTGCTGAGGTGTATGGCCCATTTGGCCATTCGTCCTGTGAACTCAGGTTTCCTCATGATTGCTCTCATGGGATGATTAGTGCGGACAATTATAGTATGGGATTCAAAATACGGTTTGAGTTTGTTTGACGCCATTACCAGTGATAGTACCAGCTTTTCTAGTGACGAGTACCTTGTTTCTGCTGGCAGTAACGTTCGACTGACATAGTATATCGGTGATTATTTGTCGTCCTCTTCTCTGACCAGTACGACGCTCACGGCGGACTCCGACACTGCAAGATATAGCAATAGTGGCTCGTCGTCCTTGGGTTTGGTTAGCAACATGGGACTGGCGAGGTATTTCTTTAGATCTTGAAATGCAGCTTCGTGCTCTTCCATCCATTGAAAGGATTTGTTCTTCTTGAGAGCGTCGTGAAAGGGTTTGCACTTGTCGGATGACTTCGAGATGAATCTGTTCAGAGCTGCTATCCGACCTGTCAATGTTTGCACGTCCTTGACGCATCGGGGGGATCGGAGGTTGATGAGGGCCTTGACCTGTTCTGGGCTGGCTTCTATTCCCCTTTGCGTCACCATGTACCCCAAGAACTTTCCTGATGACACCCCGAAAGAGCATTTCATAGGATTTAATTTCATGTTATATCTTTTTAGTACCTCGAAGCTGTCGCGAAGGTGGTCGATATGATCTTCCTTATTTTTTGATTTGACCAGCATGTCGTCTATGTAGACTTCCATCGTGTCCCCGATCTGGTCTTTAAACATCTTGTTGACCAATCGTTGATAAGTAGCCCCTGCATTTTTTAGTCCGAAGGGGACTTTGTAATAATAGATACCTTGGCTTGTGATGAATGTCGTTTTCTCTTGCTCTTCTGGTTCCACGAGGATCTGATTGTAGCCACTGAACGCGTCCATGAAGGTTAACATCTCGTGCCCCGCCGTCGCGTCGACCATGGAGTCGATGTGAGGGAGTGGGAATGAATCTTTAGGGCAGGCTTTGTTGAGGTCGGTAAAGTCGATACAGACTCTCTATTTGTCATTTTTCTTCTGGACTACGACCACGTTGGCTAGCCACTCGGGATAGTTGACTTCCCTGATTTTCCATGTTTCCAACAAGCTCTTGACTTCGTCGTCGACGATCTTGTTTCGCTCTGGGGCGAATTTCCTGCGCTTTTGCTTTACAGGGGGTGAGATGGATCTACGTTCAACTTATGAGTAATAATGTTTGGAGATATACCGACCATGTCTTCATGTGACCACGCAAAACAATCAGTATTGGATCTGAGAAAATCAAGAATTTGTTGTATGGTCGAGTCGTCCAGGTCCGACCCGACCCTTACCGTTTGGCTTTGAAGGATCTAGTACGATCTCATCGAGTTTTTCCATTTCTGATTCGACGTATCGATTAGGTCCTTCGCCGCTCTGTGATTGCTATGCGACCCTATGTTCGACGATGCTTTTCATGGAGGCGACGTAGCATTCCTTGGCCGCCCTCTAGTCTCCCTTGATTTCTTGGACTCCCCACTTGGTAGGGAACTTGATGATTTGATGGTACGTCGAAGGTACCGCCTTCATAGCGTGTATCCATGGCCTGCCAAGAATGCAATTATAGGGAGATGGGCAATCTAGGACTAGAAATTTCACCTGTTGGTTGACTCCTCCGGCGTACGTTGTGAGAACGATTTCGCCGATAGTGTGTTTAACTTCGCCACTAAATCCGACCAGTGGAGTCGATTTCTTGATCAGGTTGTCTTCACCCAGACCCATCCCATTGAGGGTGTCGAAGGTCAAGAGATTGGTCGAACTTCCTGTTTCGATTAGTACTCTACGTATCAAACAGTTTCTAATAGATAAGGAGATTACCAGACCATCATGATGGCTCTCCGATCCGTCGACATTGGATTCGTCGAAGGTGACCGTTGAGAGATCAGAGACCTTGTTTGGCTGGAACCCCGGTGTTTCGGGTCTACTGCCTTTGCTTTCCTTTGCATGTCGTTTGGCCGCGGAGTATGTGTTACCACATACATCCGAACCACCTGAAATAGTATTGACGATTTTTGTATGGACAGGAGATGGAGGTTTGTCTTGTTTTACCTGATCTCGTTGCTCTATGGTGGCTTTGGCTCGTTCCAAGATTACGTCATGCAAGAGCCACTGCGCGAGCAACCTAGCGACCTCTTTACGCAAGGCGATGCACTCGTCCGTCAAGTGTCCGTGGTCACCGTGGAATTCGCACCATCGGCTCATCTCCCTTTTGACGTCTGGTCGATCGCTCTTTCGGGACCATCTTACCTCTTTTCCATATTTGTCGAAACTCTTGACGAGCTCCGATACAGAAACATTGAAGTTGTAAGATTGAACCCTGGGAGGCAACGTCGGACCATCTCTCCAGTCTTGAGACCTGTCTTGGAAAGAGTTTACCTGATTTTGCTCATTTCGATTACGAGGATAGGGGTGATGGCATCTGTCCCGACGGTTGTCGGAGGTGGATTTGCGATCGGATTGGTCAGGTCCATGGGAGACTTTTTGTGAATCACGATCATCTTCCAAACGTACTTCGGCCATGGTTTTGGCCTGGACATCTTCGAAGCTTTTGCACGGGTACTTGGTGATCTCGTTGTAGAGGTTGCTGTCTTTGATCAAACCTTGGCGGAAGGCTTCGATGGAAGTGGTGACATCGCAATGGGGAATCATGACTTTTTCCTTATTGTACCTATTAAGATAGCTTCGGAGGGGTTCATTATACCTTTGGGTGATTCGATAGAGGTCACTCGATTGTCTTTCGAGCCTCCGACTGCTAGCGAATTGGATCTTGAAGGAATTGACCAAGTCCGCGAACGATGCGATCGCTCCCTGAGGCAAACGCATAAACCAGGTCAGTGCGGGACCCGCGAGGGTCATGCCAAAGCTTTTGCACATGACAGCCTCGCGGTGTTCCCTCAGAACGGATGCAGTCATTAATTTTTGTTTATAGAGAGAAATGTGATCATCTGGGTTGTTGGTGCCGTCGAATGTCGCCATGGTGGGAAGATGGAATTTCTTTGGGATCTCGACTCTAGCGATCTCTTCGACGAACGGGGATTCTTCAAATTCGGCTGACGCTTCTCTCTCGATGGGCTGCGGAACTCCGGGAATCCTGGCGATGCGATCGCAAGCGTCTTTATATGTTGGCTTAGCGTCTGCTGGACGAGATCTAGGATGTCGGGAGGAATGGTAACCTGTGGTTCATCGATTCGGGTCCTTGTCGACCCGATCAGTGTGGAGAAAGTAACATTGTTAGACAAAAATGGATTAACCAAAGGAGTTCAAAATGTACCCTCAGTATGTCCGGGACGCCGTACGCTCGGAGGGGTCTGTTCGACGCCATCCATGTCAAGGCGCGTCTGGACGTTGCTATGAGTGAGCATTCGCCTGGATCCAGAAGCCATTGATTGTACCTACGACTTGAGAGACTCATTTTCACGGGTTAGTTGTGCAATCTCTGCCTCGGATTAGGTGGATAAGGTAGCCAAGGCTTCGGTCTTTTGGCGTTGCTTGGCAACTTCCTCTTGTAGGGCAGTCATTTTTTGGGCAAGCTCTTGGAATTGGGTTAGGGTAGGATTTTCGGTCGTGTTTCCTTGAGCTTGGGTGTCGTCTTCGAGGCGTGACTCCTCGGTACCGGTAGGTGGGTTGATAGTCATGGTTGGAAGATTTTGAGATGGTGATCGGCAAGTTGCCCCACGGTGGGCGCCAAATTGTTTTGGGGAGAAAAGATCGGACGACCTAAATCGCCTTAGACGGGGTAACTAGTCGATCGAATAATAGAAATCAAACCAAACCAAGTAGACGATCAACCAATAAAGTACGAATACGAAATAGCAAAGTAATTTTATTGATATATTGACGATTGAGTCGGATCAAAGTACAACTTATCTTTGGAGGACAAAAGATCGGATCGGATTCGACCGGTGACCCTGAGGCTCGACCGGTGGAGATTGAGCGAGGTTCCGAGGAGAATAAGCTGGAATGGGTGTATCCTTTTTGTTCTTCTCAGAGCAAGTCAGCGGATGTGTGTTGTAATTGTGTGTCGTTCTTTGCTTCGTCGTGTTCTATATATGGTAATCGTTCCTTGTCGTTCGTTACTCTTTTCCTGCCATATCTCTCATTCAATCTGGGCGAGATTTTTGGGATATGCTCTTGATTACCATCTTTATGCCTGTGTTTAATGTTATGGCCGTTTCCATTGATCGAGCATTTAATGCTTGAGCGAGATCTCCAGAGCTGGCCGGGTGCTACTCGTCTGTAGGGTGTCCGACGCTTCTTTCTGGTTTCCCTTGGGCTCCGATTTTGTTTGGTTTTGGGCCCAGCTCGCTCGTCTGATCCTCTTGGAGAATGATGGGCCCAACAGTTTCCTTTTATAGTTTTTCTATCTTTTAGGGTTTGTGCCTTTTGCATGCTTGCATGGGCTAGCCCTTAGGCTCGTTTCGGCCCAAGCCCATTAGGTCTTGGCCAAGATACATTGGCTATTTAAAGCCTCCCTTGTTATTGTTATTTCTTACGTTCAATTTTAATCAAGGTTTCAAGTAGAGTGTTTATCCTTCTTCCCTTGATCGAACGTCACCCTCTATCTTCGCATCTCCTTCCCCTCCACCGCCGATGCTACGGCAATTGCTTGATCTTTCAAGCCAAGTCTTCCTTCGCATCTCCCTTCCTCTGCAGTCGACACTACGACACCCAAGGCTTGTCTTTCAAGTCACCTATCCCTCATCAAATCGCTTCCGCCATCACTATCCATTCACTCCATCAATCGCTTTCATTGCCTCATTCATCGCGATCTCTCGCTCGTGAATCGTCACCAACACCGCCGTTTGACAAAGATCGAGTGACTTCTCATCCAAGACTAGATCCAAGGCACCACCTTTTGACAATTGGCTTGTCATCGGAGGCAAGAACACATCAACTGGCATCAGAGCCCAGCAGTCTTGTAAGTCACGAACTCAAGTTTCAATCTTGTTCACGAAAATGTTTCTTACTCCCATCGTTTGCTTTCGTATAATCTCGCGTAATAAAGAAGAGAAAAACCATAAATTTTCCATATTTGCTCACCTATTCGGTTTCTACAAGGTAATACCTTGGCCGAATTTTTTTTCTTGTTCCCTAAGTTTTGTTGTGTTAGGTAATTTGTTATCTTGCATGCTAGAATATTTTGTTTCCTTATTTCATACGTGGATAGAGTTTCCTTGTTTGCTAGATATTACTTTTTAGGTTGTTAACCGAATTTCCTTATATAAGATATAATCAAAATCTTATGTTCTCTCCCTTATCTCTAAGATCACACTTGTGATATTCTTGTTACTTAGACCTATTTTATTTTTGTTTTCTTTTGCAAATCCGAAAAAGATCAAAAGATAAGATCTCAGATATTAAAAAAAAAAGATATTCAAAAAAAAAACCAAAGTTAGGTAAGCCAAAATAAGGCAACCCTAACCCACTCTCGGTCTAAGCTCATCTTCTCAACGTCTCCACCGTCTAGGTCAAGCTTCCTAGAAGGTACTTTCTTGCTTATTAGGTTGCTTTCTTTACGTTTGTTTTAGGGTTTCAATTTGTTCTTGTTTGTTTGATTGCAACTTGCTTGATACACCATCTCTTGTCAAGCCAAGCCGCCCTCACGGCAAGCCCAAACTAGCCCTACCTACGTGAACTTTGTGACTTGACTAGTGATTTGCTTGGTTGTTGTTCTTTGTTGTCTTTTGGTTCATTTTTACTCCCATGTCTGGCCGTCTTGTTATAGGTACCATGCAGATTGGACACAGTGAAGACGAACGCGACGTTGACAACACCAACCCCCACCAACCGTCGTTGGTGCAACAAGACCAACCACCTCTCGACCCCCCACACCACGAACCACTCCTTGAATTGTCCGAGGAGCAACACTTGATTCAAGCTCTTCGACAAGAGAATGCAGCCTTAAGAGCACAACAACGCGTGGCACCCATCGTGCCAACTCCAACTCCTCTGAGTGCCATGGATGCGCCGGCTTAACCTGGAGCCACCGACGCGGGTCCATCAAAGACAAGGGTCAACAAAGGCAAAGGAATCATGCCGTCAGCGTCTCATCACCAACCGCAACTCAATCGTATTCAGAGTGTCATCGAGAGTCGCCAAGGCTTCGCCTCGCACGCGGACTGCTACGTCCCTAGAGCCACACCCACTGGCTTCGACAACGGTTCCGACTACGACCGCGACGCCGGGGACACTCCAGGTGAGTATTCTGAACCATACAACTTTGATGATCGCTATGCCTCTAGGAGAACCCAGAGACGCGTACCGGGCTCAACACCATGCGAAGGCCACCCTCGACGAGCCGAGCCAGCCGACGCGACGCCAAGGAGACCCAGTCGCCGACCAAGTGGGCATACGCGACGCGATGAGACCAACTTGAGGACACCAACTACCCAGCCACAAAGCCATGATGTACGCGATCACCTTCGACACCAGAGTGTTCGAATGCCGCGTTACGGATCTGATGGCTATGCGTCGATCACACCCAATGTCCATGACGACTTCGACGAGTATGACGACGAAGAGATCGAGGACTCAGGTATGGTCAACCCTAATTTTTTTCACCCCCCTCTTGGAGATCCACTTGAATTGCAGGATCACCCTTCGGATTGGATACCTCCATCGCGTCTCCAGCCCCAAGGAGAACGCGTATGTGACATTAGCGGCGAGCGCCGCGATGTTATGCCCAGAGACATTCGACGCGACAACTACGATGCCCAACCGCAAAGACATCAATGCGATGACGCCTATGCGCCAAGGGATGAGTACGTTTGCGAAGATCGCCAAGACCGCGATAGACGCCAGGTTGGATGCGATAGACCACATGGAGTGCGCGCCTTTGAGAACCCTCTCTACGACACCGCACCAAACAACGCGTTCAACCAAGCACCTGCCCAACATCGATTCCAACGACACCAAGTCAAGGTAAAAATCGAGCATTTTTATGGTGAATACAACCCCTCTGTTTTTCTTGAATGGGTGCAGGCTACGGAGTACACCCTTAGATATTGTCGAGTTCCACCTGAGGAGCATGTCGACGCCGCGACGCTTAACTTCCGAGGAGCCGCCCGTGTTTGGTGGCATAGATTTGAAGATGATTGCGTGCGTCGCCACAGGACCAGAGTCACAGAATGGCATCAACTAGTCTACGTGACGACCAAGAATTACGTGCCTCCAGACTATAGGAATCAAATGAGAATGGAGATTGCCATGGCTCGCCAAGGGTCGATGTCTCCCCTCGAGTTCTTTTCCAAGCTTGAAGACATGTATTACAAGGCCAACATCTCCGTTGCACCATCAACTTTGAGGACGAAATTCTTGAGTGGCTTGAACACCAACATCCGTGATCAACTCGAGATTTTGCCCATCAAAGATTTGAACACACTCACACATACGGCGATGCAAATACATGCACAAATCTCTCGCCGAAAGTCTTACACATATTCCAGTGGCCAACAAAGGTATTCTTCTAACCCTAGTGGATTACCTTCTACTAATGTTCGCCCTAGTGCATCTACCACAGCCGCGTCAAGCCAAGCCCCCAAGGCAAAGCCACTGCCGCCCAGCATCGCGCCGCGCCAGAACACACCACGACAAGCTACAGTGAGCACAGATCGCGCGCGCGACGTCGAGTGTTACAAGTGTGGTGGACGAGGCCACTACAAGAAAGATTGCCCCAATGCTCGCAAGGTGTTGTTCTCCGCCGCCGGCTATGAGTCCTGTGATGACGAGGAGGCCACACTTGACACGATCGATGAAGGCAACGCAAAGGAGGACGAAGACGCTTATGACTGCGAACCCACTTCTCTACACACGGGCACACCATTGAGCTTGGTGACGCGTCGTCTCCTCACAGTCAAGGAAGCCAGCTTACGCGATCAACGCGAGAACCTGTTCCACACAAGAGCTCTCGTCCAGACAGCTTCCTTGAGTGTTATAGTTGATGGCGGATCATGTGCTAATATTGTGAATGAGAAGGTCATCAACCACTTCAAATTTCCTACGATGCCTCATCCACAACCTTATGCCCTCCAATGGATTTCTTCAAGTCCAAGTAACACAGTCTCTCGTCAATGTTTAATTTCTTTTTCCATAGGGCAATACTGTGATTCTATACTTTGTGATGTCATTGCAATGGATGCCACCCATATTTTGCTTGGGCGCCCATGGAAATTCGACATGCGCGTGCTCCATGATGGCTATTTGAACACTTATGTGTTCAATTACCATGGGAAGCGCGTCACTTTGCATCTAATGTCTCCCCATGAGATCTTGCAGGACCAGGTTGAACGTGATCGCCAGAAGGCCTTAGAGGCCGCGTCTACTAGGTCAAACGAGTGTCCAGAGGCACTCCAGAAGCAAAATTCCTGCAAATCTGGCAACACTTCGTCTCCACCAGGCACTGGCAAGAAGAAACACAATGCCATAGCTGGGACACCAAGTGCCACAAAGACTTCGAGAAGCGCCTTGCCATCGATAAAGTTTGTCGATCCGTTGCCCCAAACACGTCCTTTGCAAGGCAAATGTGAGCAACGCGTTCTTTTAGCCAGGGCCAGTGACCTCACTGCGTGTTTGACTGGCAAAGCCCCATGCTTTCTGCTTGTGCCAACTCCTTGCATCCCTAAATCGTCAAATGTCGCGTCAGTGCCGCCTGTCATCGCGACCTTGCTCGCTGCGTTCGACGATGTCTTTCCTGATGAGTTGCCACAAGAATTACCTCCACTGAGAGGCATTGAGCACCAGATTGACCTTGTGCCAGGTGATTCCTTGCCCAATCGCGCTGCGTATAGAGCTGGCCCTGAAGAGACCAAAGAGCTACAGCGCCAAGTGCAAGAGTTGTTGGATCGCGGCTAAGTAAGAGAATCTCTCTCCCTTTGTGCAGTGCCTGTGATCCTTGTGTCCAAGAAAGATGGCATATGGAGAATGTGTGTTGATTGTCGCGCGATAAACCAGATCACAGTCAAGTATAGGCATCCTATTCCACGCCTTGACGATATGCTTGATGAACTTCATGGCACCACACTTTTCTCCAAGATAGATTTGAAGAGTGGTTATCACCAGATCAGGATGAAAGAAGGTGATGAATGGAAGACCGCGTTCAAGACGAAGTATGGGCTCTACGAGTGGCTTGTCATGCCATTTGGGCTCACGAACGCGCCCAACACCTTCATGCGCGTGATGAACCACGTCTTGAGAACCTTCCTTGGCAAGTTTGTTGTCGTTTATTTCGATGACATCCTTGTGTATTCACGAAGCCTGGAAGAGCATGTCGATCACCTTCGACTTGTGCTCGAATACCTTCGACGCGAGAGCCTATTCGCCAATCTGGACAAGTGCTCCTTTTTCTCCGCGTTAACCAACTTTTTGGGCTATATTGTGAGTAGTGATGGTTTACGCGTCGACGAAGAGAAGATCGCGGCCATCAAAGAGTGGCCAACACCTACGACATCGACACAGGTGCGAAGCTTTCTCGGCCTCGCAGGATTTTATAGGCGTTTTGTTCGCGACTTCTCCTCCATTGTCGCGCCACTACCTGAGCTGACAAAGAAGGGCAGCACAGTTTTGTGGCTTGAGCCCCATGAACAAGCCTTCTCGGCTTTAAAGAAGGCCTTGTACCAAGCACCTTTCCTCCAGCTTCCCGATTTCAACAAACACTTCGAGGTGGAGTGTGATGCCTCAGACATAGGCATTGGTGGTGTGCTACACCAAGAGAAGAGGCCCATTGCATATTTTAGTGAGAAGCTCACAGAGGCCACACTAAATTACCCCACGTACGACAAAGAGTTATATGCCCTCATACGCGTGCTCAAGACTTGGCAAAATTATCTTTGGCCGCGTGAATTTGTAATCCACAGTGACCACGCCGCATTGAGCTACTTGAAGAGTCAAGCCCACCTCAATCGATGCCATGCTCGCTGGGTGGAGTTTCTGGAGACATTTTCTTATGTCGTCGTTCACAAGAAAGGAAAGGAGAACATTGTTATTGACGCATTATCTCGAAGGTATGTTCTCTTGACTCATGTGCAAACTAAAGTTTTGGGTTTTGCTTTGATTAAGGAATTATATGCTAGTGATCCTTTCTTTGCCCCTATTCTAGAGCATTGCCTGAGATCGTGTGAGTTTGAGTCCTATTTCCTTTTTTAGGGTTATTTATACAAGGCTAGTCGCCTTTGCATCCCTAGGTCTTCCATTAGGCTCCTTTTGATTCAGGAAGCACACGAGATTCGTGGACACTTTGGGATTAGTAAGACCTTGGCCGCGTTAAGAGAGCATTTCTTTTGGTCTAAGATGACCCACCAAGTGACTAGGTTTTGTAGAAGTTGTGTGACTTGCCAGAGAGCTAAAGCTAGATCTAGTCCTCACGGCCTCTACACTCCTTTGCCCATTCCTAGTGCCCCCTGTGAAGATTTGTCTATGGATTTCAACACGGGTTTGCCCCTCTCTAGACGATGTAAAGACTCTATTTTTGTGGTCGTAGATAGATTTTCTAAGATGGCACTTTTATAGCTTGTAAGACAACCCATAGTGCTAGTGAGATTACCGATCTATTCTTTGAGCATGTGGTGCGTCTTCATGGAGTCCCGCGTACCATAGTGAGTGATAGGGATTCTAAGTTCGTTGGTCATTTTTGGAGAACTCTCTGGGGTAAGCTAGGCACCAAACTCTTATTCTCTACTAGCTATCACACCCAGACCGATGGCCAAACGGAGGTCACAAATAGAACCCTCGGATCCCTCCTTCGCGCGATGCTTAAAGCCAACCCTAGGCGTTGGGAGGACTTACTATCACTTGTCGAGTTTTGTTACAATAGATGCAGGCACACGGCGACCAAGTTGACACCGTTCGAAGTGGTGTATGGCATGAACCCCTTGACACCACTAGATCTGTCGCCACGACCACTACGTGACCCAGTGCATGTCTCCGCCGCTAACCGCGCCGAACAGGTGCAGGAGCTTCATCGACGCACCAAGGAGCAGCTGGAGAGGAGGGCCGCGCAGTATGCCTCGCAGAAGAATTTTGGCCGCCGTCGCGTCGTCTTTGCCCCCGGAGACCTTGTCTGGGTGCATCTGCGAAAGGAGAGATTCCCCGCGCGGCGCAGGCACAAGTTGGCACCACGTGGAGATGGCCCTTTCCGCGTGATCAAAGGCATAGGGGACAATGCATATCAACTCGAGCTCCCACATGATTTTGGAGTCCACGTGTCCTTCAACGTGGCGGACTTGACTCTATATGTTGAGCCAGAGTTTGATGATGGTGAAGCGGGGACGCTTCACAGCCAAGTGGGGGAGGGTGATGTGACCCTACCTCCCATGACGGCCCAAGACGAGGAAGAAGCCATGAGCCTACGCTCAGAGGGCCCAGTGACAAGGTCTAGGTCCAAGGCCATCGCCGCCGCCGTCGCGTCACTTGTCACACGCGCCGTCGCTAGCCAAGGAAGCCCAGACGCCAACCCAAGACTCGTCGTCCCCGCCACCATCGAGAGTGAAACAACGCGTTCTTCAGAGCCGACATCGCGTGCACCCACTCGTGAGGCCATCGACCCTTAGTCGCTGTTCTTCGCGGTGTTTGTACTCATTTAACGCATTCTTTAAGACATTTTCTATATTTGGTATTTCCAGCTTTGTTTTAGATAGTTTCCTTTTATAGTTTTTCTATCTTTTAGGGTTTGTGCATTTTGCATGCTTGCATGGGCTAGCCCTTAGGCTCGTTTCGGCCCAAGCCCATTAGGTCTTGGCCGAGATACATTGGCTATTTAAAGCCTCCCTTTTTATTGTTATTTCTTACGTTCAATTTTAATCAAGGTTTTAAGTAGAGTGTTTATCCTCCTTCCCTTGATCGGATGTCACCCTCTATCTTCGCATCTCCTTCCCCTCCGCCGCCGACGCTACGGCAATTGCTTGATCTTTCAAGCCAAGTCTTCTTTCGCATCTCCCTTCCTCCGCAGTCGACGCTACGACACCAAAGGCTTGTCTTTCAAGTCACCTATCCCTCATCAAATCGCTTCCGCCATCACTATCCATTCACTCCATCAATCGATTCTATCGCCTCATTCATCGCGATCTCTCGCTCGCGAATCGTCACCAACACCGCCGTTTGACAAAGATCGAGTGACTTCTCACCCAAGACTAGATCCAAGGCGCCACCTTTTGACAATTGGCTTGTCATCGGAGGCAAGAACACATCACCAAGCCCGTTGCACTTGTGCGAGCATGTTAGAATATTAGCTCATCTCACATTGGAAGTAAGTAGATATCAAACCCTAGTATATAAGGTTGGTGAGCTAATCTTTGTATTGCCAGTTGATTTTAGGATGCAACCACATTACACTCATGCATTGGGCTTATCTGCGCATGTGTGCTCGTATGTGCACATAATCTATTAGTATGCAAACATTCTACATGGTATCAGAGCACAAGAAGACCACTCAAATTCCAAAATTTGAGTGGTCCTCTTATGCTCTTATGCTAATCTTTGTTGTTCTGAGATAAGTTTAAAACTTTATTAACTTTATATTTTTCTTGATTTTTCAGCATTCTTCCATTCCACCATTTTTTCCATCGTTTTTTGCCACCAAAAAACCCTACTCGTGTGCCAGACACACACCAACGCCCACCGTTTCCGCCAACGACCATCGGTCCAACCAATCTTTCACCACCACAATACTTTTGTGGTATATTTTTTTAAAACTCCTGTGCTCTGCTCACCTCCATACCTAGCAAGAATAGTCACAATGTCGAAAGAAAATTAATAACTCGTACAAGTACGAGAAGAGAGAAGTTCGACATGAGATTCTTTTATTGATTTATTCAAAATTTTGATATTTTTTAGAATTTGTAATTACTTAATAGGTGCAGTAATAAGTGTCTTCTATTTTGATAAGCATTATTTATCATATTAGAGTTTTAGGTAATGATCTATTGGTGAGTTACAAGGTATGTTATTGAAAATTATACATACCGACACTTTCTATGAAAATTTTCTTTATTCATTGGTTAAAAATAAGGCGGATAGTTATTAAATGGTAAGTTTTAGGAAAATCTTGTAAAACTTTAGCTTTACATTTTTCTATAATTTTGTCAAACACTAAAGTAACAAAAAATATTACTCTATCTGTTAAGAAATAAGTGTTATTTTAGCATTTGATAACACTATTACGATATGCAATCATTAGGCTAAAATACTACCAAGTTTTTCAAAAAATTACAATCTAATAACTACTCACCTCATTTTAAACGAATGAATAAAAATAATTTGCAAAGATATCAATATGTGCAACATCCAATAACATATCTCCTAACTTACCAAGAAATCATTACCTTAAGCTCTCAAATGACAAATATTTATTAACAAAAATTGAAGGTTAAAATGACATTTATTTTTTAACGGAGAGAGTAAATAAAAAGAGTAAATAAAAAGCTCATATTCATTATTACCACTAAAAATGGTATTAGTAACTAGTTCATGGTACAATTTTTTTATGATTTTTTAACGAAGGCTCTTTGTACACTACAAAAATTGTCTTCGTACACTACATTTTGAAACGCATAATTTTTGCTTAAGCGATATACCCGCATTTGAGTGTAAATTATACCCAGAAACTCAGTTTATGTACTAGAACGAAACGCAGGTATTTTGCTTAAGCAAAATACCTCGTTTCAGTTTTATTTTGAAACGCAAGAATAGTGCTTAAGCACGATTCCTGCGTTTCAGAAGGAAAAAAAAAAATTCTGAAAGCAACAAAGTGCCAAGAAGCAAAGTCGTGTCGCGACCAACAAGGCAGCGGGTGCGGCCTCTGAGGAATTCACTAAAGTCAAAGACAAGCAAAGCCGCGATCGCGGCCAACAAGGCAATGATCGCGGCTTTTCTTGTCTTTGACTTCAGCGAATTCTTCAGAGGTCGCGCCCACTGCCTTGTTGGCCGCGACGGCGGCCTCCTTTCCGCGCCTGCTGCCTTGTTGGCCGCGATCGCGGCCAACAAGGGGTTGTTTAATGGGGAGCTTTTGGAGGGGATTTTGGTTTCAATTTATATTTACAATTATGCCATTATATTAAATTATCAAAATAATCTTTTTAATAAATTACTAATATACCCTTTATATTGAATTATAAAAGTATTTATTTTATTTTAAAAAATTTGGATATAACTATAAGATATAACCATAGTATATAACTATAGGATATAACCATAAGATATAACCAAATTGGATATAACTAAAGGATATAACCATAGTATATAACTATAGGATATAACTATAAGATATAATCATAATATATAATTATAAGATATAACGATATGATATAATCAAATTGGATATTGTAACACCCCAAAACCAGAGGTGTCACAGTGCCATAGACCCGAAGGTCTATAAGGCGATTTTAGAAAGAAAACCCAAAACATTTCCAAATATACAAAATTTATCACATCAAAATCTCTGCCTTACGTTTGAAACAACATGTAAACCTAGCATCAAGTTCAGAATATCAATTTACATCCAAAACAACATGTGGCTAATAAAACATTTTCAAAATCCGATGCCCAAAAACTAAGTCTTTAACCGTGGAGACAAACTATGATCAAGAACCCCCTTGCTGCTGCCGAACCTGCGAAGACAAGTTGACTGGTGGACCCGATACACCAGTCAACCACGAAACATAAACCGAGGTTGGTTAGTCTACTGAAAGACTAGCAAGAATCATCAAGCAAAAATAGAACATAGGAAAAGTTTATAGTACCATCCAACCAACGCCAATTAATAACACATCAGAAATATATATATTACTACTATTACGTAACCGGTATTTAACCAATCCTATGCAACTCACTAATGTACTAAAAACATCCAATCCCAATATCAACCACATCGAAAACATAACCGGGTGAGACTATCATCACTCTAAGTAATCATACTATATAAACGGGTGAGACTATCATCACCCTAGATAACCATACTATAATATACACGGGTGAGACGATCATCACCCTAAGTAACCATACTATCCATGGATAGACTAATAATGGGACTTTCACCATCCAATTGTAGCCTTGAACCAACGCAAGGTCACACCCTCACGTGGTCGGGTGAGGCTATCATCACCCCGGCCCAGCTATAAGGAGTAATGCCCTCCTTATAACCGAAACAAACAATCAACCAACAACTAACCGACAATCAACGGCAACCGACAACTACAACCAATGGCCAACAATAACCCACAGTCACAACTAACAACAACCAACAATGACAACTAACTACAACCAACAACAACCGCATAATGATCCCACATAAATCAACAACAAAACCAATAGCCAAGCAAACAACCAATATCCAACAACAAAACCAATAGCCAACAAACAACCAATATCCAACAACAAAACCAATAGCCAAGAAAACAACCAATATCCAACAACAAAACCAATAGCCAACAAACAACCAATATCCAACAACAAAACCAATAGCCAAGCAAACAACCAATATCCAATAGCCAAGTAAACAACCAATATCCACACATTCAACCATTTAGTTCTACGCCTACAATTCTAGATCAAGTTAACGGACAAGTGCATAAATCATTACTGAAAATGATAATATACGAAAATAATTATATTAGGAGATAGGTAAGAAGAAAGAGCAAGAATCATCTTGCCTTAAACTTAACGACAACGACCTAAGAAATTTCACCAACTTCGCAAATTAGTCCCGAACGAACTTGCAACAACAAATCGAACAATTTCCTGCATTAATTAAACACATACTATGCCACTACCCGCAAACCCCCAAATCAGCCCTAATATAATCATACCTCCAATTTACCAACCTCAGTACACCACACACAAATCAACCTAATACTCCAACAGATCGAGGGCTGCACAATTTCAACACAATCTGCCAATAACAGATTCAATTCCCTGTAATTCAATCCAAATCTGTTCAAGCCCAATTCTGTCAACACATAAATTCAGCAGCATACATCAGACATCAGGGGAAAAAATCAGATTGTTACACCCTAATTTACCTTCTCATCTGCTTGATCTCGACGCCGGGGTTAGGCTTCTCGTCGTCGGCAATTTCAGCCACCAGTAGCAGCAACGAATTTCAGCAGCTCGCGACTCTTCGTTCAACAGCAGCCTGTGGCTCGCACACCAATAGATCGCGGCTCACACAGTAGCAGCAACGAGAGAGCAGGGTCGCCGCTCCACCAGCAGCACAAGAGGCCGTGCCAGACGAAGGTCGCGAGGCAACCGAACTCCCGCGCACAACAGCGACCAGAGGGTTCTCGCACTGTACTCGCCGTGGCTCACACCAGCACGTCACGACCTCGTTCAGTGGCTCCTCGCGATCTCGCACCAGTGGCTCGTCGACGGGGTCCGGAGGTCGTCCATCGGTGGAGAAGGGAGCGGCTGAGGGGAAGAAGGAAGGCATGGCTTCTCTGAATGGAGGAGATCGAAGGGGTTTTCTACCCCAATTTCTGATTTGCTCCCTTTTAATACTAGGACAATATGCTATTTTAATACGAAATATTGGGGTATTACATTCTCCCCCCCCCCCCCCTTATAGGAGTTTCGTCCTCGAAACTAAAATCAAAACAGGTTCGGGTATCGATCTCTCATGACTGACTCCAACTCCCATGTCTCTTCTGATGTACCGTGCTTAGACCATAAGACTTTCACCAAGGGAATTACTTTATTCCCCAATTTCTTATGTTCAACAGCTAGAATTCTTACAAGTGATTCTTCAAATGTGCCATCAGGTTGAAATTCTATCTCCTCAAATCTCAGAACATGGGTCGGATGATACTCGTATTTCCTCAACTGTGACACATGAAACACATTATGCATTCCACTCATTCTCGGTGGTAACGCTAATCCGTAAGCTACAACACCAACTCTCTTCAAAACATCGAAGGAACCAACATAACGAGGACTCAACTTCCCTCGTTTCCCAAATCTGAACACTCCTTTAGTCGGTGATACTTTAACAAACACGTAGTCCCTAACATTAAATCCTAAGGGTCATTTACGAATATCTGCATACGACTTTTGTCGACTATGAGCTGACAACAATCTCTGACGAATCACTACCATGTCGTCCTTAGTCCTCTGTAAAAGTTCGGGAGCAACTAGAACGGTATCGGCCATATCGTCCCAACACAGTGGCGATCTACACCGACGACCATACAGAGCCTCATAAGGTGCCATCTTTATCAACGCATGCCAACTATTGTTGTACGTACTCCACCAGATGCAGATTGTCTTCCCGATTTCCTGGCCATTCCAAAGCACAAGCTAGAAGCATATCCTCCACGGTTTGGATTGCTCAAAGCATATCTCAGTAGTGTCCCCATTGCCGTATGCAAGGACTAATAAAAATGAGACACAAATCGTCCATCTTTGTCAGACACAATAGTCTAGGGAATGCCATGCATTCTAACTAATCCTCGAGAACAATTCAGCTAACCTTTTTGGTCCCAAGTAATCTTGATAGGTACAAATTATGAAGACTTTGTTAACCGATCTACAATGACCCATATAGCATCGTTTCCTTTTCGTGCTCTAGAAAGACCAATAACAAAGTCCATCGTGATGTCTTCCCACTTCCATTCAGGAATAGGAAGCGGTTGTAATTCTCCATCTGGTCTCTGGTGTTCAATCTTAACTTGTTGACATGCCAAACACCTCGACACATACCCAGTAATTTCCCGCTTCATGTCACTCCACCCATAACTCCGTCTCAAGTCCTTGTACAATTTACTGGCTCCAGAATGTATAGAATATGTTGAAGAATGACCTTCCTTGAGAATCAACTCTCTAATATCTTTATCAGCTGGCATACATAATCGATTCTGAAATCGCAATATTCCATCCTCATGAATAAGAAATCCGGGCGCCCTTCCCTGAGCAATCTCACTGCATATCTTACTCAACATTCCATCGCCTTCAGCTGCGTCTGTTCCTTCCCAAACTAATTTCAATTTCACCCCTCACTAACTCTTGTTGCAATCCCGGTTGAACTGTCAGGCAAACAACCATATGCTCGGGAGTTAACTTTCTACTCAAGGCATCTGCTACCACGTTGGCTTCATGTGGTTTAAGTTGGTGAGATGCATATGCTATTACCTTCCCATTATGCATTAGAACGCAACCCATACCTTGCTTAGAGGCATCACTGTAGACGGCAAACCTTTATATTCCTTGTGGTAAAGCTAATGTTGGCGCACTAGTCAAGTGCTTCTTGAGTTCTTCGAAACTCTTCTGACATCCCTTGTCCCATTCAAACTTCTTAGTCTTACGTAACCTGCCACAATCCGCCTATAGTAACCTGTCAGTTCGAGAAAACTCCTAACTTCCTTAACATTCTGAGGTTGTTTCCAATTCACTATTGTTTCTGTTTTCTGCGGATCTACCATCACACCCTCGTTAGAGATCACATGGCCCAGAAATGCTACCTTAGGTAACCAAAAGTCACATTTTGACCGCTTTGCAAATAGCTTTTGTCGCCTCAACACTTCAAGTACAACTCTGAGGTGAGTCTCGTGGTCCTCCTTACTCCGAGAGTATACCAAAGCATCATCATTGAAAACCACTACAAAGTGATCCAAGTACTCTCTAAAACATCGGTTCATTAAGTCCATGAAAACCGCGGGAGCATTAGTCAACTCAAAAGGCATCACCACCAATTCATAGTGACCGTACCTTGTTCTGAAGGCAGTCTTGTGAATATCCTCTCTCGAATCCTAAACTTATGATACCCTGATCTCAAGTCAATCTTTGAAAATATTATAGCTCCTTACAATTGATCCAACAAGTCATCAATACGAGGGAACGGATATTTATTCTTGACTATCACCTTATTTAACTCCTTATAGTCGATACAGAGTCAAAGGGAACCATCCTTCTTTTTAACAAATAACACAGGCGCACCCCAAGGAGATGCACTTAGCCTAATAAAGCCTAACTCCACCAGTTCCTCTATCTGCTTTCTCAATTCTAGCATAACACACATAACTGGCACAACCTTGTCTTAACAGTTTTGCAGCTGTCATCGCACTAATAATTCTGCCAGAGTCTCTAGGATCATGACCCTCAAACACATGCACTAAACCCTTATCTGTTGTTATAGTAACTGTCTTCTTCCTATAGTCACAAGCGCATTGTCATCATCAACTCTCCTCATTTCATAAACTCGTGATGTTGGAACCCCACCAAGCGGTGCTTTACCCTTGTTTCCATTATTGTTCTACTGAAACTAAGACTGTGCCAGACGGTTCTGATTCTGGGTTGGACGATCCCACTTCTTCGGTGTAGACTGAGTCCTCTGTTTCTTATCGCCTCAAGCATCAATAGTCTGATTAGAATCATCTATAGTAGTCTCCTTGATCAAGCACTCATCAATATACTGCTCAAGGGTCGTACAACTATGTCTCGCCATCAAGGTTTTATCTCAGGATACAACCATCTACGAAAGTGTTTAATCTTATATGTCTCATCTTTGACAATACCAGTAGTATACGTCAACTTTCTACAGAATCATCAGCTACTAGACTACCTGCATCTACCCTTTGACGATAAGCCTGAGGGCCTCGTCCTCTTCCTCGCCCACGCCCTCGACCTCAAACACGTCCCTCTTCCAGGGGCATACTGAATGTAATTACTCATCAATACTAAACATTACATATAAAACTTATCAAACACAAAACTTACCTATGGGTAACAGCAAGGGCCTCCGATCACACGATTGTTTCACAATGTTAGAGAATAGTCTTTTCCACGTCAAACGTTTGAAAAACATTTTTGAATGCAATGGCTCTGATATTGGATTTCTATAACACCCCAAAACCAGAGGTGTCACAGTGCCATAGACCTGAAGGTCTATAAGGCGATTTTAGAAAGAAAACCCAAAACATTTCCAAATATACAAAAGTTATCACATCAAAATCCCTGCCTTACGTTTGAAACAACATGTAAACCTAGCATCAAGTTCAGAATATCAATTTACATCCAAAACAACATGTGGCTAATAAAACATTTTCAAAATCCGATGCCCAAAAACTAAGTCTTTAACTGTGGAGACAAACTGTGATTGTAATACCCCTTAATTATAGTAAGGGTATTTTGGAAATTTTCCAACTCCCGTATTACAAGTCGATTTATTTCAGAGAAGTTCAGACATTCAGAAATGTTTCTGATCTCTGTAATATTTTTTCTCAGTAAAATAAAATACATTCGACGTATTTCGGGACTTAATACTCGTTCGTGTACGATTATTTTTATCCCGGGCTAAGGCCAAGTTGTTCCAAGCTAGAACGGATGAAAAATGGCCTTGGCGGCGACCGCCGTAAGTCAAGCGGCGACCGCCGCCAACTAGTCGACGTCATCGTCATCCTCATCTGGCCAAGTGGCTCTAAAAGCGGCGACCGCTGCCAGAAAGCGGCGACCGCTGCCAGACACTAATTGGGCGGCGACCCCCTTGTCGACAACGGCGACCGCCGCCAATGTCGGGGATGTCAGAGGCCTAGCCTCTACGTTGCCGGCGACTTGGAGACCTCCGAATTGAGGCCATCCACGTGCCCTTGCTTGTCCCCTTGAGTTTGGCTATAAAAGGATAGGATTGGGAGCTGAATTGAAGGATAAATCCGAGCTCGATCTCCACATAAATCACTCGCCGGAAAATCAAGCTTTCGCCGGAGAACTCGCAATCGATCGTCGGAGCTCCATTGGTGTTCCTTCCAGTTGCAAAGTGAAGCTTTGGAGGCCTTTAAAAGCTTAGAATCCAAAGCAAGGCTAAGGAGTAGCAAATCGAACATCGCCGGTGAGATTCTCTTCTCGCATTTTCGGTGCAGTTCGTAGTGGCGCCCTCCGTAAGGCAGGCGGCGACCGCCGCCACGAACAAGCGGCGCCTGCCGTAAGGCAGGCGGCGACCGCCGCCCAGAAGCCCTTGTCTTGTTTCGGCCTTGGCTTCTGTGGTTTTTGATCGGGCTTCGTTCTTTTCGATTCCTTTCGTTATTCTTTAGATTTGTACTCGTGTTTGTCGAATCTAACTTTGGATTTCTTTATGGGTCGATCCGAAGGAATCTGCGAATTCAGATATGTCCCTGTTTCGAGCCCAAAAACCCATCGTCGTCTTTAAGCTTCTGCGGATCTAAGGCAAGTGGCGGTTCACTCTTGCTTATCATTCCATATTTCATTAATTATCAATTGTTTAGTTGTTAATTAATTTGGGATGATTTACTGTTTCATTGGGTACAATGTTAATAATGATTATGATAATGGCCTGGAGGGCTTTAATGTGGATTATTACTGTGTTGAACTATTTAGTTAGCACGAGTATTGTGTGTTAATTACCGTGATGGTATTGTTGTGAATTTAATGTGAACTTAATGCTAGAATAGCACGTGGGTTCGTAGGAATGCTAACTCCAGATAAGGATTAGTCGTTTCTTTATAACTTAATGTTCGTAGGAACGCTAAGTCCAGATAAGGATTAGTCGTTTCTTTATAACTTAATGTTCATAGGAACGCTAAGTCCAGATAAGGATTAGTCGTTTCTTTATAACTTAATGTTCGTAGGAACACTAATCTGGTTATGGATTAGTCGTTTCTTTATAACTTAATGGGTTAACCTATAACTTCCTACCACCCGCTAAGGTAGGAGGGGTTTAAGAGCCTTGATAGCGCCATTGGGTGGCGTAATGTTACGTCACCCTGTGTTTTAAACTTCCGTTGTTACTCGGATTAATTTAACAGCGGTAAATTAATTAAGCACCTCGCCAGTGTATCGGGGTGGACGTAAGGTCACCCAGTGTATTAAAATTCTGTTGTTACTCGGAATAATAATTAAAAGCCTTAACAGAAGGGTGTGTGTTGTAATAAGATAAGTGTCGTTGTCGCACATAATTAATAAGCTTTGGTAGTTGTACTAATTGGGTGGACATAATTGTCACCCTAAGGTTTAAAGCTTTGTAGCTGCTCTTAATCATGTTGTAAGCATTAGTGTGGATAAAGTGTTATGAAGGAATAATTGATTAAGGGAATAATTCTTCAAGAACTCGTTTTCCCTATTGTGGTCTTGAGTAAGACTGTGAAATCCGGAGTTAGGATGGTCAGGATCATAAGTAAAGTATGACCCATGTAGGACCAATGGTTAAAGCTTTTGGGAAAGCCAAGTGTGCGAAATTATAGGTATCCTTGGGGAGATCTATTTGAGATTCGTTTGAGGTAAAATAAGGAAATAAGTCATTTAAGACAGTACGAGTCGTTGGACTCGATAAGTGGAATTTCCAGAGAATGAGGAGTTAGGACTCTTGGGAATTGTCAAAGATTGACATCTTGTGAGTATGTCATCTATAAGGCTTAAGGTATCACTCTCTTTAAGGAAATGAGAGTAACATCTTATGTGATACGTTTCGAGGAACGTAGTAATAAGATATTGTGATTGTTCTTGGAGGAAATTAAGGAATCTTAAAGAACTTTAAGTTAGAGATGGCGTAAGGCTAGTCTTACTTTAAGATAAATTATGGGATTGTGTAAAGTACTATTAAGGGAATTAAGAGGATGTAATGTTTCGAGGTTACTAAGAGTTGATAATGGGATTGTAAGGAATTAAGAGGTGAACTTTAAGATTTTGTATATAAGGAAATTGTGAGGGAGATGCGTGTTCTCCTATTTTAAGGTAGCCGTGATTAAGTGGATAAGATAAGTGCGGTGATGCACATAATTAAGGATTTAGTCCCCTAGGAATTTAGTTCCCGACTCGACTTTAGGGATTTAGTTCCCGAGTCAATTCCGCCTTAGGGATTGAGTTCCCGAAGGTATATTTCTGGTGTAGAGATGATCTAAGAGCTTAACGTGTTTGGGTGCGTTGTGATTAAGTTAAGTGCGGTGATGCATATTTTAGTGTACTCTTGGGAGAGTAGTGCAGCTAAGAGTAGTGCAGTTAGGAGAACTCGTCTTGACTTGGGTCAGAGTAAAGTTATCTTTCTAATCTGGATTCGCTTTGAGCGGTGAGGTTGGTCGTGAGCCGAAACATCAAGTCGTGTTTGAACGCTTGTGTGTTTTATTTATGTTCCTCAACTTTTGTCATGTTTCCGATAAGACTCAATTCATTGGAGTCTTCTTTTGGGATTGATTGCTGTAAGACTCGGTCTTCCAGAATCTTCTCTTGATCATGTCTTTTCATGTATTCTAGTAGGCGTATGGTGGTTGACTATCGTAATCGGTTTTAATCCGAGAAGCGATGAGTCTAACCTAATACGACTACTTCGAACCACTCTGCTTTGTACTCTTGCGTAGTCTTTCATTAGACTAACCAACCGTAATTGTTCTCTGCATGGTTGGCTGGTGTCATCCGTTCGATTCGGCACATCAGATAAGTTGCCATCCTGTGAAGGCTAGAACGACTATAGAGGCGAACGGTGTTTTTGATAAGTTTATCCAGGTTAAGACCTTTGGCGGGTGATCATTGCGATCAAGACCCTTTGTTGGTTATTTAAAAAGACTTCCACGGTGTTAAATATTTTTTGTGTAAAGACTTCCGTTGTGTTTTTGATGTATTTGGAATTATGTTGTAATTCCGAGACTTTGGTTTAAATGAAAGTTATGACAATTTTGTATCATAATTGTTGTTTGATGATTTATATCAACTGGTAAAGCCTTGGGTGACATCGGACAGAACGTCTGAGGTCACTAGCGGTAATGCCTTTCCAAGAGAATATTTGGGGGTGTTACAGTGATCAAGAACCCCCTTGCTGCTGTCGAACCTGCGAAGACAAGTTGACTGGTGGACCCGATACACCAGCCAACCATGTAACATAAACCGAGGTTGGTTAGTCTACTGAAAGACTAGCAAGAATCATCAAGCAAAAATAGAACATAGGAAAAGTTTATAGTACCATCCAACCAACGCCAATTAATAACACATCAGAAATATATATATTACTACTATTACATAACCGGTATTTAACCAATCCTATGCAACTCACTAATGTACTAAAAACATCCAATCCCAATCTCAACCATATCGAAAACATAACCGGGTGAGACTATCATCACCCTAAGTAATCATACTATATAAACGGGTGAGACTATCATCACCATAGATAACCATACTATAATATACACGGGTGAGATGATCATCACCCTAAGTAACCATACTATCCATGGATAGACTAAAGATGGGACTTTCACCATCCAATTGTTGCCTTTAACCAACGCAAGGTCACACCCTCACGTGGTCGGGTGAGGCTATCATCACCCCGGCCCAGCTATAAGGAGTAATGCCCTCCTTATAACCGAAACAACAATCACATAGGTTCCGGATGGGACTTTCACCATCCAATTGTAGCCTTGAACCAATGCAAGGTCACACCCTCACGTGGTCAGGTGAGTCTATCATCACCCCGACCCAACTATAAGGAGTAATGCCCTCCTTGTAACCGAAACAAACAATCAACCAACAACTAGTCGACAATCAACGACAACCGACAACTATAACCAATGGCCAATAATAACCCACAGTCACAACTAACAACAACCAACAACGACAACTAACTACAACCAACAACAACCGCATAATGATCCCACATAAATCAACAACAAAACCAATAGCCAAGCAAACAACCAATATCCAACAACAAAACCAATAGCCAACAAACAACCAATATCCAACAACAAAACCAATAGCCAAGCAAACAACCAATATCCAACAACAAAACCAATAGCCAACAAATAACCAATATCCAACAACAAAACCAATAGCCAAGCAAACAACCAATATCCAACAACAAAACCAATAGCCAAGCAAACAACCAATATCCACACATTCAACCATTTAGTTCTACGCCTACAATTCTAGATCAAGTTAACGGACAAGTGCATAAATCATTACTGAAAATGATAATATACGAAAATAATTATATTAGGAGATAGGTAAGAAGAAAGAGCAAGAATCATCTTGCCTTAAACTTAACGACAACGACCCAAGAAATTTCACCAACTTCGCAAATTAGTCCCGAACGAACCTGCGACGACAAATCGAACAATTTCCTGCATTAATTAAACACATACTATGCCACTACCTGCAAACCCCCAAATCAACCCTAATATAATCATACCTCCAATTTACCAACCTCAGTACACCACACACAAATCAACCTAATACTCCAACAGATCGAGGGCTGCACAATTTCAACACAATCCGCCAATAACAGATTCAATTCCCTGCAATTCAATCCAAATCTGTTCAAGCCCAATTCTGTCAACACAGAAATTCAGCAGCATACATCGGACATCAGGGGAAAAAATCAGATTGTTACACCCTAATTTACCTTATCATCTGCTTGATCTCGCCGCCGGGGTTGGGCTTCTCATCGCCGGCAATTTCAGCCACCACCAGCAGCAACGAATTTCAGCAGCTCGCGACTCTTCGTTCAACAGCAGCCCGTGGATCGCACAACAACAGATCGCGGCTCACACAGCAGCAGCAACGAGAGAGCAGGGTCGCCGCTCCACCAGCAGCGCAGGAGGTCGTGCCAGACGAAGGTCACGAGGCAATCGAACTCCCTCGCACAACAACGACCAGAGGGTTCTCGCACTGCACTCGCCGCGGCTCACACCAGCACGTCACGACCTCGTTCAGTGGCTCTTCGCGGTCTCGCACCAGTGGCTCATCGACGGGGTCTGGAGGTCGTCCACCGGCGGGGAAGGGAGCGGCTGAGGGGAAGAAGGAAGGCATGGCTTCTCTAAATGGAGGAGATCGAAGGGGTTTTCTACCCCAATTTATGATTTGCTCCCTTTTAATACTTGGACAATATGCTATTTTAATACGAAATATTGGGATATTATAGATATAACCATAGTATATAACTATAGGATATAACCATAGTATATAACTATAGGATATAACCATAAGATATAACCAAATTGGATATAACTAAAGGATATAACCATATTATATAACTATATGATATAACCATAAGATATAACCAAATTGGATATAACTCTAAGATATAACCAAATTGGATATAAGTAAAGGATATAACCACATTATATAACTATAGGATATAACCATAAGATATAACCAAATTGGATATAACTAAAGGATATAACCATATTATATAACTATAAGATATAACGATATGATATAATCAAATTGGATATAACTATAAGATATAACCATAGTATATAATTATAGGATATAACGATATGATATAATTAAATTGGATATAAGTATAAGATATAACCATAGTATATAACTATAGGATATAACCATAAGATATAATCAAATTGGATATAAACATATTATATAACTATATGATATAACCATAAAATATAACCAAATTGGATATAACTATAAGATATAACAAAATTGGATATAACTATAAGATATAACCATAATATATAACTATAGAATATAACCATAAGATATAACCAAATTGGATATAACTAAAGGATATAACCATATTATATAACTATAGGATATAACCATAAGATATAACCAAATTGGATATAACTATAAGATATAACCATAGTATATAACTATACGATATAACCATAAGATATAACCAAATTGGATATAACTATAAGATATAACCATAGTATATAACTATTGGATATATAACTATAAGATATAACCATAGTTTACAACTATGGTTATATCTTATAGTATATAATTATATCCAATTTGGTTATATCATATCGTTATATCTTATAATTATATATTATGATTATATCTTATAGTTATATCCAATTTGGTTATATCTTATGGTTATATCCTATAGTTATATCCTATGGTTATATCCTTTAGTTATATACTATGATTATATCCTATAATTATATACTATGGTTATATCCTTATAGTTATATCCAATTTGATTATATCCTTATAGTTATAAGATATAACCATAGTTATATGTGATTTTCGAGAATAATAATAACAAACAGTTAATATCAAATAAATTGGTGGAGAAATGTACATGAATAAAAGTATATTGAAATCTCTTGATGCAAACAAATTTATTGTCATGTAACCTTGATTACTTGATAACGTTTATTACTAGAGTCAAATGCAGATTTAAAAAAATATGTTATTCATTTTGTTGCTTTCAAAAGGATTTTTTTTTTCTGAAACGCAGAAATCCTGCTTAAGCAGGATTCCTGCGTTTCACAACTGTAATATTTTCAAAATTTTCATTTTTTTGAAACGCAGGAATCGTGCTTAATCACTATTCTTGCGTTTCAAAAAAAAACTGAAACGCAGGTATTTTGCTTAAGCAAAATACCTGCGTTTCGTTCTAGTACGTAAACTCAGTTTCTGGATACAATTTACACTCAAATGCGGGTATATCGCTTAAGCAAAAATTCTACGTTGTAAAGTGTAATGTACGAAGATAATTTTTATAGCGTATAAAAAAACTGTCTTTTTTAATAGATTTAAAATACTTTGAGAGGTACAAGTAGAAACTATTTGAGGCCGGCGAGGGCAGAGTATTGTTAATAACAATACAAGGGATTGGTAATCTTGTAGTGCGTAAATGGTTGTTCTCGCTATAGCGTGTTGTTTGCGATAAATGGGATTCAATTAGCAGGTGAAAAGCACCGTTTTGTGTCAGGAGGAGTAGTCACTGTTACAATCAACACTCACTCAGTCACTCATAACCTCATTCATCTCACTGCAACGCTACTGACAGGTGGTAAGCCCAAAGCGATAGTTGAAACAGATTTTTGTCTAGTAGTGGGGCGAGTGGGGACTACGCGTTGTGGGCCAATTATTGATGGGTTTTGATTGGGCTAAAAAGCCGGTGTGCAAAACAGAGGAGAGCGTGTGAGGAAGAGTGATTCTCCTACCCAAATTATTGGACAAATGTCCATTTACACTAAGTGTAAAAAAAGGAATTTTTTATACTTTTGTCCACTTCTCATTTTTTGAACGATTTAGACAATAATAAATGAGTTAGAGACCTGTTAAAAGGATGAAAACTGATAATAATCATATTCCAACCAATAATGAAAGTTTTTATCATTTTGAGCAAGAATTTAATACGTTTAGACAAACCTTAAGTTTATTATGTGATTTAAGATTAGAAAACACATACCAAAAAATAAGATTTAAAAATTCAATAGATACGAAACTCGAAGAGCTAAGAGGTGATAGAAATATAATGTTTATAATAAATCAGTCCTCCAGAGATATTGATTTCAAGATAATAATGCTTGAAGCACTTAAAAGAACTCTTGAATGAGTAATATAAACAATTTACTCGAAATATTAACTAACATACTGGAAGACGTTAAGAAAATCGAAAGAAGAATAGAAAAGATGGAAAAAGAAATAGAAAAATTGGAAACTATAGAAAAAAGTATGGAGACAATAGTAGATTTCATGAGTAAAATAGATATTAAGAAATCTAAAATAAAAGTTCAAAAATATGCTCTGGACGATAGTGAAAGGCTAATAATGCCATCCATAAGAAATCATTATGGACTACTAGATTTTTAAAAACAATTCGAAGAAATGAAAAAAGCTATGAAAGAAAGAATATCCATCCCTGTGATTAAAGACACAGAAGAAATAGAAGTAGAAGAATGATAAAAAGAGAAAGTGTTTTATCTGATTACTCAGACTCTAAGATTGAAGAAATCAATAAAAAACTTCAAGGTCTAAAGATAAATACAAATACAGGTGATGCTAATGCAACTCCTCGTGTTAAAAGTGAAGAGGCAAGAACTAGCAATTTAAAAAGATCAGCTGAAACTTTTTATAGTGGTAGACCAGTTAAAAAATCCATGATTCCTTTATATAACACTAGAGAATATAAAGCTTATACAAGATTTACTCCAACAATGAGTAAAGAGATTCCAGTTACCCCTATGGGAATCAAGCTCAATTTAGACTATATTCTTGATAAAGATGCAGCCATTCAAAAATGGTCTGATGGACTAAAAATAGTCTTCAATACCCTCCTTGAAGAAGAAGACGATAATAAAATGTTTGATTATGCTATAAACACTCTGGAAGGAAATATTAAAAAATGGTGGAATGGCTTAAACTTTGGAACTAGGCAGCTAAGCAGACTTAATTTCGAAAATCAAATAACGATTAGTAAAAAAGTTGATATTATCACAAATCTAATATGGCAAGAAAGTTTTGGTGAAACCTGGAATGACAATTCAACCCAAATGAGAAATAAAGAAGTTGAAGATGCAGTTTATAAACTTGAAAATCTGTCAATATGTAACATGAAATATATTAGAGAATATATTTGTGAATTCGCTCATTATTATTACGCGATTTATGAAGAGCTTGATAACAAGAAAATAAAGAATTTGCTTGACAAACTTTTTAATAAACTTCCATATAGATGGGCGAGATATTTCTCTGAAAAATACAAAGAACATAGTATACAAAATCCAAAACTAGTAGACAATTTTGGAGCTCGAGAAACTTTCATAAAAAATGAAATAGGAAAACTTTGTCGTGAAATGAAAATTCAAAAAAATGTTAAAAAAGTAGGAACAGATAAATTATACTGTCCACCATATACTTGGAAAGGGCCCAATGCGTGGGGTTGTGAAACAAGTAACAAAAGGCAAAAACAATATAAAAGAAATCCCAAAAATACAAAGTTAAGTATTATAAAAAATTCAATAAAAACACTTCAAACAAATACCAGAGAAAGCCTAGAAGATTTAGGAGAAATCCTACTAAACCAAAATCAGAATGTAAATGCTGGATTTGCCAACAACCATGACATTTTGCTAATGAATGCCCTAAGAAAAAAGAAAAGTTCATCAGAGAATTTAACTTTGAAAATTTTTAAAAAGATACTCAAGGATTAGATAGTGAAGAATCGGATTATTCAGATATTTATTACTATGAAACAGATAGTAGTAACAATATTAATACAGAAGATGAAAAGTTCACAGACTACTCTAATTCAGAATGAGTTCAGAGATAAACAATCAGGATATGAAAAACGAAAATGAATTAATCTCTGAAAAGAAAGGAGACTATCTTGCTGTAATAAACTTTGATGAAAAGAAATATCAAGAATTAGTTAAAACAAAATTATCCTTGAAACCAATAAATCAAAGCCCCTTCGAATCACTAAAAGGCATTTTCAAAAGAGAAAAAGTAATAATACATAGCTACATCGAAGGTGAAAAAAGTATTAGAATTGAGAA